>CM050163.1:425087003-425422003 GCA_027410445.1 Discoglossus pictus | reverse complement strand
GCATTTTTACCAATTCTACATATGTTCTATATAAAATGTTCCCTCTTATAATATACTAGCGACTTGCCCGTCAAAAATGAGAGGGCAATAAAATTTCAAGCCATGGGAATGCTGTTTGACACTTAATTGAAACTATTTTGTATTGTGAGGACCTTCGGCGCACATTGCGAGGCTTGCGCTGAGCGCCTTCTGTGCTCATCGCATGCCTCGCAATGATCGCTTTTGTCGCTCATTGCGAGCCTCTCCTGACGTTTACTTTTGGTCCTCTGAGCGAGATATATATTTTTATGTATATGTAGTAATAATGAATGATTTCTTAAATCAATTAATATACTTTAATTATTTATAATTGATATATGCAGCGAGCAATAGGCTGAAGAGGTAACAATCTGTTTGTATTTTGCGTCTGCATAGAATATGTGAGTGTTCGTGCCCTGCTTATCAAGTGTAATGAATGTTTGAAGTGTGCATTCTAAATAGGCTGCGTGAGCGAGTTAAAGCCGTTGGTTTATTGAGTAAAGCGGCATTGTCTAGTCGTAATGTTATTAATGTGGTACGCGTCTCGTAGGCATTTTCCGGCTTTTGTAATAGTGTATTTTGTAGGTCATAGTTTGATGTGTACAGTGCTACGCGTTTTGCAGTGTTTTGCACTGGTCCAGGGTCGTGTTGCCTCGTTTTCATTTTTTGTCCTTGCTTATGTGATTTTCGAGTGGCGAAAATAGTCTAAATAGGGTTAAATTCACGTTCCACCTCACTCACAGACCTCCTGGCTGTTGCCCCGTGCTGTCTTTGATGTTTTTGTAATTTTTGGCTGTGTATTTAGTGTGTTTTTCAGGTTTTTTTGCTTTTCGTCGTCTGGCTGCTAATCTCGTAATTTTTTGCGTCTCGTATCTTTTTTTCTTTCTCTAAGTCACGTGTCTTGTATTTTAACGGCTTGCCTCGCTTCGCAAGGCTCGCAGCGATGAGCGCCTATGGCGCTCATCTGCTACGTCCTACACGTTAACGGCTCACCTCGCTCTGCGAAGCTCGCAAGCGATGAGCGCCACCTAGCTCGTACAGACCTCGCAAAGCGTGACAACGTCTCGCAGTTTGACAACTATCGTGATTATAACTATGATACATAATAACCATGTACAGCCAACATATAACAACACAATAACCCATAATCCCCAAAATGTCATGCTCCCTTGGCCATATTCATAAATTACTGGCAATATGTGTCCTTAAACAATGCAATCATGACAGCTATGTTCTCTTATTTGCTCCTGGTGGCTGGAATACTGATCCCATCTCCACCCTGCAAGTAACTTGTTCTGGTCACTACCTCAGGAAGGTTACTGAGACTCCTGTAACTACTGATTCCTGATGGAGAGACCCTGACTGATACAGAAGCCAGATATCGGGGTGCTGGTGCCGAGATTGGGTAGTTAACCTGTAGTCTATAGCTGGTGGCCCTGGGCAGTAATAGCCCCTACCCCTGGATTGTCACACATGCTCCTGCATGACTGCAGCCATTAGCACGTGTACAAGCCTTGTCATATGTCAATCTGTCATTAACAACCAGCACTCTGACAGACAGACACTTGTATGTAGTTTGTGATAGTTTGGCAGTATGATTAGTTATAACATTGTACTGATTGTAAACCACGTGTTCTTTGGGTTGTATGGTGTACTGACAATCAATGTCAAACATACATGTAATGCCTGCAAGAAAAGCTTATCTGTGTCTTATTTTACATTATTGACCAATACATGATTGAAATAGTTCTATTTGAGGGTAACTATATATTAATAGCAGTCTATTCAGTAAAGGAACATTTTGTTATAAAATAGAAAACATATTAGAAACCATTCTTAAATAACTTCTTTCAGATGCAACAGATAAAACATGTGCTTTCCATGGCAATGTATGTACTTGTTTCCCCTCTCCATTCTGTTATGTTAGTACATATACAGTATAAGAGAGATATGTACATTTTAGATGGAGTGATTCATAATATTCTCCAAAATGCCAGGGAATGGTTAAAAGACATTAGAAACATCTAATCTTGGTATATATCGTGGACAAAGTGTTAAATGTAAATAGAGAATATGAAGACCGTATAATGCGTGGATAATCTGTGGCCATTAGCTATTAATGAGGAGTCATGTTTGTGTTGATGTCACACATTTGAACCCTGTTGCATAGTTTTCTACTTGTATTCTTTGAGTTATTTTCTTGTGGTTGTACCATTTTGTAAATATCTATGAAATGGTTTATAGTGAAGGCTGTATAAAAACAACTTAATTTATTAAAGTGTAAAAATTAAAATAACCGAAACACAAAGTTATATCGCATCCATCCTCTCTCCATCATGGCACGATTACAATTTCCACTTTGCTAACTTTATTTAAGATTTCTTGCTGACATGGCAACTTTGTTCACTCCTCGTGTTTAATATTCCAGTGCCCTTAGGGGAATATTTAGTGTCCGTGGACATGTTTCCTCTTTCCTGATGATACTGTACATCACATCCAGCTCTTAGTACCTAACTATCCAAACTAGGAAGTGTGAATTACAAAAACACTCTGGGCAGGAAGTGACCTTCTACACAGGTCATGGTAACCAGCGGAGATCTAATCTCTTGCTAATAGTCCCTTTCCAAGTTTCAGGATGAAAAATAGATTTTAGCTGCACATGTCTGACTAAGAGCAGTGCAGTCTGGTGATCTGGTGGCCACTTATTTAGGCTTTGATGTTCATTACATTAAAAGGGTTTAATTGCTATTGTTTGTAATACTATTATAATAAGCCTGGATACTTGGAATTAATGCAGAGTAATTTCAAACAATTTTACACCGATCTGTGCAGTTAGAGGTGGTTACAGTTTTATTTAGAGGTCAAGCATCACATATAGAGGGTTGCAAGTACCCTGTTCTATCAAGCTCACAATCTAGAGGTAATAGGGCACAGTAGGGATACAAGTTTAGGGTTGATCAATGAGGGACAGTTATATTATGTGGATGGGGTATAATATTTGCAGAAAGGTAAAGCCTGGACCAGAGGATCTTGTGAAATTGACATGGAACTGTTTGTTGTGTTGTGAGATGGGCAGACGCATAGAAGTCATTGATGGAGTGGTGCCAAGAGGGCCAGGTGGCAATAGGGAAAGGTATATTGTATAGTACAGTGTGTGTCAGGACGGTGACATTGTTGGGGATATGTTGTCCTGATTAGGTGCATTTTTAAAGGCTTGCAATCTTAAAGTTTGAGGAAGCCTGAAAGTGAGTAGCCAAATAGGAGAAATCTTCATTACAGAAGTTAGTGGATGTTATGAAAGGTTACTTTTAAATCTGTCTGCAGATAGAGATGATTTACTGCTTGCACTATCATGGTCTTTATTAATAATAATGTTTTCTAGGGATTTGAAAGCAGAAAATAAATCTGATCAGCATGTATCCAGGACAGTCTTAGCTTGCTTTATCTCACCTGTAGGTTATAGTTCATTGTTGCAGAAACCGGTGCAAGACAGGACACGCTTGCTACAGGCTGTTGGTAAGATCTGAGATTTCCAAAGCAGAGAACTGAAATACTGTCTGGCAAGTGAGGTCACTTGAGAGAGTTTTGGCCTCGGGCTCAGCCCCCGGCAGCCGGCGCGCACTCAGTAAAGACATGCAGACTGTTATTGTTTATAGAAACACATTGAGAACATTCAGAATCATCTCTTTGTTTCAACTTCACCCTTTGATCCTCTTGTAACTGGTGATCCCTCTCTGCTTTGAGAGCTTAGGGTGCTTGCTTAGCTATTACCAGCTGCAATATTGATCGGCACAGGTTGGAATTCCTGAACTGAAAGCGTTTCCTACATAGAAATTCTTACAATTATTTCCTCACAGGAAAAGTCTAATCTGTATTGCCTTGTAGTCAGAAAATATCATGAACACGTTGTATTTGCCCTGATATGAAATATATCCCCTTGGCAGACATGCAGTGAAAGCTATGACACCTTACTTGCTCTCCGCTGTAAAGACTGAATCGCAGATAATTCTGGAATATGATCTTTAAACCCCTCTTTAATGATCTAACACATGAAGAGATTTTAATGACTTCAAAGCTAAAGTATTTGTATAGCACCAAGTACAAGCCTATAACATGAACACCATTCTATCAAATGTATCAACCTGTTAATAAGCTTCAAAAGTTCAAGATTTGTCATGGCAACTGAATCTCAGGTCTCTATAGACATTGCAGGTAATGTATCACATATGGTAGCACTTGGATGACTGTGTGCTTCAGGTATTCATTAATGACTTATATTCTGGTCTTGCCCCTCATCGTCTCACTTCTACTGACCTTTAAGTGAAGAACAGTCATTAGCTCTCATTTAACAACTCACATCTTTGCTGTCTACTAGAACCTGGTTTATGTATTTATAGTCTTGTATAACTGGATTTATATAATTGGAATCAATACATGTTACGGAAATTATTGGGTACATCCATTTGTTACGCTATCGCATTTTAAATATATAACCTATTTCTAATTTAAATATGGCAGAATATGTTCTATTAAATAGGAGCTTTGTATTATTATTTGTTTATTTTTCTTTGCACCTGAATGCTATTGTATCTTCATTAGACAATTAATAGAAACACACTGTGAAGCCTTAACACATAATCTTTCCGGTGTGATAGCTTTCAGTCATACTTGTCATACTTGGCAGCCAATGAGACTGTTCCGTGTTCACAACCACCCCTATTTAATACTACAGTAGCCTATCTGCTAACCGGCACTTATGGGGATTGGTAGATGCCGGATAAATTAGTTTCTGGTTGCTTGAGAGTTACTATTAAGAGAGTCTAGATTAGCTGCCATAGGATGCTCTGCTAAGTATATGTATCAGTGAGGATTGTTCTAGCAGCAGCAGCATTTACTCCTCTCTTACACACTGGTACGTTTGGCTGGAGGGTGCAGTGCTGAACTTCAAGGGAGCATGACATTGTTGCATTGTGATGATGTATTATATGTTGTCTGTACATTATTATCATGTATCACATATATGGTTGTGAGCATGCGGGTTGTTGCTAACGCTGCGGGCTCGCATCGCCTGCCTGCGGACCTCGCGAAGTGGGGGACGTAGTTGCTGGCAAGGTGCACAGCAGGTGCACCTTGCCAGCAACTGTAGACCTTGCAACATTTACAGACTTTTACAACAAACAAATACGAGATGCAGGACTTAGAAAAAAAAACACTACAACCTTGCAAAGATACGACGGCCGACCCGCGCGAACCTGAAAACATTAGAAACACAATAAATACACACAACAAACACATAACAAGCTTACCCACAGCAAGGGAAGTTGCACCTCCATTTAAGTCCAAATTACAGAGTTTAGACACCTGAAAATCACCTAAGCGAGATCAAAAATGGCTGCTGAAGAAAACGAGGCTACAGGGGTCCTAAAGACTCAACACATACAGATTTTCCGAAAAAGCCAAATGAGGTCCAAGAACAAGGACGCAAAATTAGCCACAGCTGCGTACCACACACACACATTAGGCACCATTTTACAACGCGGAAGTACACAGCTTCCCTAACGGATTTTCCTCACGCACGCACACTATTTACACTACACACTGCACACATTGCTGACAATTACACAGCAGCTCCACAGCACTGAAAACACACGTATGCTGCAGCAACACGAAAACAGATTGCCAGCTCTTCAACACAATGCTTCCTGCATATATTACTTCAAAATAGGTAAAGTATATTCCTTTATTGATGTATTATTTATTTGATTACACCAAACAGCATTAGCTCACTTACAATTTAATTGCCATCATTTTTTGATGGGCAATATTCTAGTACTAGTTATAATATGTTATAGAGGGAAAATGTATATAGAACAGGATAATATATGTGGAAATGGTGAAAATGCTCTGCACGGAAGTGTAACTACAGAACATTGCATCTGCACACATACAGGCCTTGATTCAAGGCAGATGACTTCTTCTTAGGAGTCCTAAGCAAACACTTGAGATTAACATCAAGGTTTCTTGCCCTAGCTAGCTATAGATATCTGGTGAGTTTAATAGCAACCAAGCTTGCAAGGCAGGTTTGCTGATATCACACACATACACAAAGGTACGCAAGGGTGTGGTATGGTTGATGTATAAATATGTTGGTTCTATGATTCAATAAAGGTTCAGTTCTAGTTTCACATATCCACAGTGTGAGGCTGTTTTTTGTGTTTGTATCTTGAATTAGCGAGTGGTCTTGCCATAGGCTACTAGTAACCTGTGTCCAGTATTCTCTGCCTGTACCTTTTGGACCTTGCCCTCTTCAGAAGCCATCCACGATTCTGCTGGGGTAGGTTTAAACTAGGTTCATATCAAGCCCCCTTGAAGAAGCAGAGTGTATATGTAGTGTCTCATGTTCAGAACAGATATACTATTGTTGGCACAGCTCTCACCTGCAGGGTTTTCATGACATAGTAACACCTTACTATGTTACATCTCACTCCCGACGTCACTTTTGCTGCCAGTAGGTTTAACAAAATGGTTAAATGTATTCTGTAATATTTTGGGTTATGTGAGCTGTCTTAAGTGAAGTTTGATTTTTCCCCTTGCTTCAGAGTATTTCAACAAAACATGTTCCCTTCTGCACAAAATATGTTCCAAATTTCCATAAAGAAAATCTTCCAGTTAGTGATTTTCCCTTTGAAAAGCTATTGTTCCTGTATCCCACAGGGTTTTCATTAGCCTCTGTTATGATTTAACACCCTCCCCCTAATATAGTAACTTCTGGAGGTGTGATCCTGTTCACGTTTCCTGTACTCAGATGAATATCATTTGCATGCACAGGTACGGTTCCTTACTCCCTCCACCTGGCCTACACACGCTGGCCAGGTCACAGAGAATGTGTTATGGAAACTTAATACTGTGAGCTGACATGTCTGTTGGGAAATCTTGGCATAGGCCCGAGCTGCGAGGCCTGTTTTAGGTCATAATGAAAGCAGCGGGACTGTTGGCCTGCCACATGAGGACATCCAGCAATGAGTGAAACACTATGGAATGTGCTACCCCAGGATTCAGTGGGACGGATTACACTCTTGTTCCAAGGCAACACATTGCAGGAATGAATAACAAGAACTTTAAAAGAGCATTCCCTCTCAGCATATCCAGATAAATAATGTCCCTTTGCTTTGTAGTAGACATTTTCATGGTGCAATCTTCTGTGCTGATTTTTTTTATTTTTTTATATATTAATGTATAGTTACATAAAACAAATAATATTTTCACTATTATTACAAAGAAAAACATTGTCTGACGCAAAAAAAGCTTGATTGTTCAAGTCACAATTCCTATTTCACTGCCAGAAATAACCGAATAAAAGACAACAGTGTCTCATTGACTTGTACAGAGCTTGCATCGGTGCCATTAGAGTGCAGGTATATTTAGGTCATGTCTGCCGTAAGTGGAGATGCAAGCAGCAAGCCTTGTGGTCATGCTGTGTTTAATTTCTCCTGCTTATGACATCATGTCTGCTGAAAGCCCAGGAGAGATCCCAACCTCATTTATTTGTAAGCAAACAGCACCACCTGTGCCTGAGCAAGGCTTGTATGGGCTGAGAGCCGAGGGAGATGTCAGTGTGAGCTATCCGTGTGTCACCAGCGCACTCTGCTGGTCAAACTGTGCAAGCACACAAGCCAAGGATGGCTGGGTCCAATATTGTTCAAACCTGTATTATTTGGAAGGGCTTGCACATTTGATTTATTCAGTCATTTGTGAATCTCTTATAGAGGCATATTGAGTGTCTTGTCATAAGAAACAGAGGAGGCTTTTAAATAAATAAACGTGTTTCACAGAACACTATGGTATCAGGTTTTATTTCTACTTAAACAGAAAAAAAGAATTATTTTTTAGCAATATTATTTAAAAAAATAACCTTTAACTTACCATCTGTTCTATGCAATTGACACATTATCTTATAATGACTCCCCCTGCCCCTCATCTGTCCTGTCAAAATGTCCAGCCCCTCTTCTTGCTTGAAGAGTGGGTAAGCAAAGTCAGTTGTCTATTGTATAAAAGTGCAGTGCCTGGTAGCTAATCGCAAGATTTCCATTTACTTCACAAGACACATAAACTAACATCTAGTGTAGACCTATTAGGACCAATAGAGGTGAAAGGGAATACATATATTTTCATAAATAAGTAACACCGTTTAAAGGATGTTTTTATTACTAAAAGGCTCCCATTATCAATATTAGTTCTATAAATGAGCATACAAATTATATTGAACTACAGTATAAATTAAAGTGTGAGTATTAGCACCTTTTTTTGTGTATACTCAATCTTCTCATTAATAAGTGTTCTTTATCTTTGGTCAGCTTTGAGAAGAAATCGGAATAAAACAATCTTTACCTGATCTCAGTCTCAGCTCTGCTTAGAACATGATCTGATCACTGTGCAAACTGATCTAGTTAATTATAACCACGTTGAAAAGTATCAAGTACCTGAAAAGCAGTGAAACCCCATTGTGTGGAGCTGGCTTGTGTTCATGCCAGTCGCCCGTCACACACTCACAGGTACATGAGGGAGCCGTGTCACTGTCTGGGGAACATGATATGTGACCTAATCCAGCAGACAATAACCTGTGACCTCCATGTAAACTTGTCTCGTCACCCACACATCCCTCCAACATTAGCTTTCCAACTGTACATCATATTATCCTATACACAGGAAGCATTAGCATTACTATTGTTAGACTAGATATTTTTAATTTGGAAGTCTTCCTCCATTACATTCCAAGATGAGTCTCAGGAAATACAAATGAACCTGTTTATTTCTGTGAATTGTGCTCTTTGTCATGCTAAATAAACCTGCACACGTGTACTGCCCTGAATGGTGGTTACAACCTCCATCTGTTATGGTAGGAAAAGAAATTGAGTGAAAGTTGTTAACAGACATATCTGTTGCTGCCTGCGGCGCTTGTGTCACTAAAGGATGACTGTGAGGAATTTATGTCAGTTCAGTACAGTTAACAGCCCCTGACAATCCATGAACTGTGAGGAAACGGCAATAAATAAAGACATAGAAGCAAATCCACTCTCTGGAGATAAAGATACGGGTGGGAGCAGGAGGAAACGGACTGAAGAGAAATATTATATTGTTATACTGTATAAAGTTCTGTAATACACTTATACTGTAAAAGGCTGAGCATACTGTTCTGTATTATAAAGTGTGATCAGGTAGTATAGATATGGTTATATGACTGGGGTGAGATAAATACTTCTATCCTGCAAAGCTTACAATCTAACAAGAGGAACTGAGCTGGTGGCACACTCCTTCCTTAGTCACACTAACAGTATGCATTGAGACGTTGTTATAGATCAGGGGTCACCAAACTTGGTCCTGGAGGGCCGACCCAGGCCTGGATTTGTGGATATCCTTGCTGCAAACAGGTGAGTCAATCAGGATGGCTGAAGAAACAAGATTCTCACCTGTTTGCAGCAAGGATATCCACAAATCCAGGCCTGGGTCGGCCCTCCAGGACCGAGTTTGGTGACCCCTGTTATAGATATTAAAACTATAACATGTTTTCTTAATTTAGAAATCCAACCTTTCACTTTATTGTAGGTGCGACCTTGCATTTGTTTAATTAGCAGAATATGTGTAATAAATAAAAACACAAGTGTCACCTACCTTCTGAATGGCTTGCATCAATCAACCAGGATATTTGCTGACACGTTCCCCTAAACAGTAGGGCATTACAAGGAAAGGGATGTGATTTAAAATGATACAGGGCTCATACAATGTTATAGGAAAGACTGACACAGAAAACCCGGAGAAGTGTGGGAGTGCGATAGAAATAACATTTGTTATGGGATTAAACAAAAGGGCAGAAACTAACCATATTTTAGAAGGTAATACCATATTTTAAGAAGGAAAATATTGTGTTGAGATCTAGCTCTGAAGATGAGAAGTACAGGAGAGGGGAATAGAAATCACACATGGGCTTAGCATGGATTTGGGTTGGGTGCAGCTGTGTATATGTATTAAATACATTATTTAACCTCCATTGCCTGCCATGGTGTGACTGCATCTATTCAGTTATGGAGCTGGAGGGACTAATATATTACTACTAAGAAAGTCCTAATCCTGTGTGTGACTGTTTGTGTGACTGTGTGACGTGTGTGCGTGCGCACGCTCCATACAAGGTATATGTTTTCCTTACACGAGCACAGTCCATTATTGCTACATTACTAGATATGAATGAACAAAGTTCTGGCTCCTGACATTCTGTAATCAGAGCCTTAACTAGGAAAGATTACAATGGGCTGGGCGTATGATTTGCTCTGGTTAATGTTACACACACAGATAAGATAACACATGCAAATGTCCCTGAATTCTACCATCTTATGGCTTGTGGCTCATTAATACATAATTGTTGTTCGATTTAATAACCCAGAGTATTCAGAGATAAGTTACTTCAGTGTGCAGGATCATCTTGAGTTCTAACGCTCTGTGAGAAGGTGCTAGCTATAAACTGGTGAGTATTTTTAGCTTTGTTTGCATTTTCCTGTGTAACCGCCACTCTCCGATTCCCACTAGCAGATACAGTTTTAGGCATTTAACTAGTTTACTGCCATTAAGTCAAGTGCTTAACAACTGTGTAGTAGTGTAGACATTTTCTAACCAATCATTTAATGCTCCTTGTTGATAAAATATTATGCATATAAACAAGGAAAGTGTATTTATTTTGTGTTGATTAGATAATGTGATCGGAGGAATTCATTTATTTTTAAAATAAGGCTCATTCAAAAGATAATTTATATTGAGGAGGCTCAAAGTCATATTCCATCCAGTACAACTTTGACACCTCTCCTGTTAACCTATTTATTTTTAAATCCATTATGTCATATAGTTTTATAGCTGTGAAATCCTGCTGAGGGGTTGTTTACCCCAAGTAACTGTTTATTGAATTCCCAGATTGTAAATGTACACGATGACAACCTTAGATCTGTGTTTAGATAATTTCACTGGTGTTGCTGGGAGGTGAATGAGTTGTAACTCATTTCTCCAGAGAGCTGAGGTTAAAAGGCAGTCCATAATGACTAGGCTATCTAATTTGGCAAATTAAGTCTATAATAAATTATGTATAAGTTATCTAGTTATTTTTCAGCACAGTGAATTAAGAACTGCAAGGCAGCTATTAAGATTTAATATCTACATAGTATACATAAATATAATACCCACACATTTTACAATTTTAAGCTAATCGTGAATCCTTCTGATTTCTGAAATTGTGCTTTTACAACTTTGTAATATTTGGAAAGAATTGAGATCCATAGCTCAGAGAATACTTCTTCAAACTATCATCTGTACTTGGGGGGCGATCAGTCCAGGTTTTTAGGATATCCTTGTCTAAGTACAATAACTTTACAACACATCTGCATTTAGTCAGGAAAACCCTTATATTCTGGTCTGTTGGTAGTTCTTTAGGACAATTAGTGAGACACCATTTTAGTGGTGCCTTACCACATTTTCATTATGTCTTTATGTATTTGTGAAATGTACTGGCATTAATAATTCACATAGATCATATAATAACTATAATACATTTAATATTAGCAATTATTCAGGAAATAAATAATTTTGTGAAAACAATTACTAGCTTGATGCTTGATAAACCAGTCCCCCCATAACAGGTAGTAAATATTGATTTTGGGGATGTTTTTCTAAATCCTAGCACTTCCCTTCCTTATTCCCTACATATAATAAAACCAATACGTGGTAAGCATAACTCTACAGTATCTAATCACAGTCAGCAACATAGACCTGCTGTCGAGGAGAGAATTTATTTTCTATGTAGTAAAACCTGTTTGAGTAAAGAATAACAGCTCTATCAGCAGTGTACACTGCCAGGGAAGCCATAAAGTCAGGCATTATTACTTTCTTATCGTACAAGGATGTGTTTACAAGTTCACAGAGTTACAAGTGCATTGCATTAGAGCTAAATGAGATAAGACATTTCACACAAAGGCTGCACAGTACCCCATGCTCCATGCTTATCTTGGCTGTGAGTGGCTGGTGAGAGGCAGCCTCTTGTATAAAGGGTTAGAGAAGGACATTGAAGGTGAAACCCAGGTCCTCTCGTCTCCTAAAGTACATAAAACCTAGCTGGGACATTCCAACATCTTGCCTTTAACACACAATACAGAAGAGCTCCTTGAATAATAGCCATGCCTTAATAAGGAAATCATGTACATTTTCTTTTGGGCATGAACGGTTCTGTAATTTTTTTCTGATGGGAGACAGTTTAAGCACTTGTTTCAATATTTACACTGTCATTGTCGGAGGTACAAACATAAAGCACCAATATGTTTCCTAAATGTTGTGCTAGAAAGAGCCCCAGATATTTGTCAGACATGGCCAAATGACAATTACAGCACTGTTGTGAATATTCTTATTGTGTCCGCTAATGGCCTTTCTCATTGAAGGATGCATGAAAGAGATTGAGAGAGGGGTTGTGTTTATTTTGATTCTCAACAGGTATCCATAGCTTAGTTTGCACGATTTCTAGCTTGAATTTAGTAGGACGGGGTCTAGTTTCCTTCTGCCTATAATTCTTTAGGACTTTTGTGTCCACTGCTGCTCACAATGTAAGACTGAGCTGCTGTCAGATTGCAGCAGGCCACTCATAGAGTAATATAATAGGCCCTCTTTTGTACTGCTTCACAAGCATGTCTTGCATTGGCATTGAGTGTGACTATAGAGTAAATGCTGATCATTCTTAAGGGAAAAAGACAGGCCTAGTAGCCCCTAATTAGTTTATTTCCAGATTTAATGGGTTAAAGCACCACTCTAGTATATTTAAAAGTAAAGCCAATATGCTTGTTTGTTGGGTGTAAACAGTATGTAGTTTAAAAAAAATAAAAGTAAATATTTTTTCTTTTTACATTTTTATTTTTTCCTCAAGCAGAAGTACTCATCTCCACCTCTCTTTACCTGGTCAGGGGGTGTGGCCAGCTCTGCCTAAGGGCTGGACCATTGTGGAGCATGGAAGCAGGGTAGGCTGTAATGTCATTGGTCCAGTCCCATGATGTCATTGTTTCCACCTACTGCATATCCAGTGGTAACCGCACTATTATAACCCTACTGCCCTACTGCCCTACTGGCCCCTCTGAGTTAAAGTGTATGAGCCGCCTCCTATACACAACAAAAACACATATGAGCCTTACTTGTAAATACATTACAGTGGTACTTTAATAAAATCCCAAGTGCTGATGTATGTTGCAGAGGGAATGAGACACCAAGTTAAAGAGGAAGGATCTTTTACAATGTTCTCATGGGTTGGGATGTGTTGTTCAGCTTTAATTACTGAAACTACCTTGTCAGGCAGCCTTATCTGCTGCTGTTTCAGTGATTGTTTGGTTTAGATAAGCTCTGGGGAGCGATAAAAACCAGATAACATTCTGTAGATAACAGCTCTTTTGAAACTGCTGGCAGCAGATAGGGACAGTATTCCGTACTGATCTAGTGGTCTTTAATACCCATGTTGTCTTCATTTTTCAGGCTGCTCTCTGGTTGTCACTAGACGGGTCATTCTGCACCATCTTCACCTATAGTATCAGAATAAAGTATGTTATATATATATATATATATATAAGGTCATACAGTGTACTAAAAAGGGATTTTACTCTTGATTTGTTCATATAACATGCAGAATAGTTGCCGATTGATACATGTTTTTTTTTTAGTTAAAAAAAGGAATAATTAAAAAGGAAACTCATGCTTTATTAGACAGCACTTTTGGGTCTGATTCCTCTGCTTGTTGCACCATTATTTAATTACCTACCTTACCGGTGTGTTCTCTGAGATGTTCAGCTGGGATAGTGCTAATGTGCCTGTGACATTAAGCGCTCCTCTGGATATGAATTCTACTGAAAACATCAGCACATATGTTTAGGTGTAATTCTTCTGATAGGCTGCACCATCTATAAACATCCATTTTTTGGATTTTTCCCAGTGGCCAGAGTTTGTGCTGACAGCTATATTTGTCTTATCATTATGCTTTCTCAAAATATATATATCTAAAAAAAAGAAAACATTGTTATATATTTGTTTCTCAATGTGTGAAGCCAGTAAAGCATTAATAGCTTTAGCATAGCATACCTGGACTTCTACAAATAAGGTAAAAAAAAAATATTTCCTGCACAGAAAGCAGCGAAATACAGTTTCCTTTTTTTTGGAGGTAAATATTTCTATCCCAAGGAAGCTGAGTCTTGTCCTGTTTCCCAGTGTCTGTGGTTGTCAGAGACCATACATGTGGCTAGCAGATTCTGCCACATGGTCTGATCTCTGTCCCTTTTTATTGCTCATTCTGTCACCATCTGATTGGATGATTCTTTCTGCACTTTTTAATCTGACAACCCTTGTGATCTTATTGTTTAGAACCTGTTTAATCACTGACCAACTTTGCAACACTTCCTGTTTCCAGAGAGCAGATGGACTAGTTCAGTGAATCAAATAAAATGCCTATAAACCAAATGTATATCTGTGTACAACAATTACGGACTTGTGTGTGTATATTGTATGTGTTTTTCATTATTTTGCCAGCGATAAGTTAGTGTATGTTCTGGTTATTCACATTCCCACAAACATATAGCACAAGTTAGGTATGATCCCCACATGTATGAGATCCATTTAAAGATCAAAACGGTGTGAATGTGAATGGGTCGTGCAAATGCATTATATGCTATACATGAAAGCTATATTATAATGGCAGGCATATCCATGTATAAAGTGGTTTTTTAAAAGGGTGAAAATGCATTGTAGATTAATTTGCACGTCCCTGCCCAGTTTCCCAGAGTGCAGTGCAAAAACTGTGTTTATATGTGTGTGTATGTATATATATATATATATACTTTGAGCTGATGTAACTAAAAATACAGTGCTGTTGGCTGTCTGGCGCATTGCACATATGTGTGTGTGTGTATATACACTATATGTGCATCTACATCACATTCCTATATCTGCGATCTCGTCTGTCTTTCAGAGCAGCAAATTCACAATAATTTATGTACGACTGAAACATTTACTTGTAAGGCACTGTTGGCCTGTCTGGCAGAAAAAGTGTTAAGGAGCGCCCCCCTGTAGCCGAGCCCATCTAATGCAGCTGGTGATTTCTAATCAGCAGCAGATGTGCAGCAGGATCCTTCCTATCTCTGGCAACATTTACACAGAGATAAATAGGCCTTAATCATCTATAAATAACAGCATGTCAGGTCTAAGGATCACTAACCTTCTGTGCATCTCCCCTGGGACCCAGGGCAAGCCTTAATTACTGCAGCCTATTCCAAAGGACCAAGTGATCAGGGACTGGATATCCCACTGAGAGGAAGAAGTCTCCGTAGTGTTGAGTAATGAAGCGCAATATGCACATAGAGAGAAAAAATATATTTTCACCCTTTCATGATCTTGTCTTCTTTCTGCAAACGGGGGCAAGGTTGTAAAATTAAGAGATTATTTATAAGCTCTGGTTGTACCTAGATCCAGCACATTTGTGCCACACAGTGGGAGAATAGTATTCTTGTACCATGCAAAATTATCCAGGTAAGAACAACCTTGGGAATATTCAGGCAATGATTTAGGGCAATTCCCTTACACGTGCCATTTGCCAGATACATTACCTGAACGTTCCCAATGAAATGGAACAGATGGTTGCTAATCACCTTGCAGCGATAGAGAAATTGTTTGATATAAGCCAGTCCCACTTTAAGTGAGTGTTCTTGTGCATTTCTTAATATTAGGTTGGAGATGAGTATATTAGAAGTATTTAAAGCTCCCCCATAAAAATGTTTATTTTACATGGAACTTGCTGGTCTTTTTCATAGCGGTGATGTGTATTGTATTGATACCCAAACTACCAGGACGTTCTGGACACTTTGTGGCTATTGTGTGCTTTCGTTTGAAGTCCATTAAGTCATTGTATCACCTCCAGTAGTGCATACAAGGATGAAGAATTAAACTAGATATTGGAAAAGTACTAAAAAGTTGATGGAGCTCCAAACCATGGGATTAATGCAGTGAATGACTCCTAGATGTCCTCTGCACATTACAAATATCACATAAATGTAATTGTTTGTTCTCAAAACTAGAAAATGTTCCTATACTCCCATCCAAATTGAAGATGAATATAGTGATTCCGTATTGTAAAGGTAGTGTGGTTGCTGGTGTGATCAACATTATGTACATTTGGTAAATCTCAGTGTAACCATACTGGTTTAGATTAGGGTTATTCTTAAATATGGTTTATAACATTTTTCATCAGACTTTAAGGTGGGGCGTCTCCTCACATTTAAATGTTGAAACTCCTGAATTAGGCAATGCCTTCTTTGCTCCATTGCCAGCCACCAACGGTGTCCTTTCCTTACATAGTAAAGCTGACATTCATGAAGAGTTCACAGCGATGTTCATAAGCCTTGTCTTTATGTCGGAGACGGGAAGACACAATTGTTTCCCTTAGGGAGGTCAGTAATGTAAGTGGTGTCTGGGGTGACATCAGGGTTCCAATCCTCAAGTCTCTCTAAAGCCAGGCTCAGAGCAAAGATGAAATGATGTCCCTGTCTTTCCATAGAGAGGAAGATACTGCAGACATCAGAAGACTCTTTAATGACATGCAGATGCAGAGCTCAGGGTGAATCGGCCCATCTGCAAACAAAACTATGAAATCCATCACTGGAACATTTTTTTATGTTTCCTACACATGACAAAACCCCACTGTTTTATCGCTTTTTAGTTTAAGCAAAATGTACATTATGTCAGGAATTCCCAGATCACCTTGGGGAGAATACATCCATGACCGTGAGCACCAGAGAAATGTACAAGATTTATATGCATTTCAAATCCGCTTCTTTTGCTTTTTGAGAATTAACCCCTTCAGTGTCAGATTTCAAATGGGGGGAAAAAAATACTTCTGGGGATTTCGCAAGAATACAACAAGCAACCAATTCCACCTGCATCCAATCAGCTGTAACTTAGAGTAGTATACATTAGTTATTGATCATTGCCAGGGCAGACATGTAGCTTTAGAAATCCTTCCAGCACTGAACAGGTAAAGAGAGCGTCTCTTTCATCCTTAGCCATAAAGTAAATGCTTCCATATGGGTTAGAATGACTGCATCTCAGAGCCGTTACCATGTCTGTGAATTCATTTGTCTTCCCTTTCACTTGTTGATGTTCCCAGTACCTAAGAAGACATGTACTTAATTGAATAAAGATGCCATCTCCGACGGCTACAGGCGATTTCAAACTGTTACTGTGACAAATGGGCGTCTTGAATTGTGCTGAAATTGAGAATATCTTAAATCTTGCTCACTAGATATTATCTCCTGTGTGTCAACCTGCTGTTTCTGTGGCTATATATTTTTTCTTGCTTTGCACAGGATATTTGCCGATACTGTGCTGAGCCGCTGCTGGCAGTAAAACAATGCCCCTTTTCCTTTCTTTTCTAGCCTTTTTGATTTTTCTATGATTTTCTGATGCAATATCTTTCTGCAATATCTATTTATAGTTCTGGAATGTAAACACGTCTTCTTCAGAGACCTTCTTGAAGACTGAAGCCCTGACAATACGTTGCAGTAAAGTGAGGTTTCTGCCCCTTTTTAATTTTTTTGCTTTTGACATTGTATCATCCATTGCCCTAACAAACCATTTTTTTTTTACATTTACTTACAGCTTTGATCTGTCACAAATACTAATGTGGAATACTGTATCAGCGTGACAGTTGATGCCAGAGCCTGTGTTTTGTTAAAAGGAGCATTTTAATCACAATGTATACACATATATGCGTTATTTCCCCAATAATATCCTCTGTTACAAATAATAATTATGGTTACGTTTTGGATGCAGATACATTTTCATCATTGCCTTCTGGATCCAGATAGGATTATAGTAAGAATTATAACCAGTTTGTTATTTTCAGTTTTCATACATCAGTTCTGGTTAGTGAGCTGGCTTTCCATTAAAATCCTTTTCGAAGACATATTGAGGTTGTCAGCTTTAAATTAATGGCATAATAGAGCTATTGATGCAAAGTTAGTAGCCAGATGAAAACGCAAATCATTCAGCTCTTTGCTAACACATTGGGTGCCAGACCCAAATTGCTTTTTAAAGGGCAATCGTTCAACTGTATTGTCAGTGCAGATTTCACTGTACTCTGCATCTGTAAGGTTACATTTGGGGTAACAAAACCATTACTCACATCAGGTCAGTGTTTGCTCAGGACAATGTCGGTGGGCTCAGTCTGATACTATGAATGGTCAGTCACATTTTACCCTTCAGTTCTGCAGCACGGTCTTATACATGTTGTATACTGCTGGAATTTATGTAGAAGAGAGAATACACGTTCTGTATGATCAATGGCTCATTCAGTTTACCTTCATTCATATTCATACCATTTATATTCCGATTCACGTGTACATTTTGTACTTCACTGACATTACCTGTTTTGGAAACATTCTCAATTCACCAGCTACAATTTTTGTGACTGTTTCTACGATCCACCATTTCTAAATGTGGAACATCATTTTGGTAATTCTCTTGTTAAAAGAGTAACTAATGTGTTTCAAAGTCCTCATAGAGATAAAGCTGTTTAAAATATGAATGGTCTATGCACTAGTTGTATGCCAGCTCTTGAAATGATTACACAAGTCTATACTTGTGGCATTGTATCTATTCAGAGGCATGGGAGATTGCGCTTCCACTCTGAACCCCATGGCACAGGGGAGATGCGCTTGGCCTTACCATTCCTCAGCCAGCTGGTACTAAAACAATGGCCTTCAGTTTGTAGGACTAACAGAAGGATACCACCTGCCCATCTGCTTCCAGTACTTTCGTTCCAGCAACATTGGCTCTTCCATTTAAACTCGGTTTTAACTCAAACTGTACTGGGTTGTAAGGGACCAAAGCACATTACTGGTGAGGTAATTTTATCTGCATAAGATAATATTGAAAAGGGATTGAATATTAAAAAAACAAAAAACAGGGTTTAAAGGAAAATAAATGGTTTTGCAGAAAGCTGGGACTCTGGCTCGTGTTTGTACCTGTGTCTCTCTAGATCAGGGGTGAGCAATTGATTTCCCAAAGGGGCCACATGAGAAACTCGGAATGTTGTGGAGGGCGAACCATAGGCTGAACTTAATTCTGCTTAATTTTATTTTATTTTCTTAGTGCCAGGAGCAGTATCTACAGAATGCTATCCATCTCAGTTAGCCACAAGACTTCTTCTCACAAGTTGCACCCTTTAACAATTGGCAGTGTTTTTTTGTTCAGGACACAAATTTGTATCCCACTGTATGCCACTTTAGCGGGCCGGACAGGGACAGCCAAAGGGCCAGATGTGGCCAGCAATGCTCCGGTCTGATTTAGATCAAAGTCAAATCAAATCCTTTTGTTCAGTACTTACCTTTTTAAGAAATAGGCACCTCATTTATTAATATACCTCCCCCAATATTCATATAGTGGAATGTTTCAATCAAGCCCTAACTTTTCAGTCTGTTTCTTGTCCATGCTTCTTTAAATTCTCACGTTGCTTCTGGGGGTAATGTCCCATTCTGGTTCAGTTAAATGCACCCAAGACTTTCAATCAAGAACACAACAGGCATTTGCAATACAAATATTAAAGTTGTAAAAGTATGTACCAACATTTTTTATTATTATTATTATCATGATGTATTTGTATAATATCTGATATTAAGCTGGAAGATGATTATTTTATCTTCTTTTTCTCCAACTAAATGTTTCTTAAGAGAATAATCATTTAGAAAACATCTGAAGAGGGGCGCCCTAGAATATTTTATTTGCAGTGTCCTTGTAGAGAGGAAATAAACATAAATAAAACCCATTTGGGTATTATGGTTTCTGTCCTGAACAGTCTTAGAGAAACATTAAAATTGTCCACCATGGAGAGGCTGTATCGGTGAAAACTGCTATGCCTTGTAAAGAAATAATGCAACATATTAGTCTTGTTGTAGTCTTGTTGCCTGCCCTTTTTTCTTATTTATTATAAATCTGCTATGATAAGAGAACATTCCCCAACTACAATTAAAATGTTGACACCTGGCTTGCCTGGCCCGATTAGGCTTTGATTCTGTGTAATTATACGTTATCGCTCACATCCAGTGGCAATATTACCTTCTGTACTGTACGATAACACTTATTAATTCAATAAAAGAAATCAATTCACAGGCAATTTTAGATGTAACACCTTGGAAACAGCACATTAACTAGTCACAGTATGCATCAGAAGGCCTTTCTTGTCATTTAATCAGGAAGGGCTGATTACAAAGCTGAGTGGTGTCGGAAGCTAATTAAGAATAGCACATTTTAGACCTTGTTGTTATTGTGCTGGCTGCACTAAGATGGTGCTTTGGATATCGACAGTGCTTGCTATGAATATAAAGTGCTTTAACTCTTGCCACATCACTACTTGGTATCCTTCAGGGATACAGTAAATCTGCTAAACAATATTTTGTAGCGCTCTTGAAAGGTGTTAATTGCATTATTATGTATTTATTGTAAATGTAGACAGATAATAGAGCTTGTTATTTTGTGCCCAAAAAAAGTTCTGTAATACAAATAATCTTAATGCATTAATCATAAAATCATAGGTGGGCGGGTGACCACCTGGGCTCCTAAAATGTTACTTTTGTATAATGCAGATTTATGAATAGATTTTCTGATTACTGAAAACCCTGTCTTGTTTCTAACGATAAGGACAAGTGTTTTTAGTTTTATACTGTTTAATTAGTAGATTTTAGTTGTGGGATACGTAGGCAGCACATTGAGAAATGCTACTTATGTTTTAGTTTTCACTTCACCGTTGTATGAACTTAAACGGACATGGAAATATTGATAATGTGCCAGTGTGCTTTTTTTTTTTTTTTTCAAAAACTGACATTAGCACAAAAACATATTAAGAAGTTTAACTACTCTTGGGGGCTTGCCCTCTGTCAGCCAATAGGATCTCCAGACACAAGTATGCTATGAGCATTTTACGGTTGGTTTCAATTAACTTTATTCAGGTTCTACTAGCAAAAAACAAACTACTTTTGTAATATTTAAAACTTGCTTGATTAAATGCTTGGAAAATCCATGTCCCTTCAAGTTTAATACATATTACATTAGTGGTATTCGTGTTAACCTCTTGATCTCCTTAACTTAAATATTTGTAGCTTGTTCATGATAATGTAAGATATTATTTTCACATTGCAGCAGATAAAAAATAGAAAAGTATTAGGTACAGATAAGCAAGGGCAGTCTCCTATACAAATATTGGTGACAAATCTACTCCATATTAGAATTTAATCTTAAGATATAGTGTGAAATTCTTAGGGACAAGCTGGCAAATAGTATTACTATAAAGGGCAAACATACGGTAATAAGTTGCAAATAAGTAAAAACAGTTAATCTATTTGTCCATTAGTAAAACTGCATTGTGGGTCTCAGGATAGATCAGACAGAGCCAGCACATTTTCAGTAGCTCCTCACTCTTATTTGGTTATCCCATAAAACAGGGGTGGCCAAAATACCTAAACCGAGGAGCCAGAAAGATTTTATAGGAGCCAAACGTTCTTTATTAGGAACCTGAAAGGTAGCCCTTCATAGGGAAGCATTATATTTTTGGAAAATATTTAGGAGCCAGCAGTAAGAATTTTAGGAGCCCTTTCTCTCAAGTTCCTGGAAATATTCACCCCTGCTATAAAATATCACAGATGTTCCTCAGTTCTCACTGTACGGAATAATAATCTACACAAATTGTTGAAGTTGAGCATTGTGTGTAAGCCATATGTAATAATTATCTAATTGTAATTTATTTGCTAAAATTTAAAATAAAATAAGTGACTTTTTGTTTAATATAATTTTCAGCGTATTTAAAATAACTATTGTGGCCATATTTTTAAAATTTACTCTTTTTTGAAGAACTACATAAAAAAAAAAAAAAAAGAGCATGTTATAGAATGTAAAAAATACCACAGCCTATATTTTATTACCTTTTTATTTGCAGTTATACTTGTGGAATTTGTCATATTGTTTTCAGCAGATCAACTTCCTGAGGTGGGAATTTGAATGCATATTGTTTGTGTCTACACAATGAGAATGTGGCTCTTACAACTGCCAGTACTACGGTTACCTCCCAAGTCATTTTCCAAACTGTAAAAATATTATATGAATCTGGGATTAGGTAAATATAACCTGTCTCTAAATGCTCATTTTGAACCCGGCCACAAATGAATTAATGGGCGTATACCCATCCATCAAAATTAGCAACTATTTGTATTTCATTTCTACAATGTGCATGTTATTTTTTGCCTTCTGTACATCAAGATAAAATAGCCCTTTTAGTGATTTCTGTGGGCAATAAACCAGGTCTTCCATTTGTTTTAATGTCTTACACCTTCTTTTATTGTCAGTTTCGGAAGTGAGTACATAAAGTACTGGTTTAGCTTTCAAAATACAGATGGTGTCCCATAATCCCCAGTGTAAAAACAGACTTAACTTTTCCATCTCAGATTGTGCTGTTTTTTTCTGCTCCCCTTTTCTAGTTCATGGCAGGTTTTGACAGATCAGAAGACATTTTCACAGCTTGATGCAGCTGGATTTCTCTCTTGCATGAAAGAGAAACATCTGGAGCAAAATCAGTGAATTTTACCAAAGGGCTCCAGCTCTTGCATCTGTCGTATTGACACACATCCCACTGCAAACTCAGTTGGCTTTGCTCTCAGATAATGCTACTGGCTCCATAAGCTGTTCTGTTTCTATACAGCCAAAGTCCAGTTCTCTTTCACCACCACTCCAATGAAATTAGTGTTCTTTATTAAAATGCATCTGGTTGATAATTCACCTTACAAAGTTGTAAACCACAGAAGGGCACAAAAGGCAATTTAATGAAAAAGAACACCAAGTGTTATTGTACCAGAGGTAGTAGTGGGTTACCATTATGGTATAAATAGGAATAAGAATTAACATAGCAGCAGAGCATTGCCCCAAGAATGCCCCGTTACACCAGATCAGCGATTACGTACAGATATCCCTAGACATGTATCCTTCGTAACTCTATTTTATTGAATGATAAATAATACAGTTCATCTACAGACATCTACATCTAATATACAAGAACTTTCCTTCCTGTCGATCCATATAAATCTATTATCCACAATAGTATCTTTGGTCAACAATGACTATGGCTAATCCGTGAAATCCAGGGAGGTAACAAATATTCAAGCAAGAAAACACAAGCGTTCTGTCCCAGGGCAGCCAACTATTTAAGCCTCCTGGCAAAGTGGATCCCACTTGGATATATGTTTTTTTTTAGTACACATGGGTAATATTGGGGAACACCAAGCATGGCAAAGTGCCATCTGGGACAACTTGCCATTGCCTGTAAAATATATAATGTACTGTAGCACTTGTACTATTAGGTATCACTACACTATAAAGCTCAGGGGAATAGGGAAATGTTACTCCGTACAATACATCCGGTATAATTTTACCAAAAGGATTAGGATATACTGAATATTATTGTATCACATATAATGTATGGAAAGTATTCGCTATAACTACAAAAACTGCTACATTGTTTGCCCTGGTAATTAATGTAGGTCACTTGCTGCTACATGACAGTGAAAGCTTCCATTCATGTAACATGTCTAGTATCCGGTTACGTGTTTTCCTAGTGAGTATTTCCAGAACACGCCTTGTAAACCATGCTGGGGCTGCAGGTCTCAGAATGGATACTCTGGCTTTCTTTTGTTTTACTGGTCTCAGTATGTTTTTTGTATTTATCTTGTAATAACAGAGTCACTTTTGTATCCTATAGGAAATGCTGGTTGTAATTTGCTGCTATACCATCTGGTTGTAACTGCAAACACTCTTCTCCTATGAGAAAAGCAGAGCATAGTGTCTCTTGTTAGGTTATTCTAACCCCCCTCATATGAAGGACAGGCACTCAAGGAAAAAACATGACCCGAGCAAATTACAGAAATATCAAGAGAGACTAGCACATCAAAGAGCAATGGTAACTGCTCTGCCTTTTTATAATAACAATAGCAATCCATGGAGACATCATGTATGTATTTTATTTGTGTAGCACCATTCAGGGCATGGTTATCCCATCCTCAAACTACAGCTTGACTCTAGTCTAAAATAGAATCTCACATGATCCAATTGGTCATCTAAATATAAGATTTTCTCTAAAGTGCTTTTATTGGATTTCTGGTAATGTTGTTGTTTAGCAAGCATGCAAAGTTTTTGCCAAAGTATAGTGGTCCTTTTATTGTGTATGTGGTCATTACCGTATCTTATTCCATGCAAATTGCATTAATCCTTATGGCAGGTGTAAGTCTGCACCAAGTATGATTAGTGGAGAGATTAAACTCTGCGGAGACAGAGCCCTGTATAGTCTTATATTTGCAGTTTAAAACTCTCTCCAAATAAATAAAACTATCTATTTTCCCATTCCATGCTATTCTCGCACTGTCTGTATGATTTTCTATCTTACTTGAAAATAATCTCTACACTGATGTGCACAGTTTTGTCTGGGAACAGAGGTCATTCCACAAACACAACACTTTTCTTGCAGTCGTGCCACTACAACTCCATTTGATTGTATTATGTCTGGCATACAGACCTTTGTAGGTCAGGTTTTTTTATTTCTTTTGATGCATTTTGCTAAGGAAAAAATGGCTAAATGATGTGTCTCGGAGTCTGGCTGAGAGATTGCCATGGTCATCTGCTTTTGTGATCTATGTAAATACTCTGAATAAAAGTTATTTTATTTATTTAATCTAAAAACATTGCATTTTAATTTTATATCCACAGCTTAAAGCTCTACTATATTGCTCCAGCTTTCATCAATAGTAACTCATTATGATTAACTTTTCATTTGTAATTTAGAAAAAGTTGACAATGTTTTTGGAGAAAATATACCTTGCAAATTCTGCTTTTTCTCATGGTCTTCAGTTCCTCCTGTGATTTTCCAGCTGTGGTAGGAAGTTCAGCACATTTCTCCCTCATACCAGAAAAGTTATACAATAATTACAGAGCACCCAAGGAAGTATTCTGCATACTCTCCCACAATTTGGAAACGTGTAAAAAACTATTAATTCAAAAACAAAATGTTCCATTTGGGTTATGATGCGCATTTCCAAAAGACACAACGCCTTAAAGAGGGAAATTGTCCCCTCACACCACAAACCAAGACAAGCTATTCCGAATATTGGTCCTTTACCCTACACGTATTCTACTACATTTACAGTCCTATTAAATTAGCTCAACGTGTAAAACCATAGCCCCGTAATGTAGCCCATAAGACTTAGGGCTATTAAATTGGCCCTGTAAAGCAGGCCGCTGACGATCTGCGCCTTATTTGCGAAAAAAACTCTACGGGATGTAAAACTTTGAATTTGTTGCTGCAAATCCTTTGTTCTGTCAAGCCCGTAAGCGATACGTACCAATTTAGTTATTAAATTGCAACAAATTTACTGGCGTTCAACTCCGTAACTTGCAAATGGAGCCAAGAAGCCAGCGGGTACTACAGAGGACCTGCAAGGGGGGTAAAGTCCAATCCGTCGCACTGTAAATACAAATATACACACACTACTGTACTGATATGAAAAGGGATGTTAGGTATTAAAATAAATAGCACAAAATTCTGAGGCTCGCAAATCTGCAATATAAAATAAAATAAAAATATGTTTGAATTCCGTGTTATATCGATCCCGGCAATCCATGTGTTAATATATATACTGTAACTCGCATGGGATAGAATATCATATTTACCACTTTATCATTATTGCATTATTTCTGAAATGTCGGTCCGATCAAAACTCGTAATTGAACCCTGTAAGTCTTTGAACTCCCACCTCCATTTTTCAGTGATGTATTTCTGAAGATCTCTGTTGCCATTGGCTCCATCTAAACCCGTAACAACGGGTATGACTAATTTATCACATTCACTGCCGTGCATCCAATGGTCGACAAATGGTTTACGGGTTTGCGTCTCAAGCCTGTAACCCGCGGCCTGTTATATTTTAATAGCTCTGTAACTCGGCCAAATTTCACCCCTGCAGCCGCTACGGGCTTCTAATTTAATAGGGCTGATAGTGCCATTCTTACCAGTGGTGTAAATAGTGAATAGAGGGCCCTGGTGCAAAATAATTCAGGCCCCATTTTAACTTCTCTATTCACCCTATAGAGGTTAATAAAAATATATATGCTGGGGATCAGGTCACCTTCCTATAATAATAATAATAATCTGCCACATACTTAACTTGTTTGCCATTATCCTCATACAAAGTCCTTTTTGTTATAGCTTTTAAATTGTTCAGTTTAGCTTACAGACCCTTCCCTGATTATTTTTCATAAAAAAACAGTGTAAAAGAGATTTTTAAACTAACACCACATGTAATGTTCCTATCCTAGGTGGCCACATATACTTATTCATAAATAACTTGATTTTGTTAAGAGGCAAATACAATGCTGTTATATTCATGCAGCTGTCTGTCTCTTATAGGACATTAAAATGCATTGGCTTATATGTGTAAGCACGTGTATGGTGATGTGTCATATTTTTAGGAAAGTAGAAGTTATTCTTCTTTCAACTTGAAACATAATAATACATAGGTAAAACTAGTAGTGTCATTCCTTTTTAATATTTAAAATAAAGAGAATAAAGATAATTAAGTAAAAATATTTTTTTTATAATGAAATTGAGATAAATACTGGACACACACCAGATTTCCCCTAAAAAACATTTTTTAGCTGTAAAACAATAAGAGGTATAGGGAAATACTGAAACAAACCGTTAAACACACATTTCTATTTCAAAGTACAATATAATATATTTCCTTTGGGCATTCCAGCAACATTAGTAGATACTGTGATACATAACTAGGTAGAGAATTCACACTTTCCTACATATTATCACAGCATAATAAAATTACCAGAATTGTGTAAAACAAGTCAAAGAAAACAAATGTAAAAAACATAGCATCACATTCAATAAACGGCAGGTGGCTGGCTACCAGGGCCATGTGGTTCGTTTTATGGCGACGTGAGCTAGCTCATGAATCTCGCCATATTCACCAGCCTATTGCCATCAATAAATACCTTGACTGACTCCTAATTCTTCATACACATGGGGAATTTTATAGTTTTTACGGAAAACATACCTACTGAAATACCACCCAGATTCACTAAGTCTATCATTTATAAATCTCCTCTCCAGCTTATTCTTTTTTTTACCATTAACATTTTATTAGACAGAAATTATTTACATATATATTGAGACCATTCACAATATCTCACTGATGTTACAAAATCCATATTATCTGTCTTACTCGTACATTTTCCATTTTCTAAACAAAAATTAAAATGGTCCATTAAAGAAACTATACATATATTTTTGTTGTTTGTATATGTGTGAGTTTTGTAACAAATTTCTATCAACAATTTTATCTAACACAGTATCATCAAAGTAAAAATAATATTGTTCTGGTCACATCCTGTAGTTTCAAGAATTTTAAGTAACTTGCCTGTCCACACTCCACTCCCGCATCCATACTCATGAGCGCAGCCATACTCATGAGCGCAGCCATACTCATGAGCGCAGCCATACTCATGAGCGCAGCCATACTCTGTCCGAGTCTAGCCAGCTTATTCTAGTGATTTGTCTGTAAATGAAATGAGTAATCTAGGCACAACAAACCTCACATTGATTCCTACATAATAAGTTACAATGAGGGTTTGACATAACATAGAATAATAGCTGTGTGTCCAAAACTATTATTCTAACAGGAGCATTGCTAAGCATATTGTGTTCACTACTGTCTGTTGAATAAACTAGCTGTCATTCTTCCATTCTTTCTGTGATTGGATAATGTTTGTGAATTTGACAAGACTACCTCATGGTAAGGGTTGTGAGATGGCGGCTATTATCAAAAAGTTCTAGTCTACTACCATAGTGAATCCAGACCGGTATGTACCTAGTCTGTTACAGGGTTGTTTTCCTAATTTGCTTTCACTATACTTTCTATATAGATTTTAATGTTAAAAATCATAACACATTGTAGTCCTCCTAGGTTGTGGAAAGAGGCTGATGAGTTTGGAATTGGGAAATCTCAGAGCCATAAATAGCTGGTGTGTGGTTTGTGATGAGAGAGAAACTAAGATGTCTTTGCCAGCCATGATCCACCTATGTATGAACTGCAGCCCAAGGACACAAGCTCTCTCTTATAATGATTGGATGCATCACAGCTAATATCTTCCCGCAATTATTTCCTCACTAAATTACCTTTAATGACCAGCGGCTGCGTTATGGGGCAATTTACTGCCTTAATAAATACAAATGGATGTTTTAATTACGAATATATTGGAGAGCATCACAAAAAAAAAGTATATACGGATTAAACTGTCTCAAAACACCAGAAATGAGATCTTTCCAGTTCATTTAATGCAGACAAAGCGGTATAGAGAATGGCAAGGCCATAAGAATCACATTTACATTTACATTCTTCGATAAATTACCACACAAATAACAGCCTTTTGGGTAATATAGATACAAAATACTATTACTGTAATAATCAAGCACAAATTAGAAAACCTCCAACTCTGTTCTATTCAATTCCATTTATTAACACAGAAAGCATTAGCGGTTGAGGAAGTTACATTTTGCAGAATAATGTGATGAGCAGACTCCTAACACACCAATTGATATTAGTTTGCAATATATTTTATTGAACCAGCACATGGTTATGTGGTGAATAGCCCTTTTGTTTTGCTTTCTTTCAGCAGGAAAAGTTATATTTTCCAAACAGCTTCTGAATACTTTAAAATGTTTTTCACTACAAAATAAAAAATATTGTACCTCTTACTTCTTGATTTCTCTTCAGGTAAATCCTTTGAATCTCCATAAGAGACCGAGAATAATCCAGACTTGGACCTGTTTACTCAGTGTTCCTATGGAAATCAGTAACACCTCACATACAAAAGACCATTGTGACAAACTTACATCTGGGGCTTGATGCTTCTGCCAGTTATCTAAATCTGGTCTGTCCTTATCTAAATATTATATTGTATACCAGTGCAGTCCAACAGGCCGCATACAGCCCACCAGTTTTTCTGGGATCCACTGGCTACCAGAAAGAAATTTTGTCACAAACAAACCTAATATTATTAAAACTAAAATACTTGGTGTGTTGGGGGGTATAGAATCAAAGGGAAGGTGGATTTGCTATATAATTGAATCTTTAAAAGCAAATTCTTCCCACTTTCCCCACACATGATCATGACATTTTTCCTCCCTAATTGTCCTCCTTCAGTCCCAGATTTAAAAAAATTATATATATTATATATATATATATATATATATATATATATATATATATATATATATATATATATATGTGTGTGTGTGTACAGCAATCCATATAAACCTATATCTTCGCTAAAACTAGAGATAGTATGTATGAAATAGTCAACAAGAAAAAAAATAAAAATCAACCTCCCAGCTTTTACATTTACAAAAGGAAAACCAGCCTGTTAGGTAAATAAATAAATAAACGTTCAGCCTGTTTGCAGCAGCTGTAGCCGCGGTTCGTGTGGAAAATGAAGGCAGATGATTCAATTTGGCCTGTGCCCCGAGTACATTTCCAAATGCTTCTGTGTGTGCGCAAGATAATGAACAAATATATTGAGATGGCACAAGATCAGTGTGAGTTTACCACTGAGAAAATATCTCCCCCCTCCCTTTGGTTGAGGGCGAGTCAACTCTTCTGGGTTAATGGGGGTGAGGGTCCCTTCGCCCGCCACCTTTCACAATGACTTAAGAAACAAATTTGTCTCCTTTTGCCCCAGGCTCCCTGCTGCGCTCAAAGGGAGCATTTGATAAATGGAAGTGTATTTATTAATAATGAGCCGGGGCAGCCTGTCTGTTATCTGGAAAGTGATGCTTATAATATATTGTGCTTTTTCCTGTCGCACTGTAAGGCTCAGTGCACTACAAGATATTATTCTGTAGATGTGTAGACAGTCAAAAGCACTTCTCCAATTAACACCTTTTCCTACTTGTGAAGTTGACATTACAGTGTGGATACAGTAAGACACATTCTCAACCCAAGGGTCTGTAACACTTCCATTTCCCACAAACCCTAAATGTTTTGTAGTGTTAAATATACATGTGTTAAATATTTGCATTATTACTGTTGTATTGTGATTTTTTTTTTTTTTTACAATGTATAGTCATGAAGGCCCACCACATTTTAGGGGAAATCATCACATATGTAATAAACTGACAACATTAGCTGTTGTGTTGCCATGAACAGAAAGACACTTTTACAGACCTAAGTGCTTCTTGCTAGTTTTGCCTGAGGGCAATTTATCTATTTAACAGTCAAGTTAGGTGTGGGGGAAAAGCGAGATGGTTGTAAGTGGTCCAAACTCCAAGTGGTCATTAAGCGATTTGGATATTGACACCTACTCTCTTCCTCTACATATGCTCTGAAGCAGGCATCAATAAATGCAAGCTCTGTCCTGCAAACATACAACTTTCACTGAAGTATCATAAATACCTCTAGGATAGAGCAGTGGCATCAGATTTGTTTTTCTTTTTTATTAAAAACTAGTTTTATGGCATTTATCTGCTTAATAATAATCCTTTTCATCAGAATCTTTTTGCAAACATTTGTATTTTTTTCATCATAAGGTGGTCCATTAAATATACTAATGCTGGGTGTATACTAATTCAGCTGGCTTAGTGTGTTTAGGAGAGAGCCTCATTTTAGTATAGTGGATATAACATTTTTATACATCCTTATTGAAACTACATGTTTTTGTGATGTAAAGCCATACATTTTCCATCTTTAATATGACCGTGCAAATTTAAATTTCAATAATTTTTTCCTAACAACACATTGGTTTTGTAGGTGTGAATTCCCCTAACACCTAAGTAATACTTTGTTAAAGCACTTTTTGAATTTATTATAACAGTAAGTCTTTGCACAACTGGCCTTTGCAATTTTATCCCACCATTCTTTGCAAAAATGTTGAACCTTCTAATGATCAGGGGATCTCCTGTGCATAGCCATCTTTAGGTAAAGCCACAGGTTTTCTATGGGATTCAGCCTGAAGATTTTGACCTTCCCTTCCAGGTGGTTATTCCTTGGTTGACTTTGTGTGTTTTGGGTCATTATCACAGAAGGTGACATTCATCTTCATTTTCAGTTTTTCGACAGAGACCAGCAGGTGTTGTGCCAAAATGTATTGATATCTGGTGGTAGTCATTATCCCATCTATTTCGATTAGGACCCCTGTGGAAGCGGAAGAGAAGCAGCACCAAAACATGATTCTGCCACCATCATGCTTCACACTTGGTGGTCTGGTGCCCTTTGGCACAAAGACAACACAGCTTATGATTTAAACACATGTTTTAGAATTCAGGCCAAAAAGTTCCACTTCATCAGTCCCGAAGACGTTTTCCCACATGGTTTGGTGTGACTGAATATGCAGATTATGGAAGATTGTTGTCACATTCAAGGAGTGACCATTACTTGCCAGAAATTCCTGCAGCTTCTTTTGTGCTGCTGTAGGCCTCTTAGTAGCCTCCCTGCTCCCTTTTCTTCTTGCCCTGTCATTAACTTTGGAGGATCATCCTGATGTTGGTACTGTCCTTGTGGTGCCTCATTTCCATTATTTATTGATGATAGTCTTCCCAGTGCTCTCTGGTACATTCAATGTCTATGATATTATTTTATACCCCCTCACCAGAAGCTTTTAACAATAAGATTCTGTAGATGTTTTGTCAGCAACTTGCATACCATGGCTATCCCAATAGGATGCAACCGTGAAAGTTTCAAGGTTAACTTTTATTTAGGGTTATTTAGACAAGTGTGTGCTACTTACCTTTAAACATGGTTTTAAATGTCAAAAAGATAAGATGAGAAAAGAAAAACACTAAATCGTTAGTAAAAAAAAAAAAAAAAAAACTTATAGAGTATACAACACGACAGGATAGGGAATAAAACCGGTTATCCGATGCTCCAATGCCTCCGCAAAACAGAACATTTCACAAGCAATAAAAAAAGGTGCCTACAACTTCTTTAGGTATGTTCGTGAAAAGAGAAAAACTAAGAGGAATAGTTAGAATTTGAAAGTTGATCATAGCTATGCAAAGGAAGACGGGGATATAGCAAACTGCATGAATGAATACTTCTACTCTGTGTTTTTTTTTTGTTCAGTCGACATTGGAGAGATTATTGAAGTCATAGACCAGGGTGGCACATTGTGAATGCATTGTATATAAAATTTGCCAACTAATTTGACACTGTCCTACACCGTAAACTAATCTGTAAAGTTCAAAGTCTGGGAATAGATTTGAATATAAGTCAGTGGATAGGACACTCGTTGAAAGATAGGTGTCATTGAGAGTCATTGTTAATGGGAAACAATCCGAAGAAGGGATGGCTACCAGTAGAGTGCCATATGGTTTTGGGGTTGGTGAGGGTTGTGTTTAATGGATCTATTGGCGATATTGTTAATGGCTTCAAGGGACAGTTTGTCTCATTGCAGATGACCCAACAGTATGCAACAGTGTTAACATTTCAGGAGGCGCAAGTCAAATGCATAATGATGCAATAAAATAAGAGCACTGGTCAAATATGTAGGATTTAAAATTCAACACTGAGAAATGCCAAAGTATATACTTTGGCCACAAAATCCAAAAAGTGTAATATTTCCTTAATGGTAAAATCATGATGATGATTAAGCGGATTTGGGAGTTATGATATTGCATGATTTAAAAGTAAGCATGCAATGCAACAAAGCTGAAGGAAAAGCTATTAGGATGCAAGGGTGTATTATCAGAGGAAATACTAATGCCACTTGAAATAACCATATTTAGATTTCACCTAGAAGTGCTAAAATACACTGTGTCTAGCTCTAGAGACAGTATTTTCTAAACTAGAAACAATTCAAAGAAGGACAACTAAAATGGTCCATGGTCTAAATGATAAAACTTATATACTTTGTGACCTGAATATATATAGCCTAAAAGTAAGAAAGGAGAGGGAGGATGTGATGGAAACATTCAGACATTTCAAATGATTTAATTAAATTTAAGAGGGAATTGTCTTTGTGAAAAAGATTAATGCAAGAAGAAAAGAAGAGGTCATGATTTGAAGTTGGACGAGGGATGGTTTAGGGGTACTAAAATTTAGAAATATAAGCAAGCCTGGAATAATCATAAGGCTATCCTGAAGCTTAAGTAAGCCAATGTTTTAGGTAGATAAAATAGGCAAACCAGATTGGCCTTTTTGTTTGTTTTGTTCTTTTTGTTGTCATATACTGTATGTTTCTAGCTTTATTTCGGGCTTTTCATAGCATTACTGAAATTGCAATGTAGACTTCTTATATGCTCTCTAATAAATTACAATTTTGGTTTTGCAGCATATTAGGAAGGATTATAGGTCATGGAGTATATGACATTGCTTCTGCCAGGCCATTGAATTTACGAGTCTCCTAATTATTGGCAACTTGCTATGGTTTTGTAGCACTGTAAATAGTCTGCCACAAAATATGTGTCAAATGATCAACATTTCATTTCTCTTTTTTTGTTTTTTATCTTTAACACATATTCTCATTTAATATTTTTTTCAGGGTGTACCACATAGACAATAGAAAATGCTATCATGCCATCATTTTCTTTTCTTTTCCTGGTCGACTTCATGGCAAAATTACAATTGAGTAATCATTTCCATTAAAGAGACACCATATTCTGATTTTTGTATTATGCTATTGTAATAGTACCAATAATGGGTAAAAGCTTTTTAGTAAAGAAGAAAAAGGTAAAAACAACCTTTTTAATTTATTTAAATTGTACATAGTTCAGACAGTATCCATTACTGTCTTATTGGGCCTTTCCTTTATGGTGATCTCATCCCTCTTGCCAGGTAGGTGGAGACCTTGGAGATTGAGATTATGTAGTTTACACTCAATTACATTCTTAATGAAGACAATTGATTTTGCTGATCTGCCCTACAAGCAGGAAGGGGAGCTGGCTCATGGCAGGAAAAGCCTTCTACTGTATTTATTTTAGTGTTTTAAAACAGAGCATATGGGACCACAGTGTCCCTTTTAAGCAGAAGGTACCAGAACACCTTGCTCTACCCATATATTGGGCATTTCCTTGCCCTTATTTACACCATCTGAGCTTCTGTTAGAAAATATTGAATCACAGTGCATTGCAAGAGTTAATGCTTTGTGGGCTGCTGTAAGTCTCTCCTGGCACAGTCCTTCCCATGTCTCATTAATGTAATTGCAGATGAAGTTAGGCAGGCGTCTCCCTCCTGTTTGCAGGCAGCAGGTGTAAATGAACATGATCTGTCACAGCCACTGACAGAGCCTCTTAATTCCCAGCAGCAAACAGGGGGCCGGGCTGCTGTGGCACGTCTAAAAATTGATATTTACTTGGAAGGTTAATAGCGTCAGCCAGGCCTCTAATTTGATTGCCTATGCGCAGCCTCATTAAGTTAGACAGTTCCAATATGGGACAATTCCAGCGTGGCAGCTTAAATGGCAGTTTTCTTGGAAAACTCATATGGCCCAAAAATGATGAACTGAAAAAATAAGCCTGATGGTAAGCTATAAATCTCCCACCCATTTGAGAAGTTATATATGTTGTACCTGTAATGATATTTATAGTTAACCATGCTCTCATAGAACTGCAATGAAGAATCACATGACCATCCAAGTCTCATTTTATACCTCATTCTTCCAACTCTTGAACTTTTTCTTTCCTTTATCCTCATGTCCATACAAAATTCACTGAGAGAGGTCCATTCTTTGTGTATAAAACCTAGTTTTCTGGGGTGCCCTCTGTGGGGAGTGTTATATTTTTAGCCAGAGTAATATTTTAATTGATGTTTAGACCAGTGCTTTTATGGGCATCTACTTGCACCAATGAGAACATTTGGTTCCTTTACTTGTTAATTATATTTTAAACATGACAGTCTCTTGGAAATGAATTAGTGCAGGGTAAGGCAACAAAAGTCTTGAGGTACTGAGCACAGTGTTGTATTTCTGAATGGATCTGCTTTGCACCGGTGAGGAAATCATCATGATTGTGGATATTATAGACTCACCTGTTCACAGCAGGGAAATACTAAAAAACAAGGCCTGTATTTGACAATTGAAGACAAACATTCCCTACCCTGAAATGTGTCTATATGCTTATAATACATAAGCACACACAATCAGTTAAAGGGATATGTAAAGTTTCTGGGTTTTTCTAGATATGTAATATACCTATGTATTTGCTTGTATGCACTTTGTTTTATTAAGATGCCTTTAAAAGCTCTGTTTTTACTGCCAAAATAAATCCATTGTCCCTACATGGGTCTGCCCACTGCATCGTATACAGGAATAGACTCTTTAGTGATGGATGTGCTGTGTACATGGACGGATTACCCATTAGGCCAACTAGGCAGCTGCCCAGGGGTGCTTCCCTTTAAGGAGCGGCACTTCTTAAAAAAATAAATAAAAAAAATGGTTCTTGGCTTAAAAATAAAAATGAAATGTTGCAGTTCATAGACTGGCTACTAGGGGGTAACCATCTAGAACATGACAGATGCAACAGGAATGGGAACTTACACATACAGAAAAGGCAAAAATGGATCCTTGTGTACTCACTCGCAGGGGCTCCTCCACTTCACTATCTAGGGGCTCCAAAAAGGTAGATACGGCCCTAGCTGTGTAGTGTCCTAGCCTATCAGGGACCAAGTCTCAACAGCATGTTTCACCATGTTTCTGAGATGTGGTCATTGGTACAGTTCACAGTGTACCAGCTAAACCAGACAAGTGATCTAAATCCACACTTTTTCTCCATTTTATCTCTCTTACAGTTTAAAATATCCAAGAGCAGAAATGGCAGGAACAGTGAAGATGGCAGCATCAGGGAAGCAATGAGCTCGCAGCATAGCAGCTCCCGTGACCGACTCAGCGATGTAAGTATCTTCTCTCAGCAACTGAGCTAAAGTGATGATCTTTTTAAAGTATGACTCTCAAAACTGGATAATCACTAGTTCCTGATAGTACTTTTTGTCTGTGTTGATAGGTAAATAATATGCGACTGCTTACTAATAGTGTGAGTGAACATTAGACACCATTATAAATATCAGAGACAGTTTGCACACTGCCTACAAAAATTTAAATATCATACACCGCTCAGGTGTGTTTTAATCTGTAAAGCATTAATATGAAAATAAATCCACTTTTACCAACCAGTAAGACTAGGTGTTGCCAGTATTGCTGCAATCTCCAATGCAATCCTCCATGCACAGTAGCAAGTCATGTCTACTATCATTAACCCCATCTCTCATGGGGGTCTATACAGCCCCCCGGACCCCCACACAGAGGCACACAGACACTATGACAAACCAACAGACCAATGTATCCCTAAATATATCATGCAAACCCATTTGAAAATAATTAGTTAGCCCTGTGTTATAAACTTAATTTCAGGTCTTTAAAAATGTGTTTTACTAATATTTTAGGTAGTAATGATGCCTATCATGCAAGGTAAACCAACATTTGGTTACATATTTTAAAAAGTTGTTTTTGTTTCCTTTTGAGTGGTGTGAGCTCTACAAAGCATATTCCCAAAGCAATGTATTAGGGGCTTCCATGACATTACATTACATGTGTCCTCAGTGGAACAATCGCCAAACATGAAAATGTCAAATTTTATTTGCCTGATTGCAGTGTTTATGCATGCAAAAAGACCAATTATAGCTATGTTGTCAACTCCAATAGGCACTTATTCACCAGTAAGCAATTTATGCAAAGTTTTTTTGTTAAGTTAAATAACATATAGCAGATTTCTATGTCCCTCTTCACTTGCGCAAAATTTGACAGCAGCCGTTCTGCCGCCAACCAATAGATGGTGCTGCCGATTTTCAGATATTGCTTCAAATTGATATAAGGCGCGCAGACAGAAGAGGCCTTAAGCTATGAGATGCACCCCCGAGTAGAACATATTGTTGGCCTTGATGTCTGTTCTGTGCCGTCAAGTTGCGCCACATCGGAGGGGGGAATAGTTCTTGGCCCTTCCTGAAACCTGACAGCGCCATCCAGCGGATAGTTTGTGGAACTGCAACTGTCAGTGCTGCCGAACTCATGCGCAGGCACAGAGGGATAGATCTGAATTATGTAAAAGATCCTTAACACAGTGGTTGCGGTGGGATGGCTGCTGTTATACTAACCATGTCCTTTTCTAAGCACCACTGTTTATTAGTAGCTTAATGCTAATTCACAATGAAATGTTATGTTGGCAAGTATCTCTCTAGATTATTATTTTTTCCCATTATGAAAACTTCACTTACTCATTATTGAAGGATTTAATCCAGAACACAATGAGGGAGGGGGGCACCAACATGCCTGCAATTTCTGAGATATTGGATTTAACAGTTCAAAAGCAGAGCGCAGAATCCACCCCCATCTACATGTGGGACTCATGTTGAGTTCTATTAATGTAAAATATGCTCCATAACTACAGCCTGTCACACGGAAAGCTTTGTGCCAGCTAGATTCAATTGGACAGCTAATTTAGATTTTAAATTGAAAACACTGTTTTTTTCAGAATGCAAAGCAGTGGGTGGGAGGTGGAGGTCTCATAGGTTTGCAAAACAATAACATTTGGAATTAACTAGCTCATTACCTTCAAATTTGACATGCAATGTGAAAGTGAATATTGCAGCATCCGTTCCATACCACCTTCCTGCCCTCCCCATTCCTATGTGATGGTAACATTTCAGTGGTTTATATTGAACAATAAGATGATGAAAGTGTTAAATATTTCTGAATGATCAGTTTGTATCCTTTACTCTCACAGCTTTCTGTGTTGTATAGGGAGTAAAAGGCTATTCAGGACAATTGCAATGGTTAGGACTGAAGGAAAGTGGGCATTTGTTTTTTTATTTGTCCTCCTACTCCCTATCACTTTACACAGCAGCTAGAACAGAGGGAGATGGCTTCTAAACACGATTTTCTGCTTATAGTCTCTTTGCATTTATTCTGCAAGAGAAGGGAGGGATGTTTGGGGGAGGAGGGAAAGGCGATATCTGCAGCAAATGTGTTTAAGAGCTGAAAGTATTTATTAAAAATGTCAGGAGAAAAGTGCTCCTGGCAGATTAAAGCTGTATTTGAGTTGACAGCTCTGACAGGCAAAAGTGACGGGAGGGGAAGAAGGGGGGGAGTGGGGTGGATTTCATTCTGCATGTTTTCCTTGGGAGGAGAATCCAGGGAATTGGAGCAGATTCTTGTTTTGATCCAGATAAAGACTGGTAAGTGAAGACTGTGGGGTTAAATGGGATATGGTTCAGTAGGATTACTGCAACCAACCTTTTGTTTTATAAGTAGATGCCTTCAATTGAGTTTCTTTGTGCTTTCGACTCCAGTAATTTACAGAGGAGTTTATTTCCAGTAAATCTATCCTCAATACATATGTCTCCATTTACTGATGAAGGAATGGATTTTAAACAGTGAAACACCCCCATGTTGTTTTTAAGGAATGGAATATTCTAAAGAGCCGTCCTCACAAATGAGTGAGGAGTGGGTCAGTGGTATCCATAGCAGCAGAGAGCCTATCGGTTTGCTCTATGATAATGCAGGCTGTGCAAGGGGTACAATTTTGATTGGTTAATCTTGTGTGATATTATATTTCTATTATGTTGAACTACTGATGAGAAACTACCCCATTGGCACTGTAAATACTAAGACAGTGTCTACCCTACAGATAGGCAATCCAACATAAGTGGGATTGACTTGTTTACATATAAACACCTTTTAGCTTAAATAAAGCACTAGGATACCTTTGCCGCTAAAAACTTTTTTGCTTTGATTTTACTGAGCCTAAAAATGTCTTTGCATTGCAGTAAAATGGGCTAATTTGGGGTCTCTGCTCCATTCAGGCCCAATTTCAGACCACAGGCATGTAAATATTTTTATGCCTCTCTGTAATTGTATGCTTAATCTTGGTGTGATGTCTCGGCTGCCGCAAAAATCTATACATGGCCTTGCATAATGGATGTATGAAAAAAAGAAGGGAAAAAAAAAAGATTTTTTTTATCTGTTTCATGACCCAGCTTAAGAGCTGCCTGTGTTTTAATGGATTTTCTCCCTCGCTCAATTGAATGGATTGTCCCTCATTATCATTTAAATAGAAGCTTCAGTCCTTGTGAACATGGAAAATTTGAATGCGGTTGTAAAGCTGTGATAATGTAAAATATTCTGAAGGTGAAGGGAGGCTGCGGGGGAGTGGGAGGGAGAAAGAGAAATAATTCAATGTAATTGTCGCAGGTTCTTGATCCCAGCCCATAGCCCCCCTCCCCCACCCATCATCCACTACATGATGGGAAAATGCAGTAATAATTGCCTCCCGGCCTTGCAGAATGGGCTGCCCTAGTTAGCTGAAGCTAACACTCTAATTGTCAAGAGCGGCCCCCCAGATGAATGAAGATGTATGCAGGGCACAGCGAGGGCTAAACATGAGTGATACCAAGAGGCAAAGATTAAATTGGCAATTATTGGCTTAGCAGGAAAGGTTGGCAGGTGCATTTCTGCCTCCGAGTCACCAGGGGAAAATGCGAAATGCAACCACATTATTCACATGTATTTTGCCAGACGTTAACCTTTTCACTGCTGCAAGCTATCAAAAACTGGTCATGGAAGGTAGTAGACAAATCCAAGGAGGGATAACTGTGCTACTCTCCTTTGAAATAAGACAGATCACAAAGTGCATATCTGTCCTTTTTGATCAGTTTTAAAATAGCATTAGTCCTTGTTATAAGGCAATTGATTATGTGTTTAGGCAGTGTAATGAAGTCACAAAGGCAATGTATAGCTACTGCTTTATTTGACAAGGAACATTAATTTAATTTGATAGGTAGTGAATCAAAGTGAGAGGAAGAGGTTAGATCCTGACTATGGTAAACAAGTAATATGCATTACTCAGACATATGTTTACCCTTTTACACAAGCAGAGATGGAGGAAATTCTGTAACGATAGTCAAAATATATCTCTCAATCATGTGTATATGCAGAGATGCACTATAACATTACAAATCTCTAGAATCCAGAAGAAATTACATTTTAGGAGGTAAACAACCTCTTATGATTTTCTCCTAGACACACATGTACTGTAAAAAAACAAATACACATTATGTTACAAGGGGAATGTGTTATAGAACATGTATATATTGTCATGTGTCCCTATCTTACCTTCAAATAATATCCTATTAGCTGTAGCATACGCTGAACATATGGTCAGAAAAATGGCAATCATAAAATTATTATTTTTTTTATAAATTCTGCGCAATATATGTTTTCTCGCTCTCTCTCTCTCTCTCTCTCTCTCTCTCTCTCTCTCTCTCTCTCTCTAGAGAGAGAGAGACACACATGGCATTCCCAAGGACAAAACTCGCAGGTTAATGAACCCTGCAGGAGGAAAGATTCGCAATGAGTGCTGAAGGTGACCATTGCAAAGCAGGAAAGTTGAAGTACATGAGCCACGTGATGAGCGTTAAAGGTGCTCAGAGGGCCAAAAGACTCACATTGTGTGGCAAACAGCATTGCCAGGCTTCAAATGTGATTGCCGTCATTTTTGACGGGCAAGTCACTAGTTTATATATATTTATTAAAGTGACATTCCATCAGTGATGATTGGGGTTTTTTCGAGTACAATTTCTGCAATAGCTATTTCGCAAACTTGTTTGTTTTTTTGCTTTACCTCCCAGATTTTATATATCTTGGTCATTCAGACCCTAACTTCATACATATTCATTTAAAATTGAATGGCCTAGAAATCCACAAAATATACTGCTTTTTATTTAAGATGCTCTCAATTCGTATCTATCTATCTATCTATTTATATTTCTCCGGGCATTTTCAATTGTGATGTATAAAAGGATACAAAGAATATATAATAATAATAATGTTCTCCTTTTACAATCTAGATTTGGTGGTTGTCTCAGTCATGTTTCCTGCCTTCTAATGTATGTAAATATCCATTAGAATCTACATTCTTTATCACATGCTAGCAAAACAGAATTGGTTGGGCTAAGAAAAAAAAAAAAATAGTTTGGTGCATTTTGTTGATACTGGTCATAGGACGGAAAAGGTCTTGTATGACATTCTTCCTGTAAAGATTGGCTTTCAGAAAGATTTTGAACCAGTAGGAGCTTAGAAAAAAAGCAAATTGTAGTATACGTGTTATAAAAAGGCTGTTGGTTCAGATCATTATTGCTTGAAAATGTAAAAAGATGCACAAAAGGCATGATTCATTTGTATAGATTGTTGGATTTGTTGCTGTTTTACAGTGTTTAGAAATGTAGGACTTTGTGGAAGAGATGACTTGAGGTGGCATGCTCAGAGCTGCTACATGGAGAATATTTATTGGCTTGAAGAACCCTTTGTCGGAATTTTTGCATTGAAAACAAACTTACCACAAATGAAACTGTGACTACAAAGTGTTTAATGTTCCCATTGCTGATCCTGCTCTTTTTTCCCCCCACAGAGCTCAGCTCAGTCACTTTCTGGACGCGGCTACTCAGTAAGTGTCTACATCTTGCTTATATGCTACATAATGCATGGCAAACTTGTTATGAAAAGATGCCCGTTGACATTGGGGCAGATATATGTAACATTGTGTTCTGCTTAAGAGTTTAATGCTTGCAAGGATATTGTTCTTAAAGAGGCACAGCTCTGCTTTTACTGGTTTCATTTTATTTTTTAATAAATCCCATATATGTATTGTGGACTAAAGATCGCCAATGAAATCATAGTTGTGATCGCCACCTTAACAAACTGTAAAAGAAAATAACCTTTTTCTGGTTTACTTGTGTATGTGGTTTGTCATTGAGACAGTTTTCTTTATATTCAATGAGCCTTTCTTTACATTGAATGGCAATATAAACTTTGTTTCTGCCATCTTTACACTCAAAAACCTTCTTCCTTAGCTACTTTAATGTTTTCACTGTCCTCTGCCCCGTGCTGCTAGAACTGCCACTAGCCTGTTTTTTTTCCTTTGGCTAGTGTTAGGTTATGGATATAATAAGCTCCAGATTTGAGAAAAGAGACCAAAATCATGAACTAATGAGAAGCAGAGATAGATCAAGCAGTGTGAAGTGGAAGAAAAGACTCTTCCTTTGCAATTGTTCCTCTGCTTATGCCCAGGAGGTTCAAAGCCGGCCCATATTTTTCACCCCCTCATGCACATTGTGGGATTTTCATTGGCAAAAGAAAAAGATATGAAACTACAAACGGCTTGCACAGAAAACGAGCAGGAATGCACAATGCAGACTGCAAATGTTTCTGTGGTTACTGGTCATTTTAACATCCAGCTTTCTTCACTATAGACAGAGAAGTCCCACAAGTCGTAATGTATTTCCTTATGGTATGGCTTAACAGATGTTTTCTAAATCTAGGAGCCAGCCCCCAAAATTCAAATTCACATACCTCCCAACATTTACCTTAGTCAAATGGTGACAATTATAGGGAGTGGGTCTGGGAGCAGGCCTAATTAACTATTTTAGTAAACTGATTCCATGGAGTAACCAAAGCACACAGGAGGTCAACCATATCCACAATTTTTGATCCTTTTTTTAAATTATGCATACAGGCTGTCCCTGGGTTATAGGGGGGACGCGTCGGATTTGTTTGTAACTCGAATTTCTGCTGAATAATAAGAACAGTACTATAATGGCTCATGTGATAACACAGTGTAATGCTGTAATAATAAAAATACTCATCTACTGTAATAATAAGTTCCTGACACTATTGTGCTCATTATTTTAGTTCAAACAAACATAAAAACAAACTCATACAAATAGTCTTGGGAGCCCGTTCTTAAGTATGGGTCATCTGCACCCCAGGGACCACCTGCATTAACATTAGTTTAGGTCGTAATTAAAAAGTTACTTGCATTATCTGGTTTAAGTACACTAAATTAGAACTTTTATAGATATTATCTATCTGAAGAAGTTTCAGTGTAATTACATTCTAAAGGAGACATGAAACAATATCCCTTCAAAAGTGAGCACATTTAAGACATCCTATTAATTCAATTATTTATTTGTGATAAAAGCTGAGAGCAGGAGATGATAAAATTATATCTCATATATAGGACACTAGCAGCATTGTGAACCTATACCAACAGTTACCATACCCACCCAAAAAAAAAAAAGCAAATTGGTTCATGGTGAACATGGTGTTTAGCTTTTTTGTTTGTTTTCAAGCAATTTAGAAATGGTTAGAACTTCTGAACTGATTATCATTGACCCTTCTGTGACGTCCTTATCATTAGGGTCAGAGATACAGCTTGTAAAACGCATGTATTTATTACCTGACCCTCCATTATACACTGTCAGGTTTATATCAGACAGCTCCTTCAAGCCCTGCATAGCACAGACAAACAGCATGTCAGTGGTGGGGTTTACTTAAATGTACTGCCCCGTAGCTTCAGCCTGTGTGTGCATGCTGGCTGCGCTTAGGAAGTATTTCCATAGCCCTCTTGTCACTACTGCCAGTTACAGCAGTGCTGCCACTCTCTTCTGCCATGTGCTCAACTGAAGGGACGTGGCTTAGCTCTGGTGTAACAGTATCCCGGCAGCTACTACATGCCTGGCCATATCCAGCAATTGATCCCAGAACACAAGGAAAACACTCTGACTGCAATTTAGTCTCCAGTAAACATTTCTTAGTCGCCATAGCGTCCCGGCGCCTGGGGCTTGTTTTACTCTGCCTTATGGCATGTTTTTATGATAATTAATTATAATTAATTACAATTAATGCTAATAATATCTTCCATAAAAACACCATTCAATAGTTTTAAGAGAATCCAGTGCTGTTTGTGCAACATTAACTTGAAAACTGCAGTATTTGAGGTACCATAATCCATGAAGCAGTATACATTGGCTGAGCACTTTGAAACTCCTAAAATGGCCATTCCAACAAAGTAAGTTTAATACTTCTTGTATTCCACTAATACAATCCAGAATTTTGTTTGAGCTTTTATCCTTTTTTAGGTATATGATTGCAAAATATATAAATCTGATTTGTAATTCTAATATAACGATGTGTCGATTAAACCCCGTGCTGGGCTGATACAAAAACATGCAATAGCAGAGGTTTCTTCAACTAACCTTTAAACTGGTATATTTGTACATGACAAAGCACCAAAACCTGCAAGGAAAGTTACCTTGCTGCATTGTTTAAATGTGCTCTTGCCTGAAATTGACATGGGCGCCTTCTGCATTGAGCAGCTAAACCCACAGAGACAGTAGCATCCAGTAGGATCCCATTTCCTCTATGTGTTACAAATACCTTAAAGAATGAATGCTTTAAGCTGTCTCTATGAAGCCCTGTCACATGGGATAAGCACGCTTACCGGATCTTCACATTGTGATGGTAGAGGAATAAACATCCGTAAATAATCCGCCACTTGTCTACAGAGATGTGAAAATTGAGTACAGGGGGATTTGGCTTCTGTGCAGATGCTGGAGGGGGAGGGAGGAGAGGTTATGATCTGAGCAGGGATGCAGACTGGGGAGCTAACTGGATTTTACTCTGACACATCAGAGCGCGTGGCAGGATTTTTACTGAAACTCCAGCTGTAGAAATGTGCTTTTAGAAACCAAAACTAAATTGCATGGTATATTGCCACCAGTCATGGTGTTAAGTCAACACCAAGACACTTTGCATACATACACTCTCAAACTAGAAGTGCACCACTGGGATATAGGGGCAGAGAAATCACATCTCTGTGTACACTTTGGTATTAAAGATTTAATTAAAAAAATCGTACCACCAGCACTTTTAGGTGTTAATGCAAAAGCTACTGTGATAACTTCAATATTGATTTATCCCAAAGATATTTTTATAATCCTTTTTACATGCTAGTTCTTACAGCACATAACTCTTTTACTCTTGCAGATGTAATGGTGCCATATTATGAATGTAAAGTCTTTTTTAGGTGATTTCTGTTCGATCTAATTAGGGCAGTTCAGTACGGTCACTGCTGATACTGATCTGTTTCAATGAAACTGGGATGCAAAGAATTGCATGTCAACCTTTCTTTGAATAAAAAGCCATGGCCTTTGAAAAAATCATTGTGGGACTGCATTACATGCATTAAATTGAATTTGTCTTTATATACAGTAGTACACACTAGTGCTGCAGATACAAGGTCAGAGGTGCTCAATCTGAGAGCATACTATCCTTCATAGGCTTGTTCTATAGACATGATGACCAAATCAGAGAGCAACACTATTTTAGTTCACTTGTGCCTTTTACAGGAGAGAAATATCCTGTAGTTTATTCATTTGGTATCACTTAGAAGTGTGATCCAGCCCTGAAATGCCAAGCAATTATTCTCTGAAGGAGGGGAATTGCAAACCCTAGCTAAATATTTTGACAGTTTAACTGTTGTGCATCATGCTCTCTTTGTACATTGGCATAAACTGATATTCTCTCTTAAAAGATGAGGAAAAAGTGTGATTTCCCATTTCTACATTGTTTAGTCTTATTTGGCCACACATGCCAGGGTCCACATGATATCAGACAAAACATGACATCCAGTCCTGAGGCTGCTGTTACCTCAACACGCGGATACATCAGGACAATTGTAAATAATTTGTATCTAAACTTAAGTCTTCTCTGGTTGTCTCAAGTATCATTTTGTGTGAAGTGTCACAATTTTCAGGCAATTAAAGCCATTGATCTGAACTAATGAGGCACCATGTGCCCGAAATTATCATAGTGGACAATAGAGAGGCAGTGGTCTACATCACTAGAATTATTTCATTTAGAAAAAAAAGGCATGTATAGGCAGATTTTAATTAGCTTCAAATCAAACCAAACTGTTCCTATGTGACCTAGTCCATTTAAATATGAATTATAACTCTCCATGCAATATTAAAATATCTGTTTCCTATTAAATAGTTGCTGGTTTGTGGTTTTGGTTGGTTAAATTGGTGCTTAGGGGATCTTTACATTAGAAGACTCCTCATGTTTAGAGCAGAGCATTGAAATAGAAAATTACAGCTAAGAGAATTTCTACCATTCCTATTAACACTGAGGAGGTTTAACCCAGTGACATGAAAACTGCAAATTGATAGTAAAAAGTGCAATATAACAGAAACTGCTGAAGCATTCTAACAAGGTACTGAAAATAACACCAGGCATAAATGTGTTCACTTTTATTTTTGATGTGAGAATAAATGTGATACCTCTTATGTGTGTGTGGGGCGGGTACACACTCCTCTCACAATAATGGAAAAAATAGTAACATAATATTCCGGTAGTGCTGAGGGTATGTGTATATCCCTGAGCACTTGTGGGCAGGGCATTGGCAGCTGATGAACTAGGTTTTCCATGTTGATTAAAGGAGAACTAGCACTAGATCTACCTATTCACTGTCTAAAATGTGATGCATTGTTTATATAGTGACATCCACTTACACAGTGCTTCATAGTGGTAACAATACAGCATTACAATCAGGAGATATACACCCCCCCCCCCCTCTAAAAAATGGGGTGTGGAGTTTTCAAAAGCTGCTGAGAGACTATATTATAGTTGAAAAAGACGTAGTTCTACAATTTAAGGATTTATAAATTGGTAAGAAGCTGTGTCCCTGGAATATCAAGGACAAGATAAAACTACACATTTGTAACTTCTAGCACAGATAAGATGATGGGCCTTAAATGTTTTTAACTCCACATACATCACTCATTTCTTACTAATGTATCTAGTAGTTTGCTGTTTTGTTTTCAAGCACTTATATTCACTAAACACCTGAATGACTTTCGTTGTGGCTGTATGGTGTTCTCTTAATGTATTATTTAACTGGAATAAGCAAAAAGATGATGATCGCATAATGATTGTTGCACTGTATGTATATTAACTATGTAATAACACTCCTTAATTCATATTTTGAAACTTTGATACTGAATTTAATAGTCATATTACAGAATACTTTTATCATACCCATGTTTTTATATGCATTGTGGAACATAAAGAACAATTCTAGAAGTATCAAGCCGTATTTATTTATACCCTATTTTGTATGAATTTATGTCTTGAATTAGCTGGATGCACTGACTCAGATGCTCCCACAGTGAGAACAGCCATTCACACAGGAAGATGTGTCGATAGCTCTTGCTGGTATCACTGTTATCTGTGGTCAGACTTCCATATACATTGTGGGCAGCCTCAGGCTTGAAGCAGATTGAGTCATCCGAGGCTGAAAATGTATTCCCACCCACTTAATGACTGAAGGCTGGGGCTATGTGGCAAGGCACAGGGGCCAGAGCTTTCTCGCTGTGGTTTCCCGAAGGCAGTGTAGCGGAAATGCTCAGGCTGACTGGAACGGAAATCACTTGGTTATCCGACGGCCACTGCACAGCCAGATAAGATCAGTAATGTGTGGGTTTTGTTTTGTTTTTTCTTCTTCTTTCCAAAGAAGACTTTGAAGAATAAAAAAAAGTCTGTATCTGTAACCACCAAAAGTATCATCAGCGTCATTGAAATGTTATGGGCAAAAAAGTGTTAAATACACATTTTCACCGTAGTCCATTTCCTAGTATAGTATAACACTTTCTTGAGTAGTATAAGCAGGTTAGATGTAATATGATATTTCAAATTTTTTGTTACAAATAAAACATAACAAATGTGGCATTATGACTGCATTCTGGGTCACTTTTATAAGAAAAGGGTGAATAGTGCACAATTTAACTTTACAACAGTGTTTTTTTTATACCTGTGTACAATCTAGTAAAGGATAGAAAGAGGGAGAACAAACAAAAGAAGCACTTTTTAAGATTATACTATACCGTAATTTTTGATGGCCAAGTGAATAGTATATTCAGAATTTGCAAATGTTACATAGTAATTGAGGTAAAAAAAGACTTTACGTCGATCATGTTTAACCTTATATCTCTTCTGATCTGATATATGCAGATTAGTTCTTAATTAATTGAATTAAGCGGAAGGCAAACAGAAAAAAAAAAAACAAGTGAAACTTAGCCAATCATCTCAAGGGGGAGGGGGGGGAGATTCCTTTCTGACCCCAGATGTTTGCGATTGGATTCCTCCCTGGATCAATACTTTCTCTCTAATTATCAAGGATAACCCTGAATGCCCTTTTTGATTAGAAATAAATCCAGTCCCCTTTTAAAATTATCTATTAAATCTGCTGTCACCACCTCCTTTGGTCGATAATTCCACAGATTAATTAACCACCCTTACAGTGAAGAACCCTTTTCTTTCTTTAAGGTTGAATCTTTTTTCTTCTAACCTTAAAGGATGCCCTTGTGTCCTTTGGAAATCTCTTGGCACAAAAATCTCCCTTGACAAATCTTTATACTGACCCTGGATGTATTTATAGGTAATCATATCTCCTCTTAGACGCTTTTTTTCTAGAGAAAATACGCTTAATTTGGTTAGTCTTTCTTAATAACTTAGCCCCTCCATTCCCCTTATTAGCTTTATTGTCCTTTTTCTGTACCTTTTCCAGGTCTAAAATGTCCTTTTAAGTGTTGCCCAAAATTGTACTCCATATTCCAAATGAGGGAGTACTAGAATTTGTATAGTGGCAATGTTAATGTATACCTTTCTGTTTCCTTGACATTTAACAGTCCTATACTGTGCCTGAACTATTGCCCCATGGGAGTTGTTTATCCCACAGATTCTCTGATCTATAGCATCCATGATATATTTTCTATAGAAGCACTGGACTCATTTTCACTGGCCTTATCTACAGAACATGTAGTAATTCAACAGCTCAGAGCTTTTGATAACTTTTTAACAATAGATCAGAGGTGGTGATGTACAGATTATATAGTAATACTCTTCCAATTAACGTTTTACACAAAGATGCTCTACAAGATGAGGTTGAACAATGTCGATGGGATCTAGTGCAAATAAAATCCATGCAGTGGCAAAGCATCCATTTTTAATCCCTGTAATATTTATTCATGCTGTACGGTAGCTGTAATGCTCCTGCAGGCTGTTTCTGTTAATATGCATGTGTCTGGCAATTACATGGCTGTAATATATTACTTGCCCTTAAAGCAAAGGGAGAATTACGAAGATTCACTGCTTTTCTCAGGCAGTTTCACAAAATTGGGGTATGAAGAAAGAATGATGTATTTTTATATTCCAGTTTTCTCCTCCCTTTTGTTATCAGGATTTTGCAGGCATCTATAATAACACTCTGTGTCAAAAACAGACATTCATTGTAGAGGCAAGTTGTTGTTTTCTGTTTTCTTATGTTCGTGCTAGGCATGATGCAAACATGTGGCGCGTGTTCTGCCCTTTGGGACGGCAAAGCATAGCCCCTTCTGAAGACATACATACAATTTTCCATCGAAACGCACATTCCCCATTTTACCTTGCAAAGCCATCTCTCTGTATTTCTTTACTCACCGCCCAGCTCTTATGCCCCAATGAACAATTAAATGCAACTCTTTTTACAAGTATTAGGTTACTTATCAAATGTATAAGGGACACATTTTACATGTTTCTTTAGCGTTTCTGTCTGTGTTAGACAAAAGAAAAATCACAATTATTGATGAAATGTAAGCAGTGTATTATATGTAGCAGTACATATTACTTTTCCCATTACTTTTGGCAACAGATATGTTTGAAACCCTCCTAAATGTTTTATCTTGTTGGATTTTACTGGCCATCTCACAGCATGGTTCCTTTTTCTGCTTAATGACGGCATCTTCTAACTTCTATCTTTGATACTGAATGCGCCTGTCAGGAATTTCTTGACAATTCTGTTTTATCATCAGTAATACTACTAGCCCTGATCATATGCTCGGTTACTAGAAAATGAAAAAAAAATATCTTCTGTGAGCTGGAAATAGAATTCTGTGTGTCTCGTTGGACATATTTGTGTCTTGCAGTATCCCAAGGAACTACAATACATAAAAAACATGTCAGTGATTATTGGATGGCTGCAACACGGTGTAAATGTCTACAATCTCAAAGCACTATGTCATAGGCCTCTAAAAGGATTATCTAGATGTTGTATTTCTGAGCAAAAAAATGAATATAGTCATATAGTCTCCCTCCTTTTCCTCACACAACACCTTTAGGATGTAAGTCTGCGAGTTTCAATCCCACTAGGTGTTTTAGGGAAAGCACCATGGACACTGGATTCCAAACTCAAAGACAGGGCCCTCCTTGTTTTACTATGTGTTAATTTGTATGTATCTTTGTCTTGAACATATCTTATGTACAGCGCTACGGAATATGTTGGCGCGTTATAAATAAACAATAATAATAATAATAATATTATAAACTTTCCATTACCACTAGTTTCTTCGCTCAATGCGTGTGCAATGTCAACCAATCAGCATCTTTCATATTCATGAAGCAAAGCTTGTAATATGAATTCATTAAATTATGTCATTACTATAGAGGCTTGTGACTGATTACAAACGCTATAGATAAATTATAAATGGTAAAATATTTAAATATTAATATATTTATTTTCTTAGAAAAAAAAACTGAATTAAAAACAAACAATTTGCGTGTGAATTTGTATGTCCTTGCTCCCAAGATAGGTGGTGGGAAAGTCAACCAGTTAACACACTTGAAATTATGCTGAATTGTTGCTTTTCTTTTTTCTGTTGTTGATGGTAATTTGTGACTTGCTATTAATTGTGCCGCAGAGTAAATGGAAAGTTATTTGTAGTCCTTTCATGAAGTACCAAGAGCTTAGAAATAATTCATATTACTTATGCAAAAAAAGAGAAATCAGAGGCATGTTATCTTCGCAGTGCAGGAGTACATAATTCAGTGATGGACAGAAGAAGAGCCAACGCACTGAGACCTTGCTTAGAGGCTATGACAATATTTGCGTGGAAAGCAAAAACTAGCACAGTTCAGAAGAACTCTACAACGCTCTTTTGAAATGTAAATCTTTAGCAATTGCATTTTGGCATCAAAGAATAGTCATTGGAATGTTAGAGACTCATAATTTCAATAAAGGGGCATGCAGAAAAAAAAACATCATTATCAATAGTTATCATGAATTCTGCAGAATCTGTGTTAGAGGAAAAAGAAAAGAAAATTCTTTGCAAGTAATTGGATGGCATATATCCAAAGCACCATGCTGATTCCCAGTTAGTCCATGAAAAGTGCAGTGCTTCATTCTAAAGTTAATTCAATCATAAGATGTTACTCACACTTTTTTACCTAAACATACTATCTGCAAAAGTCAATGAATTATGGTGTCAGAATGACTGACCAGTTTTTGCTGGGATGTTCTGGAAGCTGCAGTGTCACTATCCTAGCAGCAAAGGTTATGCCTTCAGACCCACTGCGCGTTATTGTGGTCCTTGGCAGGCAGTGCAATCTGGGTAATAACCATAGGATGTGTGCTGGAGAGTGGACAAAAGCATGCATTCAAATCGGTTATAGCTGATAAACAAGCAGAATTGCTTAATAATCAATAAATATACATTATGTCACACTACCCCTTATTATGCATTTCATTTAAAAAAAATGTGTGTGATTACAGCCATTGAATTCTGCTACTGGGAAATCCTGAAATATATTCCAGAGGCTAAGCCTTTGTATAAAGCTTTAACACAATGGTCCTTAATCTGAATGAAGCCCAGGTCTTCCTTGACATGGCATAATGTTTTCACAGCATGTTGATTGCATAAAATGCAACTATAAGCATATTATTATAGTAAAGGAGCCCCTATTGATGTAGTTTGCTCTTTATAGTGATTTAAAGTACAAGAAAGCTTAGAGTTTGTACCCAGAGTGAGTGCATTGAGAGCTTGTTCTACAAGCACCATATTGTGTTTAAGGGAGACAAATTGAATGGTGCTTAGATGTTTATAAAAATGATTTCCTCTCAGAGGAGCCCTCAGTGCCCTGTAAATAAATGGGCTGTGACTGCCTGGCCTCCTTGTCCCTCCTCTCGTGTGGAAAAATTGTCGTTTTTACAATTCACAGCAGAGCTTCTTGCAGGTGTTCATGCAGCTCAGCCTCTCACATCCACTGCAAATTAGTAACAGAAGCTAATGGCCCAGCAGGAGACCATCAAAAGACTGACAATTCCAGCCTTTCTCAAGGGGCCTTTATGTCAAATCCCCCCCTATGAGACCTGTCCAGCTGAAAAGCCTATTTGTCTGTCCCTGTGTGCGGGCCTGCTTCAGCAAAGAGACCTGCTGCTGGACCCCATGCTGGGGCCTTGGCTGTTGCTAGCGGCAACAGATAAGAATCACTGTTAACCACCACAGGGATGGCAACACATCAGTCATGTGGCCAGGATAAAGGCCTTGAGGTCTTTGGCCTCTGCATTAGTTGTTGCTTGATAATTTCCAGTGGCTGAACATTCTATGGTGTAGGCTGTGTAATGTAGTCCAGAAGACTTCATTTGAGCAGACTCCTTTGATTTCATCTCTCTCTATTCACCCCTCCCTATTAAAGTTTTTTTTTTTGTTCGAATAGACATCTATTATCTTGAAGAAAATAACAAATGAATTGGCTTTCTCAATACAATAAGTGCAGAAAATGCCAGACATGATTGTGTTACTATGGATGATTGTCTTAGTTTTAACTTAGTTTAGACTTAGTATATTTGGACTAGTATTTAAAAGCAGAAATGCATCATGCGTAACTTTTTTAGAAGATAAATACAAGAAATCAGTGCAAACAAGAGGTTCTAGTCTAGTGTAAGATAATTAAAAAACAATGTAGAAAGGCTTGTCTTCTACATTTTGGAAGAATGATATGTAAGTCTGCGAGTGTTTAATCTTGCAAGATGCTTTGGGAATGCACTTTGGACACTGGATTCTAAGCTCAAATGGCCCTCCATTTCTTGCAGTGTGTTCATATTGTTTTGCTTTGAACACAATCCATGTATAGCCCTACGGAATATGTTGGCACGTTACAAATAAACGTTAATAATACTATAGAAGAAGAATCTATTTATGTTATTCAAATAAAATATATCTCTGACCTCTTGTTTTTGATCTTTATGAAAGTAAAGTTTAAATTAATATGGACTCCTGTGTTATGTGTTGGCAAATACAGTGATACACATTCTGATACTATCTCCCCATAATAAACAAAGGCAAAGATTCTTTGGAAAAAAGCATTTGTGGCACAAAACAGGTTAAATGTTTCATAGGAAGAAGAAATGCTTTTTCTTAATGAGTACAAACATGTAAGGTTCACTGTGAATTTCTACACACACAGATCTATTAATCATATTAATGCCAGAGGCTGGTAATTCTAAAGCAATTCTTTACTTTTGACAAGGACACAATATCCAATTTTTCCCCTCAAAGTAGCTATGCGCCTGAGCAGCTTCTAGCACAAATACATAACCCTCCCCTGCGGCAGTAAGAAGAAAGAAGAAACCCAAAAGCACAGGCTCATCCTTTGATCCCTCCTTGTGACTTTATTTCATTAGCCCTAAAGTGTAAGGAGGAAAGTTAATGACATCATAAAAGCCAGGACTCCATAAAAGATGTTTCTGCTGATTTACTGCCCGTGTAGCACAGCAGGTCGTATAACTGCCCATTAAAGAAGCTGGGCCCTTCCTTGCCTGCAGCTTTCCTTATCTGCAGCTTTTTATTTACGGCTAGAATATTGAGACTGACTGTGCACTGTAAATCATAAAACCTATTTTATTGCTTGTGTAATTAACCCCTCAATTATCTGCCTTCGTAAGAGAGCTGGCATTCTTCTGTAGGTCTTTATTAAAAAGCTGTGAGCTTCAAGTCTTTGTTAAAGGTGCAGCCCCGCTTGGCTATATTTATTGTAGTTGCAATAAAATAGAGGTAATTGGCTATGCATCACCTTCTGTATCACTTGTTACACTTCTTCTAGAATTTATAACCTGGGTCATTGTCTTGCTAAACCTACAAATTAGTAAAATATATAGCACATTCTCTCTGCACTTTATACATGTTGTGAATCCTTACTTTGCTACAACACAGTCATTTAAAGAGACAGGCTTATTGTAAGACCACATACAAATAGTTATAGTAAAACCCACTTTAGCTGTTATTCATCTCATTTTCCTATGAGCTCTTGATTTATTTTTCCCTTTTTTTGTATCATACAAGTGAATAAAGTTGTAAAGTGTCCAAGAATGAAGAATGTGAAATAAAACAAAACAAATTGAAATAGAACATCCGATAATAACTGATTCAAACTAATGTTTTACTACTCCTGGATGGAAAATAGTAATATAATATTGAACATTATTTAAAATGAAGACAATTTTTTTTATTTTTATATAATATATATATGCACTTCATATATACACACTGTTAAATATAAAAAAACAGTGAAACATAAGTTTTCAATGCAGCTTTGTTTGTGTTATGACGCAGACAATCTCCCATGGTGAAAGCTTGCTTTTCCCTGATTGAAGCTCTTTAGTCTTGGATCCGTAGAAAAAAATAGAATTGATGACAGAGACCCAAAAAGTCCCCAAGTAGCATTAGAACCTCTCTTTCTAGCACTTATACCAATATATCCAAGCATCCGATACTTGTTTTTCCGGCACTTTGCCTCATTGCTTGCTAATTTTAAAATCAAGTAATATAATCACTCCCAAGTTCCTTTCCTAATGAGTTGCTTTCATCCAAATACTCCAATTTTTGTTTTGTTTTTTTCATGGTATAAGTGCAATATTTTTGATCTATCATAGCTGAAGTGTTCTAGTTTTATTACACAAAACAGGCCACCATACCGAGAACTATGCACTTCCATGGTAATCATCTCTTCGTATCCCTGTATTCAGTTAACAAAGACTATTTGCCACCTGTCCTTTAGCCAGTGTACTAACCACTGTACTATATTTGGATTTAGTCCCAGAGTACAAAGTTTATACATTTATTTTATTGTGTGCAAGTTTCAAATGCTTTACTAAAATCTAATAAAGCTACAACTACTGTTCTATCCTGGTCTGTAACTTTGGTTACATATTTAAAAAAAGTAAATTAGAATGATCTGACATGATCCACCATAGTGTCTATGGTCTTTTAAATCATTAGAGTTAGGTATTCAGTCGTTATTTATTTCAACAGTATTGGCATTAGCTTGCATACTGTTGATGTCAAACTTACTGGCCTGTAATTGCTTGAGTCTTTTATGGTCCTACATTAGCAATTTTGCAGCCATGTGGAACTACTCCTGACAATAAAGATTCATTAAAAAGTTTAGTAATGCCGCAAGTACCAATCTAAGCTCCTTCAATAACCTTGGATGTACATTATCTAGGCCCACTGACTTGTTTACTTTTAACTTTAATGCTAGTAAAATCTCATCTTCTGACCTGTGTTAAATTATCTTTTAATGTGTTAATTTATTTCTTAAAGGCATATGTAAGTGAGCTGGATTATGAATGCACCCTGATAGAGGAGAATTAGTAGTGTATGAAAATGTGTTTTATAGAAAAGTTTGGTTTACTTACAAAGTTATTTGCACAAAAGTCAAATCCAGCTATTCACACCCACAGGACGCTTACATAAGCTGGGTACGCACAGGAAATAGAGCAGGGTACATATTTTTACCTTTCTGGTACAGAGCACAGGAAGTAACTGTTGCAGTTCTTGTACTGAGCACATGCCAGAATCCACTGAGGTGAAGAATGATACACTGTATTAGCCTGATTCTGAATGCTAATGTTATGCTAATTTAGGTGGAGTTTTCTAGGGGCGTACACAATCAAATGCAAATGCCAAAAAACATAGGAAATTTTGCTAGCTTCAAGGTAAGCTAACTAATGTTTATTTTGGGATATTTTCATGCAAAAAAATGTTTTCATAGACTACTAATTCTCCTCTATAAGATGCATTAATAATCTAGCTCACTTACATATCCCTTTAATAAAACACTCCTCAATGGAAATTCATCTTTCTCCAAAAAACAAGTATTCAAGTATTCATTTGTTCAATTTGCTATGTTCCTGTCTCGCTATTCTTCCCTTAGTTTTTATCTTTTCAATACTATACCTACACGACCCGTAACCACGCAAAACAGGGCCAAGCACATAAGACTGCAAAGCGGGACTTTGAAAAAAAAACAAATACGAGCCGCGGGACTTAGAAAAAGTTAAATTTGAGGTTAAAAAATAAATACGAAGTTAATGGCGAAAACTTTCATTCTCCAGAATTTGCCACAGTAATACTAAGATTGCAGGTATTTGGCAACAAAAAATTGTATATTATGACACATAATATACTATTATGACCCATCACCCCCCCCCTGATTTCCCCGGGCCCCTCTTGATCACTCTTCTTATCCTCTCTTTCTTGATCCTCCCCTCTTCCTCTCTTGATTTCCCCCTATGCCCATCCAAGATCATCCCTTGGCCCATCTTGATTTCACTTCATCGGCGCTTCCTACCTAGCAAGCGCCACTAGGGGTGGGGGGAGATATTAGGAGTAGCGGGATCTGAAGGGTGCACAGGAGGGGGAGATGATCAAGAGGGGCAGAGAGAGGTTTAGGTGAGGGCGGGACAATACTCCCCTACACACGGCCGGCGGTCCATATACTTATTCTTTGTATACAGATTGCATTGAAAAGCACAACTCACATGAGTTTATTAAGCACTGAAGCTTCATGTAAAAAATAAAGGTTTTATTATATCCATGCCCCATCTTATCACAGATATTGCAAATGGCAAAATATATATATACTTCAATAACACAATATCGTACATATTTTATTAATGGTTGGATAATTTAGGCATTCATTTTCAATTCTTAAAGGAAAATACAGTTTATTTTTTTCTCTAATTTGAGATCAAATCTAAGTCTCGTTGTAAGAAGTGTGAAGATTTTCAAGTGATCCTCTATGACTTCATAAAGTTAAATGGCAAGACAAAAATAAAAAAGAAACGTTAAATACGAGAAATATTTTTAAGAAAGATTAGGAACCTTTCGAAAATAATATAAATGATCTAAACAGCTTTCCAACATAGTTTTTTTTTTTTTGCATGCTGATTAAATAAATGGAAACTGAGCTAGATGATTTCCTTTTTAAGCAGAATATGGTTTAAAACAGTTTTTGTTGTCACGCATGCCTCTCTTGGAAACCTCACACCTGATTTCTACTTTACTGGAACTGACTGATAGTATCTAGTGAGATTACCACAAGAATTAGATGTTAGAAAAACTGCTGTAAATGCATCACCAGAATGTACAAACACAGTTGTGGGATTCTGTGATCATCTATCTTGGTTGCATTTCACAAAGCTTCCTTAATTGGTCAACAGTACTTCACTACTATGTTATAGATGTTAAAGGTCCACTGAAGTGACATATTTATAGCAAAGTTTAAACCCAGCCTTTAATTTTTGCTTTAATGTCAGCCTACATTATGCACTTGTTTCTAAAAGGATTAGTCACCTGATTCAGTTCTGTTAAAACACTGACTGAATTGCCAATTTACATTAGATGTAAATAAACTAACCCCTCACCCAAGCTATAGGCAGAATGTAAGTCCAAGATTAAAGCATTCATGACATGAGCAATGTCTACTATATATAAGATTTTAAGAATGTATCAAACTCGATTCTGAGAAGCAATGACTGTCTTCAAATTGGAGAAGAATAACATAAAACACTCAAGCACATTTTAAGGTATGTTTGCATCATTTTAATGTCCGCTAAAGCTGAAATAAATTAAACAGCATGAGCTATACTATTTATATTTGAGACTGATCACATCAACCAATGTGGATTCTAATTCTTTATTCATGTTTATGTTAAATCATTTTATTTCAAACAGGATTTTCAGTAGCAATGGCTTCCTTTTTATTAATCTTATTGAGATACTCTAACCATGAAAATGAGTTATATATGTTTTGAGATCTGATATAAAAATTTTAGTTAATGTATACATTTTCAAGTTTTTATACATACTACAGTAGACTTAGTTAACCGGCACCCATGGGGATTAGTAGATGCCGGATAAATGTAGTCTTTGGTTGCTTGAGAGTTACTGTTAAGAGGCCTAGAATAGCTGCACATAGGATGCTCTGCTAAGTGTTTTTGTCAGCAAGGGCTGTTCTAGCAGCAACAGCTTTCACTCCTCACTTACACACATGTACATATGGCTGGAGGGTGCAGTGCTGGACCCTGGGGAATGTAACACCAACTCTGCACTGGCTGAGATACTCATGCATGTCTGCTTCCAGGTAAAACTGATTTGTAGAGACATACAGTGGATGCAATCCAGGTGACTGTAAGCATGTCATGGCATGACAACCTGGCTTCTGGCATTTGTTGAGCCCTGTAAAATGTTATTTTTATTTAGAGAACAGTATTCAATTTTTTTGATCTGGTTGCTTGAGAGTTATGGTTGTTTGAGTTCTTGTTACCTGAGAGCCTACTGTATTTCTCATGGTTATGTCATGCAGGAAACACTGTAAAATATTACATAGTATGACAAGTAAAGTCTGCTCTCGACACTTTCACAAGAGGTTTAAATACTTTTCCAAGTTTTACCATCATTTTAGCCAATTATACAAAAATACCAACCAAAACATATCAGAATATAATAGACCTTGTATCCACTGCAGCACTACATTAGTTAATAAACTGTTTCCTCACTAACCAGCTCTCATGCAGCTGGTTGGAGCAAAAACAAATAGTCCAATAGTTCAACAATTATGGCCTGTATTGTTTATATCTCCAGGTCACCAGTCTGCTCTAAATGGTCATAAGTTACAGGTTGCTGTTTTTCGTTGTGTGTATTTCTCCAGCTCAGATAAATGGGGGTCATATTGAGCAGACTGTGTCTGATGTTCAAATGCCTATGACATGCAGTCCTGGTCAGTGCTGTATGTGAGGCTGAGATCAGAATAAGTGTTGAAGCCCCCAGACTATCACATGCTCCTCCTGCTTCCTGGCCATTTCTGGGGAGTTTTGGGCTAAAGCATGCTGCTCAGAGGGTTTCTTCTGCAGCTGCTCTCTTAGGCTAATGATTATGATCCAGTTATCAAAGAAATCCACATCACCCCTCCCTCTTCCTTCCTCTCCTAACACACCCCATCGTGCTCCAGCTCTAAGGAAATTATGAAACCAAGTCGAGATGTATTTTGCTATACATAAACAGCGTCTTCAAAACTTCTGGTTTTGTCTCTTAAAATATTTTATGACTAACTTAGCTGCAAATGTTGTTATATATTTTACAAACTTGCATTTTTGCTTGAAGGACAGTGAGTCTCTTCTAATCATTCAGAAAAAGTAACCAAAGTAACTAAATGGTGCTTTTCAGTGATGTCCTTTCATAGTACAGATGCAAAATAAGTTAAAATAGGAATGGAGTAATTTCCCAATAGTTTTCCAGCATTCCACCAATTTATTACATCTGGTCAACGTATGGACCGGCTTTTGTGAAAAACTGATCTCAACTGCTCATTATTTATTGTGTGTTATTCCCAATGCTGAACACCCATTTTTCTCTCTACTTTTTAGTATACATCTCTAACAAGTTCTATTTGTTTGTCAGAAACTAAGTTTTCACCCCCAATGCACTGTATTAAATTTTCCATGAAAACATTGTGCTATTTCAGCATTCCCTGTGCATTTCATTCTGGACAATCCTCAATGAAGAACGATAAATTTAAACGAATATATTTTTGACTTAAGAATAAAAAATATTAAAAGGCATTCAACCGTTAAATTAAGAACATGTGCAACATCTTGCCTCCAGCTCATCTGCATTTCTTCTCCTGAATTTCTTTGAACAAGTAACAGCACTGTCATTACTGATAAAAATGTGAGGCGCATTTTTATTATAATTTTTTTTTTTGCCGACCAAAACAAACTTCATTTTCCACAATTTTGGGCAGTTGCTTTTTGTTTTCCTGATGTTAATATCATAGCTTGAAAAGAACGCTATCACCACATATAAGTGGGGGGCTATATCAGTGTGGATAATTTATAGACTTCCGCAATTATTGTGTTGTTTTTTTGTTTTGTTTTTTGTGGAAAATGTTTTACAAGTTCACTTACACCAGCATCATGTAATAATTTGTGGGGATTGTGTTATGTGTGTCATGATAGAATCTAAGGTTATATTTCATTTCCCTGCTATTTTCTTTTGTTGGTGCTTATATGTTGGAGCTTGGATATGTGCTGCTAGTTTGCCAGTCATATAGCCTTGCCCACCCTCAGCATACTTTAGGCTTATCTGAGCCCCCATAGTCTTCCTGCAATACAGTAGCAGCACATGATAATAATCAGGCACCATGTGGACAATACTACATTGGTAGTACTATGTTATTATTTGGTAGTTAAACATTTCGAACACCTTTATCTGTACATTAAGATGGCATAATATTCTAACATTCACCTCACAAAAACACATAATAAACAAAACTAAAACACACCCATGTATTAAAATGTAAGTATATATACATAGACCATTTAGGCTCTGTATTGTAGTTACCAAGGTGCAGGTTTTCTGAATAGTGTTATGGACAACCAGAGACATGGTGCAGCCAGGCAGTTTGGATGTATATATTCATAGTTGATGTGTACTGTTGCAAAACAATATCTCTCATTATTTGTCTTATGTTTGTATTCCTGTAATAGTATTTGCAGATGCCTTGAGTAATTGTTATGTGTGCTTGAAGATGTCTGGCTTATGAGTTTTTTCAACTGGTCACAGTAAAAAAAAAAAAACATTGCAAGAAGTTTTAGACACTGACATGCTCTTTATACTGAGGTATATACCATGTCATATCAATGTATAAAAATCAGAACGTGTTTTCTGTTTTTTTTTTAAACTGTCAATCCATTTCTACATTTCTGTAAGGTGCTTAGAGTAAAAACGGTGATTGTCTCTGTGGTAGTGATTGTCTGAATTTACAGAGGTTCCATAGACATTTAATTCTAACACTTTATATTTCAAAACAAAGATGTATAGATTGAAATAAAAAAGCAAAACTGTAAGGGGCCAACAAAATCGTAAACGGTCTAAGGGCAGCAATACAAAGTATAGACTGGGACAAATAACTGGTGGGTAAAAATACTGAACATAAATGGACAACATTTAAACCCTTACTAAATATACATACTTCTCACCATATACCATGTGGGAATAAAAGTAAAAGGAGTAAATCACATCCAATGTGGCTTAACAATAATTTAAAGATCAAGTTACAGAGTAAAAAAAAACAGGCATTTATATTATACAAACAAGAGGGGACAGAGACTTCTTTACGGGAGTACAAGGAAATCAACAAGGCTTGCAAAAAGGCAATTAGACTGTCTAAAATAGAAAATGAATAATTAGTTGCAAAAGAGAGTAAGACTAACCCCTAAAATATGTTTTTAAATATATTAATGAGAAGGAAGGCCAGGAAAGAAGCTATAGGAACATTACAATGTGACACAGGCCATCTGACAATTATTGACAGGAAAAGGCATATGAGCTAAATAGGTTATTTTCTTCGGTATACACAAGGGAGTTACCAGTGGTTGGGACATTGCAACATAATGGGGCTACTACCTTCACCAGGTAATTGGTTAACACAGGAAGAAATTCAAAAGAGGTTTTAAAAAATAAATTTTAATAAAGCCCCAGGTCCTGATGGAATACATCCAAGGGTACTGAGGGAACTGGGTTCTGGAATAGCAAAACCATTATATTTAATTTTTCACTCAACACAGGGTTGCTACCAGATGACTGGCGAAAAGCAGAGGTGATACCTATATTTAAGAAGGGAGCAAGAGCAAATTCGGAGAATTATAGACCTGTAAGTCTCACTTCCGTAGTGGGAAAGCTTTTAGAAGGGTTAATAAGGGATAATATTCCAGAATATGTCTATCTGAAAAGCATTATAAGTAGGAGTCAACATGGATTTATGAGGGATAGGTCATGTCAAACAAATCTAATTAGTTTCTATGAGGAGGTTAGTAGGAACCAGGATCAAGGCAACTCAGTGGATGTAGTCTTTTTGGATTTTGCAAAGGCTTTTGATACAGTGCCACATGGGAGAATATTGGGCAAACTAAGGGATACAGGAATTGCAGTAAATATCTGCTCATGGATCGAGAGCTGGCTAAAAGACAGGAAGCAAAGGGTTGTTGTAAATGGAACATACTCCGATTGGACTAATGTGGTAATTGGTGTTCCTCAGGGTTCAGTATTAGGTCTTTTCTTTTTAACATAATTATTAATGACTTAGAGGTGGGACTTGAAAGTAGTGTCTCCATTTTTGCTGATAATACGAAGTTGTGAAAGTTAATTAAATCAGATAATGATGTACTTTCCCTCCCAAGGGATTTACATAAATTAAACGAATAAATGTAAAGTTATGCATATGGGAAGGGAAAATAGCCATGCAATTTATAATCTTAATGGAGCAAATATGATACTGAAAAGGATTTGGGAGTACTTGTGGACAACCACCCATGTATTAAGAAGGTTATAGAAGCAAGGGAAGCAAATATAATTCTACCACTATACAAAGTCCTAGTACGCCCTCATTTGGAATATGGAGTACAATTTGAAATGACACTTTATAAAGAGGACATTTTAGAACTGGAAATGTACAGAGAAGGGCAACAAAACTAATAAGGGGAATGGAGGGGCTAAGTTAAGATGAAAGACTACCCAAATTAAACGTATTTACTCTAGAAAAAAGGTGTCTAAGAGGAGATATGATTACTTTATATAAATACATGGGTCAACACAAGGCTTTGTCAAGTGTATTTTTTGTTCCAAGTGGTTTTCATCTGACAAGAGGACATCCTTTGAGGTTAGAAGTATAAAGATTTCACCTTAAAGAAATGGGTTCTTCACAGTAAGGGTGGTAAATCTGTGGAATTATCTACAAAAGGAGGTGGTGACAGCGCAATTTGATAGAGAACTTTAGAAGGGGACTGTATATATTTTTAATTAAAAAGGGTTATCCTTGCTAATTAGAGAGAGAGTACTGACTCAGGAAGGAGTTCGATCGCCAGTATCTTGGGGTCAACCGATTTGAGACAATTGGCTAAGTTTCACTTGTTTTTTTTTTCTTTTTGCCTTCCTCTGGATCAATTAACAACTAATCTGCATATAGCAGATCAGAGGAGATCTTAAAAGGTTGAACTTGATGGACTAAAAGTCTTTTGTTTGTTTTTTACCTCAATTACTATTTAACTATGTAATACACACACACAAACAACCCTCCCACCCACCATTTCCAGGTCCTAGGTATTTTCAGGTGCCTACAGTTTTATTTAAACACCCCAAGCCTAGAAAAAATATATATCTTTCTTTTGTCCTAGTATGTGAATACATTTTTAATCTATAAACAGATTACATTGAGTTGCTTACAGCTTCTGTTGTGACTGAGAGATGGCATCTTGAAGCTCTTTCATTTTGGATATGTGACAAAAACTATACCCCACAGTTATATGCTCTTGTCTTTTTCCATCACATCAGATCGTTATGCTTTATCTCTGTTTGAAGACAGGACATAATAAAAACATTTTTGTCATTTAAGGAATTGTGCAGTAAATTTTCTATACCCATCAGATTTATTTTACATCTGAAATGACTTCAGGGCTGGTGGATTTCATCTGTGTCATAGTCTAGTGAAGTATCATATTCCTTTATAGGAATTCCTACAGATGTCCATAAAGGAGACATCCTTTATCACAAGAGAAAATGTAATAAATGGAAATGTAATCTCCTCTGCCTGGTAAGATAAGGGCACAAGGATTTTGTTATTTATGCTAAAATGCATTGGGAAGAGAGCATCACTAGAAACAGAAAGGATCGTTATGATGGACTATCTGCAACTTCATCCCCAGAGAAATCTCAACCAGCCGTAGGGAGCAGGACAGTATCATTATTATTATTATTATATAGTCTCTCCCTGGATTAGAATAAAAAGCTGTGTTCTGGGCCTTGACTTAGTAATATTTTCTTTGAAGTTGTCTGCCAATTTTTTTTTTCTATTCTTCATTAAATGAACTCTGAGTATTTGGCGTTTGTCTTAATTTGACCTAGTTTTAAGGCGCACACGTAAAATCGGTTTAATTCTGTAAATGATTTGTGCTGAACTTCTTTTGTTGTAATAAAGATTCTGTGCTGTCTCAATAGCACATATTTTGCATTGCATATTGCACGTTGATTAGGTGTCAATGGAAAATTGGCCTTATCCTAAATGTTTAACAGAAATGTCATGCATCATTACTTCCTTCATGGAGCACACACAATGCATGTGTTATTCAGTGATATATTTCAAGGAGCCCGACCACTTGTAATCAAACATAGACAATATGGCTATTTGGAAAGTAAATACAGATAAAAAATTCAGCATAAATATTTGGAGTGGCATTACATATTTAAGTCAAAATCATATTTTGTTACCTTTATTAAAAACGAAAAAACTTTAAGGATACTCTAAATTGCACATAGGAGAAACATTTGAAAATAGAAAAAATGTCTAATAAAATGTACATTTTCAATTTTCTTCAAGAATATTCTAAAAAGGCAAATTGAGTTTAGGGTGACAGAGTCACTTTAAAGGCATATCTAAGTTTCCTGGATTATGAATGCATCTAATAGAGGAGAATCCATAGTTTATTTTTTGCATGAAAAAGTACCAAAATAAACGTTTACAAACTAACCCTGAGGTTTGCTAAATCTCTTTAGTTTGGAAGCAGCAGCTTTTGCCAGTTGACACCCTGAAAATCCCTGCTAAAATTAACATAAAATTCATAATTTGTTTTGGCCAATCAACGGCAGCGAATACAATTTAGAACAATATAATAATCAGTAATGGCAGTTTGTGCTGGAAAGAATCATGGGATGTGTAGTCCCCCTGTAGATGAAATCAGGAAGAGTCAGACACTGATCTGTAGATCTCTGCATTGAGATGCTGCTGGCTTCAAGATTAGTAAAGGGTTAAAATCTTTATTTGTATGCAGTGTTTCTATTGGTAGTTAACAAGTGCCTATGAAAGCAGCTCTGGGGGTGTGGAAAACTTATTAAAATAAATCTGTATGTGTATAGATTGACTCAATGTACATGTCTGTGAGATAAGAAGCATGTGTTAGTTAAGAAACACTTAGAAACATGGAAACTTAAATATACATTGAAGAATATCAACAGTGAATAAGGCAATGCCTTCTGCTTTCAGTCTGATTTTTTTCTTCACATCTTTCTGGTAAGATCTGTGCAATGCTTCATCATACGATCATGTAAATGATCATGTTTAGGTAACAAATGTTCAGCTAGATTCAGAATGATCATGTGTAAATCACATCCATGCAGAGATATGGAGAGGTACCCTGTCAACTGTGTATATAAACCAGGATTGCAAAAAATCACCAGATATTATATTGGTTCCAAATTCATATGCAGTTTCTTTTAAATTAGAATGGCCAAACTAGTTTTGTTATAATGTGTACAAAAAACTAGATCAGATATAGATGTAATCTAAGTTTTGCTTATCTCTAAGGTACTACCAGCAATCTGGATAATTTCCTTGATATAATATACCCATCTAGGATATAACAACTTGATTCATTTATTTTATCATATTCTATTTTATACTTTTCAGACTGATTTTAACATTTTTATGCTTTTTCAGTATATCATTGTTTATACTGATAATTTGATCAATACAATAATAAAACATATGACGATATCCAGTACAGTAATTAGTGTAGCACTGTCCAACCCTCTGGAGTTCAGCTGCAGAGCAATGAGAAGGACTTTTTAATGCTTTAGTCATGTTTGGATAGATGAGACAATTCTGAGAGGAAACGACTCTCAAGACGTCTCTTAAACCAACTGCTGAGTTTACAGAACAACTCAACCCGTCATGAAACAGAAGTGAGCATGAAAACAGTGTTTCCTTAAATAATATATTTTTCTCTTGATATAACACATCAGGGACTTTTATTTAGTTTTACTGGTAAGCTCAGCTGGTGATCTGAGCTTCTCTATTACTCATTAAATTGTTTAGATTTCATCACATGACTATGACCTTAACAATTATGCAGATTGTAGTGTTAGATTTGTTTTCATGTAACTCATTATTTTGACAAAAAGCCATCATTGCATTCAAAACAGCTGTTTTGCAAAATAATTCACTATCTTCTTTTTTTTTTTTTATATTATTTTGTTCCATGGTAATATTTCTAAAGAATCACCGAGAAGTGTCACATTGTTTTAAATGCTCTTTTAAAAAAATTGATAATATGCAGAGCATCTTTAGAATGTTGAAATGGAAGTGCAACTCACAGCAGAGACACCCTCCCGAAGGCTTCAGGCCAACAAGTAATTGCATTCTGTTAATGTTTTATTACATACTTGATACTTGTCTTGATAAAAATTGAAATTGATAAACGTTTTTCCCAAAATACGCGGAGTTTAATGCACCTTGAGCCATGATATTTTCTTTACACATACACAGTCGAGTCACATTATTTTCACCACCAGCTAATATCCTAAATAAGCACCAAATGCAGTACAGACAGTTGCTAGAGGCCGTGGTAGTGAGTCTATAAGATGCTGGAAGGTTGGCAAGGATAACTGGAGCCATGTGGACTGCAGTGCATCCGACTGCTGCTGAAGAGTGTGTGGTGGAGGATACATATGATGAACATGGCGATCGTGGTGGTCCCACTGGTACTTGATCGGGTTCAAGGTTCAAGTCCCATTCGCTGCAAGGAATACAGTCAACTTGTATGGATGTGCTTGATCTCAGACAATGCCAAGAAAACATTCCCCACACCATCATGCTGCCGCCATCAGCTTGTGTTCTTCCAACAATAGTTGCAGAGTGTTTGTTCTAGGAGGTTTCACGCCTGACACTCCAACATCTATCCAGGCAATGGATCAGAAAACGTGACTCATCAGAGAAGGCAACCCTAGTCAATCAGAAGAGGTCCAATTTTGGTACTGTTGTGCAAATTAAAGCCATTTCTGAAGATGAAATCTTGTCAGCATGGGTGCAGTGACCAGCCGTTTGCTTTAAAAACCCATACACAACATGGTTGGCTGTACTATTGTTTTAGACACACGTCTGGAAGCCCCCTGGTTCATTTGGATGTAGTGTGTCGGTTCGCCCTCACACACCTTTGCAGCCGATGTTCAACTCCGAAAATCAATGGCACATGGTGCTCCACAGTTTTGGCACTGTTTATTTGTAATGATCTGTTTGTCCTGTCCAGTCACAGTAAACTTTAACTACAACAGCCAGTGAAAAGTTCACAAACTGCGCTGTTTCAGAAATACTGCCACCCTTGGCCCGATAGCCAATGATCATCCCCTTTTAAAAGTCTGATTAATCCCCATGACATTGATGGTTGATATGTTTGCAGAATGCCTACATGTCACCCTATACACCCACCAAGCCAGCTCATGTCAAGTGCCATATTTCATTGGCTACGCTCTGCTGACCTCAAAAGTAGGCAGTGTTCATAATAATGTGACTCGACCCTGTATATTATACGACAAAACTTTCATTGCTGTACTCTTATTTGTACCATTAAAGTGTCATCTTATTTACTAAAAATCTATATATTGTATTTTTTTTATTATGCATCGCATTTGTTGCCTATGTCCCTTGTATTTGAAAAATGTATTTTTGCTTTGCAATTTGAGTTTATTTTAATCATAACTATCACTCCTTCCTTCATAATTGTGAACTTTCTTTTTTTCTTAACTACAAATGCACATATTTTGACAGAAAGTAAAAGAAATCCCACAAAGATAACAAGTACTCATTAGCATCTGCTACAATACAAGCTTGAATGGAATCTACTGAAAGCAAGTTCAAAGCCATGTTGGGGTGGAGGCTTCCAGCAGGCATGTCTCCAACTGCAGGGCGAGCTGGCATAGGAAGATGAGAAAGTGCTGTTTCTTTTTCAGCACTTTTTTTCCATCATTGGACAGTTGTAGACATAAAGAAAGAGATAAGATAACCGGCTATAACTAAACTATTTCATTTGTTTGGTATGACTGATACTTCTAAAGTGTGAAAAACTTGAAGATCAGCTAACTAGGGTCAGCTAACTACTTTATCCATATTCCCACTTCTCAAGAAACCAAATCAATATAGCAAAAGAGAGAAAAACAAAGAACATTTATACCAATACAATTATATATTAAAAAAGGAGTAGTCATGAATGTCCAATATTCAAGGTAGATACTGGATCCCCTTGGGTGTGTAGTATTATGGCCAGTTGTGGTCTGTATTGGCAGACATTGCTCAGCTCCTGTTATGAACACGTTAAAGGATGACTGCAGTTCAAGAGGTCTTTGAAGACCTTGATAGCTGGACACCTTCCTTCCCACATGCTTAGAAGCAGATAATCTTGCATCAGTAGGTGAAGGTCTTCTTTCCATAATTATAAAAGTCCAGCACATCTACCAATATTTATTTCTTTTTATTACAATTAGATATATGAATTGTCCTTTACTAATTATGCTACTAGTCATTCTAGAAGTTAAAAAAATTATATATATATATATATATATATATATATATATATATATACATATATATATATATATATATATATATATATATATATATATATATATATATATATATATATATATATATTGTTTGTGCTTGGGTTCCTTAAGGTAGTAGATCAACAAATTCTAAATGTGAAATAATGGAATCCCCCAAAAACAAATCTGAATGCCATCTCTGCCGGAGGATTATATCCAGCACAGCAGTTTAATAAAAAAAAACAACTAAATAGGTGAATCCGTTTTTAGGATTGTAAACAATGAAAGATAAATGCTCCCTTTTTCTTTTCCTGCTGTCACCATTGTCTTTGTCAGAAACACTCGTGTGCCTGCTCATTTCCAGCAGCCCTATCAATCACAGGCTTTCTTATCAAAATTAAATGTAGAATTACTTGTCATCTCTTGTTCCAAGTCCCAGCATCATCCTCTATCTTGGTTCCTTTTTCTGTGCATAGTTTGTATTCCTACTTAAAGTGCATTAATTCCATTAAAATGGTTCTTTTTTGTGGCGTATAAGACAAGTCATGTGCCCAGAACCTTGTTTTTTTTAAATAACAGTGATTGAAATCTACTTTGTAAGGGACGCCTGCGTAAATCAAGATTGATTTATGCATTGAAGCACATGAAAATAAATATTTCCAATTTTCGTAGGGAACACAAGATACTGCTGTTACTGCATCTTGAGCTTCTGATACTCCAAGCAAAGGCCTTTTGTATAGAGATCAATGTAATTATGCTATAAGGGCCAATGTGGTCAATTTTGGATATGTTTTTTTCAATAACGTGATAATAAAAATGTTTTTAGAAAGTTTCTTTTATATCCAAGTATTCTTTAGTGCAGGGGTCCATTTTCTTTTGTTAGCTGATTCTTCCTGATATTTTTAACCAAATGAGCTTTCCATTACTGCTACTGAAAGATCTGGAATTTATAGATGACTACCGTTTTTTAGAGCAGAAACCATTGTAGTCTATCATAATTCAATATAAACGGTACTGTAATACAGTGAGGGGAAAAAGTATTTGATCCCCTGCTCATTTTGAACGTTTGTCCACTGACAAAGAAATGATCAGTCTATAATTTTAATGGTAGGTGTATTTTAACAGTGAGAGACCGAATACCAAAACAAAAAAATCCAGAAAAACGCATGTCAAAAAAGTTATAAATTGATTTGCAGGTCGATGAGTGAAATAAGTATTTGATCCCCTATCAATCAGCAAGATTTCTGGCTCACAGTTCTCTTAAAGGGAGTGTTCCTAATATCAGCTTGTTACCTGTATAAAAGATCCCTGTCCACAGAAGCAATCAATCAATCAATCCGATTCAAAACTCTCCACCATGGCCAAGACCAAAGAGCTGTCCAGGGATGTCAGGGACAAGATTGTAGACCTACACAAGGACGGAATGGGCTACAAGACCATCACCAAGCAGCTTGGTGAAAATAATAACTGCCAGTCTCCCTCAGTCTGATGCTCCATGCAAGATCTCACCTCATGGAGTTTCAATGATCATGAGAACAGTGAGGACCATAGTCACCAAGAAAACAATTGGTAACACACTACGCCGTGAAGGACTTAAATCATACAGTGCCTGCAAGGTCCCCCTGCTCAAGAAAGCAGATGTACAGGCCCGTCTGAAGCTTGCCAATTAACATCTGAATGATTCAGAGGAGAACTGCGTTAAAGTGTTGTGGTCAGATGAAACCAAAATCGAGCTCTTTGCCAACAACTCAACTCACCGTGTTTGGAGGAGCAGGAATGCTGCCTATAACCCAAAGAACACCATCCCCACCATCAAACATGGAGGTGGAAACATTATGCTTTGTTTTTCTGCGAAGGGGACAGGACAACTGCACCGCATCAATGGTACGATGGATGGGGCCATGTTCCATCAAATCTTGGGTGAGAACTTCCTTCCCTCCGCCAGGGCACTGAAATAGGTAGTGAATGGGTATTCCAGCATGACAATGACCCAAAACACACAGCCGAGGTAACAAAGGAGTGGCTCAAGAAGAAGCACATTAAGGTCCTGGAGTGGCCTAGCCAGTCTCCAGACCTTAATCCCATAGAAAATCTGTGGCGGGAGCTGAAGGCTCGAGTTGCCAAACATCAACCTCAAACCCTAATGACTTGGGCCCTCATTCAATTGCAATTCGGCCAATCGAATAAGGCTCTAAATAAGCACATAACATATTTTTTTTACAGAAGTTTTTACTTAGTAAGCATCTATCCAAAAGCAAGGTTTTCATTAACTAAAAACTTCTTTAAAAAAAATATGCTATGTGCTTATTTAGAGCCCTATTCAATTGTCCAAATCGCAATTGAATGAGGGCCTATGAGAGGATCTACAAAGAGGAGTGGGCCAAAATCCCTCCTGAGATGTGTGCAAACCTGGTGGCCAACTACAAGAAACGTCTGACCTTTGTGATTGCCAACAATTGTTTTGCCACCAAGTACTTGTTGAAGGCGTCAAATACTTATTTCCCTCATTGAACTGCAAATCAATTTATAACTTTTTTGACATGCGTTTTTTTAGATTTTTAAAATACACCTACCATTAAAATTATAGACTGATCAATTCTTTGTCAAAATCAGCAGGTGATCAAATACTTTTTTCCCCTCACTGTATATTAAAAGATGCAATATTTTATTTTCCATTCTAAAAACATTTTAGTTTGTTTTCTCTGTAGTAAAAAAAATCATTTTATTATTTCTATCCCCCTTACCATGTCCACCTCTTCAAAGCTAGTCGCTCTAAATAAAACATTTGTCCAATAAAAAAGTGATTATTGTATTTGCAATAAATCATTTATAACATTGGGCATTAACAGTGATTTCAATCTTTTTATAATTCATTAATATGTGAAGGCACTGGTACATGTTTCCAATTTTTTTTTTTTTATATATACTCAATCCTTTAGAATCTCTCTGTTTTTGTGCCCTGCCATGTCAGATCAGCAAAACTTGTAATACAGATGGGTCTGCTGAACATATAGTTGCAGTCAGCATAATGGTCGGCCGCTGTGTCCCAACGAGTGCTCGCTGCATTTACATGTCATTGACATTCAGTGTGGGCACCTCCAAACTGTTTGAATTTTTATAGACCAGAAAGGTAGTTTTGATATCAATTCAGAGATGGAATCCGTAAGGTGACCTCTGAAATGAGACTGGCAAATCTCCCAGTGTCTCATAAAGTTCTGTGGGGAGGCAGACACATTCACTGTAAGATGAAAATAATTGCTGGATCTTAGCAAGAGGAAATCATTTCATATCAATCTATCATTTATCAAACTGACAACTGTTCATTCGGTTCATTGGTGAGCTTCCTACTCAAGAACCATAATGTAAAATTAAGCTGGCTTTAAATGCCCATATTGTGGATTGTAAAGTCAGTTAATCCTGCTATGCTCCTTTGGTTTCCCTTATGGTTTGTATAATTTAACTTGTATCCAAAATAGAATAATCATGGCCTCTTAACCCAGAAAATAAAAAAAAATCAGAAACTGAATGTGTGTTTCAATGGCTAAGTTTAGGAAAAGTTATGTTCCTCCTTTATTCATTACTTGTTAGAAAATAAAGCTCAAACAACAAGAGCTAGATGTTTTAATTAGATATTGATCATTAATAAAATACATTTTCAGTTAATTGAAAAAGCAGTATTGAGTATTAAGTTTATGTTCAAATATCAAAATAAACAGCTCCTGATCTTTACTCAATATAAGGTCAAATGGTGGCAGTGGCTAATTTGTCAGGCAAAGACTGTACCAACAAAATGCAGTTTCTTGGCTTGGACACATGCTGTGTTAAAGTGCTTTTTCCATGGCAACATTTTCTGAACCCAAGTTGATCACTATTTAATAAATATCATTATTCTTAAAGCCCTTATACAGCTGTCTCCTAGCCAAATCTTTCTCACTTAGTGACCTTATAAGTGTGGGGACCAACAACTCAACTTGGAGCGGATACTCTAATCTTTTAATATTTAAAGTAAGTTTAATATTGAATGTTGCTTTTATAAATCATAGAATATATGTTTTATGAATAATCAATGCATAATTAAAACAACAAGCGACTCTTGTTAGAGCATTACAACATGTTATTTTCCTTTATGGCAAGCGTGGCCAATTCCAGTTCTTCTAAACCAGGGCCAGGTCAGATTCTGTTAAGTATGCGTAACTAAATGAAAATTATTGATGTACTGGTTTACCATCTGCACTCAAACAGAAAATCCAGAAAATCTGGTATAATACTAGCCCTCAAGTACTGGGTTTGGACTAATATACTGTGTAGGGATTTTTTCACCTGTATCTATACTCACCTATTTTATGTATTCATATGTGTGTGTATATATAGTAATTTTCTGACAATTTGAAACCGACAAAGCAAGTGCAAAGTACCATATATTATATAAGAGCTTTACTCTAAATCCATAAAAATAATGTGTATGAGCCTTCCTTGGACTGCATATAAACAAAATATATTTGCCTCATGCACTGGCAATTTGACATTGTTCTATATATACTTGTAGGTGAGGTACCTTTTTGTAAAATTTCTGTCTTCCTTTTCTGATTAATAGCTAACAAATTAGTTTTTTGCACCCCCTCATGGGAGTAGATGCTCCTATGAGAGGGTACAAAGTGAAACATATGGATGAAATGAAAGGCGGGTTTGCAAAAATAACTTGTGTTGCCCTATGTCAGTGTAACTGCATATGTAGAATACATATCAATCCGTTCCTATAAAGCAATGGTACCACTGGGCAAGTTGCAATTGATCACATGTAATTTCACAATTGTCATCGTGTTGGGGAAAAAAAAACGTAAAACAAATTAGTGCAATGATTGCATGAAATGAAGAGCGCCGCTGGTTTATGATCTTATCTCTCCCCTTCCTATGTACAACAGGTGTGCAAAAGGTTTACTTTAATATCTAATCTTTTAATATGCAATGGACAGACTAGCTGTGTCAGGTCAGGAATGATTCACAGTACTCCCTACAATGCTGCCTCGCCAGGGGAGTATTTCTTCACTGAAAACAACCCACACTAGTATACCTTTTTTGTTTGTTTGTTTTGGTATAGATGTTTAATAACACAGTGGCAATTGGCAACTCACATTTCACAGATTTTCTCCCTATCTTGCACTGATCTGGAAATGAAACTATTATAAATTCATAATGTTCTATCACCTATCTGCCCAAACTGATTTGTGATTGCCCAACAAGACTTACTAATACATTTACTTAATTTAGTTAATTAGAATGGCTAGGCAATATGATATGTAACATTTTTCTTTGCTTTTATGTTCGTTCCTAAATGTCAGTTAATTAGATTTTTCAGATCAGCGTCCTTCTATCTCTACAACATCTCAATATGTACACAGATAAATCACCCTTTGGATAATTAATAAAAGTGCCATGTCCACTTTTTGGGGTTATGCTCTGTTGGTTGGGTCAGAGAAGGGACACCTATCATGAAATAAGCCTGCCACGGACATGAACATTTGAAGTGCTTCTACCACTGACCTTGGTCCACCTCAATATTTCCACTGAGAGTTACTGTCAGCCCAAGTGCAGTACAGCCAACTGCACTGCTTAATAAGGTTGTATAATTTTGATATAACAGCCCAGCTCTGTTGTACTATTAAAGGTTTAAAATATTAATGCTCATTAATGGTGTCGTTCAGCCACTTTATATGATTAGTTTTAAGCCTCTCCTGGGCCAAAAAGAAGGGGAATTTTTAATGAAATGTTCCCTGCACATCTGACCTGCTATATTACTGCATGAATGCCATTTTTATGAGGCAGGTTTATGGCATTCATTACTCTGCTCTTTGAGCCACTTCATGGCTGCTGTAATTTTTAAAGAAGAGATAAAAATAATTCAGTCGGTTCCTTGCAGTCAAGATACTCTGCATTCTGGTTTTGACCTTTAAGCTGTCATGCATGGATTAATCATATTTCTTCTGAAGATTGTTTTAGGCTTAATACAAGCTGTGGAGTGATTAGCTGCCTTGCCTTGCCCGCCTCCTGTTAAGGGGATGACAGAAACAATGTTCTCTTCTAGTTTTGCATCTGCCTGTGCCCTTTGATACCCCATCTCATTTATTTTTTATGGTAACAAATCTTCCAAAAGGAAATGCATATTTAGGGTAAAGATGTGCAATTTTGCTTAGAATGTTTTGGACCCAAAAGTAATAATATTTTCATATATTTGATTTTTATCGTACAATTAGTGGGAAACGCTCCTCAGGTCATGTACAATTCAAGAATTACATCTTTAAAATATTATTACATTTTATTAAATAAATTACAAATGAAAAGGCCTTTGCCATTGTCTGTATTTATCTTGCCATACAGATGTTTTGTAGTATTAGAAGACTAGTATAGACCAGTTAAAGTAGGAGATTTTAAGTGCATACAGTATCAGTAACCTATATACACTGCTCAAAAAAAAAAAAGGGAATACTTAAACAACACAATGTAACTCCAAGTCAATCACACTTCTGTAAAATCAAACTGTCCACTTAGGAAGCAACACTGAGTGACAATCAATTTCACATGCTGTTGTGCAAATGGGATAGACAACAGGTGGAAATTATGGGCAGTTAGCAAGACACCCCCAATAAAGGAGTGATTCTGCAGGTGGTGACCACAGACCACTTCTCAGTTCCTATGCTTTCTGGCTGATGTTTTGGTAACTTTTTAATGCTGGTGGTGCTTTCACTCTAGTGGTAGCATGAGACAGAGTCTACAAACCACACAAGTGGCTCAGGTAGTGCAGCTCATCCAGGATAGCACATCAATGCGAGCCGTGGCAAGAAGGTTTGCTGTGTCTGTCAGCGTAGTGTCCAGAGCATGGAGGCGCTACCAGGAGACAGGCCAGTACATCAGGAGATGTGGAGGAGGCCGTATGAGGGCAACAACCCAGCATCAGGACCGCTACCTCCGCCTTTGTGCAAGGAGGAACAGGAAGAGCACTGCCAGAGCCCTGCAAAATGACCTCCAGCAGGTCACAAATGTGCATGTGTCTGCTCAAACGGTCAGAAACAGACTCCATGAGGGTGGTATGAGGGCCCGGCATCCACCGGTGGGGGTTGTGCTTACAGCCCAACACCGTGCAGTATGTTTGGCATTTGCCAGAGAACACCAAGATTGGCAAATTTTCCACTGGCGCCCTGTGCACTTCACAGATGAACGCAGGTACACACTAAACACATGTGACAGACGTGACAGGGTCTGGAGACGCTGTGGAGAACGTTCTGCTGCCTGCAACATCATCCAGCATGACTGGTTTGGCAGTGGATCAGTAATGGTGTGGGGTGGCATTTGTTTGGGGGGCCACACAGCCCTCCATGTGCTCGCCAGAGGTAGCCTGACTGCCAATAGGTACCGAGATGAGATCCTCAGACCCCTTGTGAGACCATATGCTAGTGTGGTTGGCCCTGGGTTCCTCCTAATGCAAGACAATGCTAGACCTCATGTGGCTGGAGTGTATCAGCAGTTCCTGCAAGACAAAGGCATGGATGCTATGGACTGGCCCGCCCGTTTCCCAGACTTGAATCCAATTGAGTACATCTGGGACATCATGTCTCGCTCCATCCACCAACGTCACGTTGCACCACAGACTGTCCAGGAGTTGGCAGATGCTTTAGTACAGGTCTTGGAGGAGATCCCTCAGGAGACCATCCGCCACATCAGGAGCATGCCCAAGCGTTGTATGGAGGTCATACAGGCACGTAGAGGCCACACACACTACTGAGCCTCATGTTGACTTGTTTTAAGGACATTACATCAAAGTTGGATCAGCCTGTAGTGTGTTTTTCCACTTTCATAATGGGGGTGACTCCAAATCCAGACCTCCATGGGTTGAAAAATGTGATTTCCATGTTTAAATTTTTGTGTGATTTTGTTGTCAGCACAATTAACTATGTAAAGAACAAAGTATTTCATAAGAATATTTAATTCATTCAGATCTAGGATGTGTTATTTTAGTGTTCCCTTTATTTTTTTGAGCAGTGTATATATATATATATATATATATATATATATATATATATATATATATATATAAATTGGTTCCTGATATTATACCTATGTGTCATAAAAATGACCCCTATCATTTTAGTAGGTTGTAATATATTTTTAAAACATATTGTAGAATTATATCCCCCTTATATCCCCATCTGGCTTCTCCTTCATGACACTTGGTTGGTAAAAATCTCTGGGGAGAACAATGAGCATATTAATTTAATATTTACATAATGCTATTGTAAATAGAGAAATTATTCTATATTCTTCTTCATCTTCAGAGTATTGGTGTAATAACAACTGTAAACATAGTCAGGTTTTTGCACCCTTGAAAATGTTGCATCACTTAGCCAGGATGCAGTGCTCAAGCCATACCAGGTCTGTCAGGTGAGGAGGAGAAGGCAGAGTATTCCCTGAGGTCTGATGACTTCTGACATTTCATGACTCACTGGTCAGTGAAAGAAAGGAAATAAAGTGGAAAAAATGGAAATGCCATTGTGCAGCCCCGAGCTGCCTCGCACTGCGCACCCAAGAGGAATATGTATTGGCAGCACCCATACACTGCCATATTTGTAAGGCACATGCTGGAAGCGTTGAGTGTTTATCTAGTAAGCAACAAACTTTTAAAGTTTTTAACTGGACTAAGCTAACAATTAAGCTAACAATTAATTAAGCTGTTGTTGGGGAGTGAGGATTTCTCCATGGCAGACTCCAGCTGCTTAATACTATAGTCTTACATTTATGGAAGGTGATATAGTTTTCTCTGCATGAAAATTTTTGCCTATATGAGCTTTTCTCTTTGATCTTTTGCATTTATGGAACTCTTCAGGCCGGGATAATATCCATAGTAGATTATCTAAGCATTTCTAATAAAGAAAGACACAATAGCCTAAGAATTCATACTCTGTCTGCTAGAATTGTTTGCTATATCTTAAGTAATGTGTTTGGGAAGAGAATCTGTCAGTGTTCTGGAAAAGACTAATCTTCGGTTGTCTCTAATTTGTAAATAAAAAATTCTACTTATTTAGAATTGATAACTTAGTAGGTGGTGTTAGTGGACATAATATTGATTTGATGCAACAAATGCAAAATGGATTCATCTACATAAACAGAAATCTCTCTCTCTCTATCTCTCTCCCTCTATCTTTCTCTCTCGCGTTCTCTCTCTGTCTCTCACATACTCATTAGTTGTGATGTAATTTTCTAAATCATGTTCTTCTATATTTACTCACCAATCTGAGGCCTTATTTTCACTGCTCACTTTATCTGTGTGCTGCTTGCTTTATTTATCGAGGTTAAGGCCAGGTTAATTCAGTACAGTAATGATTAAGTATTCACATTGCAGAATTTAGTTATGCTCCAGAATCATGGAAGAAACATCCTCTTATTATAAACTCAGGCTGTCTCTTTCTTTCAATTAAACTATTCCATGATATTGAAGTTCTCATACGGCTCTGCGTATCTGTCCTGGAAAAACTCCATCTCAAAGCTAACCACAAAGATAAAACTAATGTAATATATAGTAGTTTTGGTAACATAATGTGAAGAGAAATGTATTTTCAAGAGGTGAGATTGGTGGTGTGTATATATGGCTTTTAGGTTACTTTTTTTGTAATCTATTAGATTAAATTAGTTTACTATAATATACTGTATATACTTGAGTATAAGCAGAGTTTTTCAGCCCTTTTTTTAATGCTGAAAAGGCCCCCCTTGGCTAAAACTCGAGTCACCCTGCTTCCTGCACTTTCTGCTCTCTGCACATCTTCCGGCTGTGCCCCCTCTCCCTTCATGGTATTTCTCCCCCCCTCTCCCTCCCCTGTGTCTCTTACCCTCCCTCTCCCTCGTGTCTCTTTCCCTCCTCCTCCCTTTCCCCTTATCATCACCCTCCTCATCCTCCCTCCTTTTCCTCCCTCCTCCTCATCCCTTTCCCCTCTCTTACCTTCCATCAGCTGCTCCTCTGCGCATCTTCTGGCTGTATCGGGACCCGGCATATGCTAATGACGTGACGTCACATGCGTGTCACGTCATTAGCATATGCTGGGTCCCGACACAGCCGCAAGACGCGCAGAGGAGCAGCTGAAGGTAAGAGAGTGTAAAGGGGGGGGGGGGGGGGAATTGGAGAGGGAGATAATTGGAGAGCAGGAAAGAAGGGAGAGGATGAGGAGGATGGGGAAAGGGAGGGGGAGGGAAAGAGACACAGGGGAGAGGGAGGGAAAGAGACACAGGGGAGAGGGAGGGAAAGAGACACAGGGGAGAGGGAGGGAAAGAGACACAGGGGAGAGGGAGGGAAAGAGACACAGGGGAGAGGGAGGGAAAGAGACACAGGGGAGAGGGAGGGAAAGAGACACAGGGGAGAGGGAGGGAAAGAGACACAGGGGAGAGGGAGGGAAAGAGACACAGGGGAGAGGGAGGGAAAGAGACACAGGGGAGAGGGAGGGAAAGAGACACAGGGGAGAGGGAGGGAAAGAGACACAGGGGAGAGGGAGGGAAAGACACAGGGGAGAGGGAGAGGGGGGTAGAGACATCTTTATAGTTGGGGGAAACAAGAGAGGGGCATGAGGGGCACAGGGGCCAGCACATTTCCCACCCTCGGCTTATACTAGAGTCAGTAAGTTTTCCCAGCATTTTGTTGTAAAATAGGTGCCTCGGCTTAAAGTCGGGTTGGCTTATACTCAAGTTTATACAGTAATTGTGTCATCCAGGCAGCGACTCCCAAAAGCCATTCCTGTAAGTTAGGTGGACTTGTCATAAAAATTATAATATAACTCAATCAATGTCCTCCCTGAATCATTATTTTTTCTCATGTTATTGTTATAGAAAATGAAAAACTGATTGTACAATATACTAGTCATTTTTTTAAATAATAACAATTATTATTATTATTATTATTATTATTATTATTATTATTATTGTACATTGGATCCTTTTTCAATTATTTATGCTTAAACTTTAAAACTCCATTATATTGCAAAAGTTGGTATCCATTCTATGTTGTGTTATATTTAAGGGAACATTGTGCATTAAGAACAAAAACAAGCCGGTAAAGACAACTGACAGCAAATATGCCCACATGCATATTTCTTAAAATGTACAGTGCAAGAAACCAATCCCAGTTCTGTGCTCATCTCATTTATTTTCCAGTACAGCAAGCTTTTGGTCTTCTTTCCATAGTGTTTGTTTAAATACAGCTCCCCGAACATAAAGCCTGTTATTATTTTAATGGAAAGAGCTGAGATTGAAATAAAACTAAGCTGGGTCCATGTCTTCTCCTGGCAACTAGCAATTTCACGGATGAAAAAAACACCTGTTAAGAAAGGAAAATCCTTATCATTATTTTTTTTATGTATTTGTATAAGGAACCTGAAATGAGCAGTAAAGCCCACAATAATAACAATAATAATAATAATCAGATTTAATAGACAGTTGTGGAACACATTGGTATGTTATGTACAAATTCATTTATTTCATTTAATTTTAAATGACTGCTGTAGTTTAGTAAACACTTCACATGCTTGTGACATATTTAACAAAACATCATCATTAGCAGGTATGCTAAACAAGAACATTTACGCATTTTATATTAGATATTTTATTCAGACACTCTGATTGGTAAATCTATCAATGTGTATAACTTTAGAGCGAGGCCTATTTTATGAGACCTTACTCAGCCATTGAATGCTACTGTCAAAGGGCTATTTAGAGAGGGCATTTCTTACAGAAGTCAATACAGATTGTATCCCTGTATACTGTTCCTCACACTCCTCTCAGGTTTCTAATCCTTTTTTACACACAAGGACAAATTGTCTGTCACCAGTAAATAAAAATGAATACAATACATAAAAATGAAAGGCTGTAATTATTTAAGTTGTGTAAAACATTTTTATCTATTGTCAAGTTCTTCAGAACAGCAAACTATAATGTAATTAGTAAGTATTTTCTTGTTTGTTTGTAAAGAATCAAATATATCACCAAAATAGGGATATCAAGGGGTAGGAGAGAGAGTGCAAGAATCTCCTGGTGCAGATTATTTCAATGATTTTGCATGGGTATAAGGTAGGGTTCAAGCTGTAAGACTCTCACCCTGGTCGGACCTCAACAAAATGAGGTATTGAAAGCACTCCAATAGTGTATCTGAAATGGGAAGCTTTTGTTACAATCTTGTTAGGTCCTGGTGTCTGTGGACTCTTCTCATAGCCTGAATCCCAACGTTCTGCATTGCAAAGGAACCAGCGAAAATCTTGAAAGATGAGGCTCATTGGGGGATAAACCAAACCCCTTGTCTACTGGGAGATACTGCCGCGGTAAGACCAGCAAAAAGTGACCAGACTCAGTAGACTTAATAAACTAAAAATGGTTTATTTGACAATGGTATATAAGAAAATCAAACTCGTTTCTCTGTATCTGGTGACAAGAGCTTCCCATTTCGTATACACTATTTGAGTGCTTTCAACACCTCCGACGGGGTGAGAGTCTTATACTAATATACTACAGGATATTTCTCCATATGAAGGGCACAAGTGAGCTAAAAGAGGTCGCTCTCAGAGTGGGTTATCATGTCCATAGGACTACCTATTAAGGTTAGTTTGTTCTCTTATTGAGCACCTCTATTTCTGTTGTTGGATGTTTCTGTTATAATTCACCCTTTAGTGGCAGTTTTTCATTACAAAACATTGTGCTAGCATGACATAACCACATCCTAAGATGGTTTCTTTTTAGGAGGAGGCCAAGAAGAAGAAGGCAGACCAATAACTAAACCTTGGTATTGTCTTTATGATAACATTTAATGGTCTTAAAGTTAGGACTTGTTTTCATTACCTGTTTAAACATCACAGATTTAATCTCAAAAATAAATTTTGAAAAACATTTAGTTTAAATTTGAATAAATGAGGGTCTTAATTATTAATAACTGTTAATAATCCTTAAATCTTTGCTATAGATCATTAACGTTTTTAATATTTAATCCTTTGTTTGTGATTTTGGTGCAGCACTGTAGAATATATTTGTAATTTGTAAATAAAAGATAATACCACGACTGACAGCCAGTAAGTGATGTATATCTCCAGTCTTTCTCTTGGTTCCAAATGCTCTTCTGGTTTCACTCGGCTGCATGGGAATCGACAAGCTTTTATCACAGCTTAAACAAATGTTTCCGTGAAACAGATGAAAAGGCTCCGAAGAGTTGTGTTTGATGATGGGACCCTTAAGCCCTTAATAAAAAAAAAGAAAGAAAATAGAAGAAAAATATTAAAATCAGCCTGCTGAAAATGCGTTGAACAGACAGATACTTTTCATAGCTATTTATTTTGCTTGTAAACAAGCCACACAAAAAAAAAACATCTCACATAATGACAAGAAGGCCACAGTTACATTGTTGTGGGGATTTACAAAGCATTTGGCACACTGTTCTGTTTCTGCGAAATCTTTTATTCCCTGCAAGTGCTGAGCAAAAGCAGCATGCAGTATGTACCCTGGGAATCCAGAACCTGCAGAGCAAACAGCCCAGGAATCAAAGACTAACACACACAGGCACACTTAAAAGGATCTCATTTCATTCAACTTGATCTTTAGATGTGTTATGTTGGTTATCAAACATAGGGTAGAGTTTATTCTAGGGCCAGACTAAGATAGATGTCGCTATCCAACTCAAATCAATAGCTTTTTTGAATTTAATTTGTGTCAATTATGGAATGCCTTACTAACCCCAATCATGTGTCTTCCAATACAATTTAATTTCCCCATAATTATCTGCCTTTATAGCTAGATTAAGATAAATGTATTAAATCAATTATTAAATTAAATCTATTTTAGTTCACCATTAATTACTATTAAAAATACATGTGCAAAAAACTAAAAACACAGTTCCACTCAATAATGGCTGCTGCTGCACTCCTCCCTTTTTGTCCTTGGCACAAAACAACTTAGATTGGATAAATTATGCAGGCCAGATTACCCATAGCATGCTTTGTACAGGGCGGCCATGACTGCTATTCCATAAATTAGACATTTTTGCCGCTCCCCAAGTAAGCTTGCTCCAGGTCGTCTGGTACTCATAATTAATGAAATCTATTTTGATGTGTTTCTCTCCTGGACAGTACTGCCCAGGACAGGCAGAGAGATAAGCGAAGAGTTTTTAATTTATTTTTATTGCCTAAAGCCTTTCTTTGCTGCTGTTTGTACATGCATTTTTAATGATAATTAATGGTGAACTAAAAAAACGGATTATGACATTCTCCGCCGTGGTTATCAACAGTAATTACGAATTGCTAGAGCGACCTACATTGTTCATTGTTATCAATGTCAGATGGCTTAAGACTGGGAATAATTATGTATTATTTTCTCCCTATGGTTCGCACATGCTCTATCTTAATGGCAGTAGTGACATCTTGGAGTGATAACTGAGCATTTGGAGAGGTGTAAACCTTGATGATCTAGTAGGTTGTGTTGTTTTGATTAATGAAAAAAACATTGTGGTTAGCAAAGCAACGTTGCACAGTACATATTTTTGAAGGTTTAATGCAATGTAATGCATATTAAGTCTGTATATGTGTTTTAGGAAACATTTGAACTGATATCAAAACAACACATAAAAGTAATATGAAATTTCAGTGAAGACCTCAGGGTGTTGCATCTGCTTAAAAAGCAAGTCAAGTTTGTGTGTTAAAGATAAGCGTTTTAGTTCTGATATATATATATATACACTCTTGTCCTGATTTGGCATGACAGTCATACAATATAAGTGCTTTTTTCAGTTTCCATATTCAAGAAATAATAAAACATCCAAGAATGTTTTATCCTTGGGACATTCAGGGGATTCTTAACTTCAGAGGGTCATTGGATTGGCTTTCTGTATCTGGCCATGATTCACTTCCCTGGGGCTCTACTGGAGCCTCTCTTGCACTTGTCGGCTGGATGAAGAGAAGCAGTCGGACCCTTTTCTTTTCTAGTTCCTGCACCTTCCTCAGAACTGTTATAAAAGGTATCCTGAGGTGGTTTATGCAGAGCTCCCTTCTGGAGAGCCAATTGAAACCAGATGAGACCGACCCCAAAACACAGTCCCTTTGTTAACGAAAACAAAGGCTCCAGTAATTGGATTCACATTGAGGGAGGCACTTAAAACAGTCCCAATAACAAGAACAGTCTGTAGTGTTATGTCATAACTGCCAGAAAGGGTGTTGTGTTGTTTTAAAAGAGCATAACAGACTGATTTTTATGAGCTTAGTCTGGTGTATTGCAGAGGGAGATTAAGTAATAATAATAAAACAAGATCCAGGCCTGTGTTTTATACATTATGTAGATGCCAGTTTGGGGCATACTGTATATACTGACTCATGTGAAATACTCCAGATTAACCCACTTCCCTTGATTTCTTGTCGATTGGCCCCACAGTTTCTTCACTTTATCATTTCCTGTTACAATTCTGGTTCAAGTCTTCATGGCTAAGGCCAGACATATCTATTGCAGACATGTCTAATTTCCACTGGGTCTTTTATTATACATAAATACACCTACACGGATTGAGTTGCTGTCATTTGGCATACACCTCTACCCAACTCTACACATCCTCTCTATAAAGACTGTGGAGAACATTTGGCCTGGGCATCCTTGGAAAGAATTCTGAAGCAATTTGCTGCTTAGTTCTCTTGTCAGTTTTTATAATTTTTAATTGGGGGATTATGCCTTCTGCAGGGCCAATTTAGGCCAAAAGTCGGTCCCAACATATCACTCATTTTATAACCTAATTTATTGTGCTGCTATATAAACTTCTCAGCTTCCAGTTGGCTTGGCCAATAATTTTCCGTTTGTGCAACCACACTGGACAAATCAGTTGGGATCAAGCCGTCATTGAGAGCGCTGGAGCCTCCTGTAAGTGCTTAACCTCTCTCTTGCTGGAGCAGCAAAGGAGCTCAGGACAGCTAATAAATTCCAGTCTTGGCAGTAGATTTAAGTGAACAGATGGTCATTATGTGAAAGTGTTTCCAGCACTTGGAAAAAGTCTGCTTCATGGAATTTAGCACTGAAAGGTGGGGACATTTTTAAAGCCCCCTTGTGTCATGGTTATCTTGGGCTTTGCAGGGGTAACATTTACCCTCTGATAATTTGCAGCCAGTGGATTTGTTCTTTAAACCTCATTTTCCAGACTCCACTAAGACCCTTTTATACATGTATTTAGTGGATTTGTGCATTGCTTTGCAGTTGGCAGCTGTGCAAATTTTTATTATACATATCTGAAATATGTGCTTGGGGAGCTAGGAAAGGCTCTGCTGTTGCTGTTGAAACCTTATAGTTTGGAGCTTCTTAAGCCCCTTAAAATACTCTCTTTCATCCTGGCTAGTTTTTTCAGTCTCCAAGTTAAAGGTGCAGTACGAGATTTGAGAAAAAATCCCCTACTTTCAACTAGCATAATATTGGTTTGCAACAAACACATTAGCTTTGGTTTGTTTTTAGAGTTTATCTAAATAGAGAGGAAGAGCCCAAGTATACAGTAAATACCATACTGATGACTTATTAGTGAAAAGGTGCTATATTTCAGCATGGCTCTGCTTTACTCTGTGTCTTACACTGGCTTAATTTTCAGAGGATAACCAGGAGCATGACATCATTATTTATGAAACCGCTCACTTACTAACGTGTAGCTGTAATATAATTATTCTGCTTTTAACACCGAATAAATCCTCTCTTGCAGTATGGTTTATGTTTCTTCTGAGAATAAAAGGATGAGCAAGATGTGTGCACTTCCCCCTTTAAAGACAAACACATATTTTAACCAATAACCTTAGACTACAAAAAACATATTGTAATATACTGCATTCAGATTCATCTGGTAGTAAATGGGATCAAAGGTCCCCTGTAAATTTTTTTAAAAAAAGCAATTTTTTTTATAAAGTGGGTAACAAACTAACGGTATTCACATTTAGTAGCTGTTTAGGTCATGCACATAAAACATTTTTAAAGAAAATCTGAGTTTTTGAATACTCTGTTTATGAATAGAGGAATTCATCTTAACTTTTGTTAATCACTTCCTGATAGTTGGGTCATGTGGTTTTTTTTTTTTATCTATCCGTAGAGGTGTGGGGAGGTCAAAAAGCTTTATAAGATAATTGGATCTCTGTAGAATTGTCACCAACACCCCTTCTCCCTCACAGGTCCAGAAAAGGGCTCTCATTAGATATGTGTCACTGAATATGGTCAGTGCTACAGAACTTTGTGGACTTGAACACACCATGACGATCCATTTGGTATTCATGGCAGAGATACTGTAGTGGGCCACAGCATACAGATCCTGGTATTCCTAAATGATCTCCCATCCAAGTACTGACCAGGCCCAACCCTACATGGCTTTAGGGTGCTTTCACCTCTTGGTTCCCTGACTGGAATCAAACCCAGGTCACAGCTGTGAAAGCACTGAATCTTAACCACTGGACCACCAGGGAACCCATCTACAGAACTTTACACAGGGTTAAACAATAGAATATGTTGGAGAGTACGCCAACTTCCTAAACAGAAAATACACAAACTTCACAAACTCTGAAAACAGTCCACTTACCTCAAACATGCCAGCCTCAAATGTACAACCGCAGGTTAATATTAACTAAGTGAGCACCAGGGGTCTCCTGCTTTTCAATGTGCTTCCAAGTCTGACCCTTCTGATTTATACATTGGAGTACGTTTGTGCCTCTCTCCAGGAGGTTTGCAAATTGGAAACTAGCTTTATGACTTTCTCCCAGCTTAGTTAGGCTGATCGTCAGACTTAGCTTACAGAGCTATATATATATTTTTCATTATAAAGTGTTCCTTTAAGTCAGCTGTGAGCACTTTTCTGTTAAATAACTTACACATGTACAGTGCTACTCGCCAAGTGGAGGCAAACAATAAAACGTACAAGTTACACACGGCTACAGATGAGTATGACCATATCATCACATGACAGTTTGGGCTATTTAAATTTAAAATGTTGCATTGACAAGCTTGTATTTAAAATTGCAGTAGCATCTTATAATTAAAATCCTTTAACAACCAGAAAAAAATGGAAGTAAAGTGTTACTGGAGGGTTACCAATCTCTCCGTACCCTCTCACTCCACCTATGCCCACAAGTGTAGACTTGGGTTACTTGTATCTGGCTATGCATAGCACCATATAAATTACAATGGGCATTTTAACATGGATAATTACATTACAGTTCTTTCAACAAACATTTTAAATGTTAGAGCAGTTTTAATGACCATTTATGTTCCATAAAAGAACAAACTAAAATGATTAGGTTGAAAGAACAAATAGCATACAATGTCAGTATCTCAATGTAGCCATCTAGTTGAGCCTCTAAAAGAATTTGGATAAATGAACGAGGTGTGCTAGTCTTATTCACCCCATGTTTGTATTTCTCTTTCAGCAGACCACCCTTACAACAGCACGACTGGGTTGTCTGATTGCTTGTCTAAAACTAAAATTCAATTATGAAATGCATGCAGGCTTTGCTGTGACACAGAGGGTTAGAAATTAATGTTAACACTGTTTCTGGTTAAGACTTTTTGTGTTTATAAATAATTCATAAGGCAGTTAGCTCTTTGAATCTTGACAACACAAGAATATATTAATACAGTAGACACTGTGAAAGGTCAGTGCCGTACAGTGAGGCATCACAGGCATCTTTTATTCATTTTCTGACACAGACTTATTAATTATTAGCGCATGTGAAGGTCTACATGGGAAGCGCACTAATGAGAAAAAGAATATTGCATTCAAAAATCTGACAGTCGCCTCTGTGGCAGCTTAAACAAAAATCACATTCTCATTATCTCACATGTGCCTTCAAACTTCTTTTTATGATCAAATTGGCCCACATTTACCGACGTGTAACATATGGCTGGGAATTAAGATACATTACAGTGTTACAGATCTACATACATATTTCTGTACATTATATTTTACTGGCCCATAGCATTTGGAATGCACTATGGCAAAATAACTGTCAATTAAAAAGTAAGCAATTGGAAATCTTCAATTACAATCTTAAAACAAAGTGGTCAATGAGGCAAGTTTATAAAATAATACATAGTATAAGACATAGTTACTTTTTCTTAGAATATTGTGTGGGTGTCATTCAGTTAACTGTTGTCACAATGGTGAGAGGTTTCACCTCCAGTTTTACACCATCTCCAGTTCACCTGTTGTTCTTTGGAGCATGTTTTAAAGAGGATACGTCTCATAATGGGGAAAGCTCTAACCTGAGTCATTATAGAACAACTCCTTTAAACCCCTATCACAGTTGTTATTGGTCTAGGTTCCAGCATATTTGGAAGACCGAGATTTTAGCAGTTGTTTGGTCTTTTAGTAATGCAGCAATAGCTCCTTCTGTTCTTTTCTTGCAGGTTGCTGGATCTGTCTCAAATCTATCCCATTTCAAATTCTCCACCAGTGACAGCAGCAATTGCAGCAAGTATCCGCTAAATGGTGCTGTCAGTATTTTGCAGCGCTGCCAATATTTGAGACAAATTGTAACATTGGAAGATTACCCTAACCCTCACCCTATCCCTAACAGTCTACCTAACCCTAACTCTATGGTATCGGCATTGAAAATCAGCAGCGCCATATAGCGGTTCGTGGCCACCACTGCTGCTGCTGCCACTGCTGGCGAATTTAAAAAGGTAAAGGACCTCTGTCTCTGAATTATTGTTCCTAATAATCTGTATATACCTTATTTTTATTTTCCCAAAATTGCAGCTTCTGCCATTTGGTAAAATTGGTGCAACTAGACATTTCTTAGTACCGATGCTTTGAATAGAATTTAAATACTTTACATACATCAGTGGATCCCTGCCACATGATAAACCAGGTAAACAAAATCCACCCAGCAATGGTCAACCCTGTTGAGCATTAAAAAAGTGCATATTTTATTACTTTGTGAAAACATAAAGCCAGTTGTCATATCTAGGTCTGCCAAATACCTGGACTTCAGATGTATTAAAGTGGTTTAATCCGTAATAATTGTTCTGTTTATAACACATTTTAGTTAAGAAAGAATGTCCATTCAAACCCTCTCTCACAATTATGACAATGTCCTAATGATCAACATATTGAAATCTCAACCCCTTATCGCCATAGTGTTTGTATCTAATGCAAATTAAGGAAAACAGCATTGCCTGTTGGGAATTCCTCATGCATGTTCTCTTCTACTCTCTAATCGAGGAGGAGGGGGTGGTGGAGGGGTTGGATTGCAATGCAATGCAAGTTGTACCAGCTCCCCAAGTGAAGCCAGCTGTGGAAAAAAACAGCACATAATGTAACATCTCAGGATATGTCGTGTTTGCTACAGCTGTGTATAAATTTGTTTAATGGGTCTCTAACTCACCATCAAGCTCATAAAGGCAGCCACTGTACAGGCTATTAGGCTGCAGTAACTTAATTGCTCGTTAATTGGGTAATTAGTGCTTTGTTTTGCTTTAAAGCCTAAGCACTCATAAAAAGTGAATTAGCTGAGTAAACAAGAATGGAATTTTCATGATATGCAGTCCCAGATATAGTGCATAATTAATCAACCTTTTATTATGAGACTTCCTCCTCCCTTTACACATTTGATTGGGGGTGAGCTCTGAAACAGGGAGAATCCCAGAGCTCAGATACAAATAGTTTTCTCATTACAACTTCTGCCCTTCTATTTGGAATCTGAATTACAAGAAGAACTTGCTTTAGTGACTTAATTGATTAAATTCAGAGAGAGAGAGAGGCTCTTGTCTATTTTTTGTAATGGAGCATCAGTGTAATGTACATTTCAAACTTGAATAGCTACAATAATTATGTCTGAAGAAAATATGATTGACACTATTTATTTTTGGATTATTTATCAAGAGGGGTTTAAAAGTAGGATAAAATAATGTGTTAAAGGACAACTGAAGTGCCATTTGAGAAACTTGGCTTGATAATTTACAAAATATTTTTACAGTTTTAAAATCAATATTTTCAGCTTAACTGATGTATTCAGATTGTAAGGCAACATACATTAGAAACAAGGTAGGAATGGGAGTAACCATGGGTTCAGTTCTTCAAGCTGTGCATAATTAAGCTCATAATTAGGAAAGTGAAAAAAAGCTAGTTTGTAAAGGAAAAAAATATGTATATATGTTGATGCCTTGACAGGGGTTTGCATTGAATGATGCAAGGAGCCTACTTCTAAGTATGTGACGGGAAGGGGTGTGGTATCGAAGAAAGCCTCTGTCATCCCTCCACTGATACAAAGGCACACTGCCATAATCCAGCTCTCATAATGTGATGTAACAAAGAGAACATGGATTCCTGTACTAAATTTTAGATTTTGCTCCCAAAATATTTTTATACCAATTAGTTGCATAGCTGCCGATATTGTTAGTTTGGCAATACTTGACAATCAAATGTCTTTTTGTTTTACTGCAGTGCTCCTTTAAATATACGATTTTCTCCAAAAGTTCTTTTATGACCTTGGCATTGTTGTTGTTGTTCAGTTGTGTATCCCACCACAAAATGTACTAATTGTATTTGCTTTATTTGCTTCTGAGTAATGTCTATCACTTTAAAAATGCCCATGAATTATGTCCCTGCCCCAGTGTCGAGTCCACCTGTTCCCCTAAAGGTATGCACTGTTTGTATCGGTCTCACACCAGGGCCGATGTAAGGGATACTCTTATGAGGGCCCATGTTGGAAGGGGGCCCCAGTGCTGGCAAGCATTCATATCATCATTTATTGCACTTAATGAGAATGAGAATTGCACACACACTCTACCATGTACTATATATAAAAATGTATACATGTGATATATAATATATGTTTGTGCAAGACAGCTGTACACTATATGTTTGTGCACCAAAATATATACATTTGACTGTACAATATATTCTTCTCCACCTTGTTATTATGGTAACCGAACTACATACAGTTACATAGTAATTGAAGTTGAATAAAGACATTCAGTCCATAAAGTTCAACCTTTGTAGAGCCTTATAATATGTGGATTATTTACTACCCGGTAATAATCATTAATTGGTAATTATTAATTGACTAGAATATTGCCTGTCAAAAAATGACGGTAATGAAATCGTAAGTGAGCTAATGCTGTTTGGTGTATGGTAATGAACTAAATAATACATTAATAAAGGAATATACTTTACCTATTTTGAAGTAAATTCAGGATGCATTATGCTGAAGAGCTGACTATCTGTTTTGATGTTGCTGCAGCATACAATGTGTGTTTTGAGTGCTGTGGAGCTGCTGTGTAAGTGTCAGCAATGTGTGCAGTGTGTAGTGTAAATAGTGTGCGTGCGCGAGGAAAATCCGTTAGGGTAGCTGTGTACTTCCGCATTGTGTAAGTTTGCTTTGTTAAATGGCGCCTAATGTGTGTGGTACGCGGCTGTGTTTGGTTTTGAGTTCTTGATCTTGGACCTCATACGGCTTTTTTGGAAAATCTGTATGTGTTTGGTGGTGTTTTGCCTCTTTAGGGTCCTGTAGACTTGTTTTCGTTTTTTTCGGCTGCCATTTTTGCTCTCGCTTAGGTGATTTTCAGGTGTCTAAACTCAGTAATTTGAACTTAAATGGAGGTGTAACTTCACTTGCAGAGGTCCTGGGTGCCCCCCTTGCTGTGGGTAAGCTTTGTATGTATTTGTTGTGTGTATTTATTGTGTTTATAATGTTTTCAGATTTGCGCGGGTCGGCCCTTAAAGTCGTATATTTGCGAGGTCGTAGTGTCCCGCGTCTCGTATTTGTTTGTCGTAAGTCAGTAAATGTTGCCAGGTCCTTCGGCGCTCCATGCCGGCAACTGAGGCCCTCACTTCACGACCCGCATGCTCACAACTATATATGTGATCCCAAGGAATCAGTAGCCTAAGGTCTTTAGAGGACCTCTTTCACCCATATATAATCATATGACCTTTAAGGAAACACCAATTTCCAAGGGTATTAAACATGATTACTTAATGGAAACAAATGAAAATATTTCTGCTATATGTGCGCTTAATTTAAAGGCAGTCTATGGGGGTGTGTCTGGGCTGGCCAATGATGTCACAACACTACTCCAGATACATGATCTTACAGTATTACTTTTAAGAGAATATTTCCCAGATAATTAAGCTCAATAAATGACCTTTTCCTCAAGATAGCCCAATATCCACTTCATAGACATATTCCATTGTCTTTATTGATTTAGACAGATGTTTTTTTTGGAAGGTCTATTATTGGGATCAAATGAACCATGGTGATCTTTCTTGGTGAAAACAAAGGGCATGCTTTAACTTTTATTTTTCAATTGATGTCCCTGAGATTAGAAATAGAGTGTGAAAATCAGGGAGGACTAAAGCAGCACTAAACAGCCAGTGTGTGATGAACTAAAATATGTTTGAAAATATTTAAGTTTTAATTGGGCAAGAAGATAGTTGAAGATGTTTTTTTTTGTTTTTTTTTTGCTTTTTTGTTTTTTTTATGTAAAAAAATAAATGTTTATTTTCTGGAGCATTTATGATTAATTGGTATGAGATGTATATTTTGATTTCTGATTTCAGCTTGCAGATAATATTGTAAGTGTCCTTTTCTGGGCATGTGAGGGGGATTTAGCGTAGGTGTCAAATACTGTAAACTCCAATAATAAATCCCACTTCATTCCCTCATGCTCCAAGCTATGAGGAAGTGTTGAAGTCAGACAAGATAGATCATTCCATACACACTCTGCAAATTTTCACATTTCTAAATAGTTTTATGTTCATGGATGGCATACACAGCTGCTAATGCTTGTTATGTGCTTTTCATACTGAAAGCTATTTTTAAACTACAATGGTCCTTTATACTGTTGTTCGCCTATAAAGATGTCAGTTTTTCAGAAAAGGTGTCTTCCCCCCCCCCCATCTAAGACCTGACCTATCTTCAGAATGTTACTACTTTATTCTTTAGCACATTAGATATCTGGTTTGCATTCCTCCCGCTTTCTGTATGAAGAAATCTAATTTACATGACCAGACTAAGCGTAAAAAGATGAAAAATGACCTTTTCAACACTACTCCAAATATTAAAATGATCTTACAATCTTATTATCAAGAGGATATTTCTCAGAGAATTAAGCTCAATAAATTACCTTTTCCCCAAGCTGATAGCCCCTTTTCCCTGTGGGCTGCCAAAAAAGCTCTGCTGGTTCTCGATGAATTGCTTAATTAGTATGTGTTCTACATCCCCAAATGAGTATTTGGAGCTCAAATGAAGGTTAGAACCTTTGTGCTAGTTATTGACTGAAACTAAATTGATTCATACTCAAGAGTACAGGTAGAGGAGTCTTGAATTTCTCACAGGAATGAGGGATTTTGCAGTGGGTATTTTTCATTCTCCTTTAAATTCTCTTGTATCTTAACAATGTTCAAGATGTAAAACTCTCCATTCACTCATAGATACTCTTATGAATGCAATGCATCAGTTCAATGTCTTACATTAGAGCTGTATCACAATAATTACCAGTTTTATTAAACATATTTCGCCATGTTTTTATTTCTTTGCACTCCACTATTGTTGGATAATGGTTTATTAAAAATGTTCTTTTAAGTGATGAAATAATTTTGGTTTATTTTAAAGGGACACTGTTACCTCAACAAGTTGGTTCAACTTAAAGAGCATTGAAAACTAGCCATTTTTCTCGCCCATAATGTATTCCTTAGATATTTAGCCTTGTTTGTGGGGCTCCTTTATGCTATGTCCAGCTCAATTTTATCATGTGTAGATCAGAGTGCTTGGCAAGTGAGGGGGAACAGGTAATGCAATAAAATGTGTGCACATTATTTTTGCCACTGCAGAAAGAAACAAGTATATTTTGCTACTAATAAGCACACCAAAGCTGCTACCGTATATACTCGAGTATAAGCTGAGTTTTTCAGCCCTTTTTTTAAGGCTAAAAAGGGCCCCCTCGGCTTATACTCAAATCACTCCCCCTAATGTTTCTCTACCCCCCTGTGTCTCTCTAACCCCCCCCCCGTGTCTCTCTACCCCCCTGTGTCTCTTTCCCTCCCCCTCCTCATCCTCAACCCCCCTCCTCATCATCAACCCCCTCCTCAATCCTCTCTAAATACCTCCCCCTCACTTACCTGCTCCTTCTTCGGCCTCTGCTCCGTCTTGACCCTGGCGCGCATGTGACGTCACATGCGCGCTGCGTCATTAGCATATACCGGGTGCCGGGTTGAGGGGGGGGGGGGTTGATGAGGTTGAGGGAGGAGGAGGGGGGTTGAGGATGGGGGGTGATGAGGAGGAGGGAGGTTGAGGGGGCGGTAAAGAGGGGGTTGATGAGGAGGAGGGGGGTTGAGGATGAGGATAGGGGGGTTGAGGGGGGTTGAGGTTGAGGGGGGGTGAGGAGGGGGTTGATGAGGAGGAGGGGGTTGATGAGGGGAGTTGAGGTTGAGGGGGGGTGAGGAGGGGGTTGATGAGGAGGAGGGGGTTGATGAGGAGGAGGGAGGTTGAGGTTGAGGAGGGAGGTTGAGGTTGAGGAGGGGGGTTGAGGTTGAGGATGGGGGTTGATGTTGAGGAGGGGGTTGAGGATGGGGGGTTGAGTGGGGAGGATGAGGAGGGAGATTGAGGATGAGGAGTGGGGTTGAGGAGGGAGGTTGAGAATGAGGAGGGGGGAAGAGACACAGGGAAGGGAGAGGGGAGAAGAGACACAGGAGAGAGAGGGGGGACACAGGGGGCAGCACATTTTCCACCCTCGGCTTATACTCAAGTCACTCATTTTACCCAGTATTTTGGGGTAAAATAGGTGCCTCGGCTTATGCTCGGGTCGGCTTATACTCAAGTATATACGGTAATTAATATTTATCAGCTGCTCTCAATAGCATAATTATACAAAAAAACCAGTACTGAATATCTCTGTGATAATTCTCTTTAGAACAATGTCTAGTACAATGGATGTCCGGTATTTGATGTTCTTTAAGAATATATAAAATAAAAATAAAAAAAGAACACCTTTTAGTTTTGCGGGGACAGTGTGTTTTTAAAGTGAACATTCAAAATGTGGTAAAATGTAGAACTATAGGTAATAACAAGTTAATTGACATTAATTGAATGTTATTAAAAACATTAATTTTTGTAAATTTAGGTTAATTTACACGTAAGGCATAGTCTGTAATATTGTTTTTCGGGTGATGATTGCCAATATTTTCAAATTGTTCTCAGAGCAATGGCACCATTTTCACTTAAAGGAGAACATACACTTAAAGGAGAACTAAAGACTTCTGATCCAGGCATAAAGTTTACAGCAGAAATGAAGCCTCTTTCTAGGAGGTCTTCAACAACCTCATCATTTTTTTATTGCTTTGCTTTTCTTCATAGTATTGCGCCCCATCCCTTCTCTATCATTTGATTTTGCTTAGAATGCATGCCAGGGCTATAGTAATCATCACTTTCATGAAACACGGCGGTAATAGAGAAATTCTCTTCTTTATTGACCTTTGTAGCACGCTGCTTATACCGATCAATACTGAGCCGAGCAGTGGGAAGCGGTGCAACATTAGCCGTTCAGGCAGTAAACAACCTGTAGCGTTTACACGCCTCACTCTCTGCATGTTCCTACTGCAATCGGTTTGGCAGCTCTCATCTTGCCTAACAAATAGCATTGTAACTCATGCACTGCTGGATTGTCTGTACTGGTGCTTTCTTTTTAGTGTTAACTAATGGGCATCACCCATGAATGCAAAGGTTGACTGTCAAGATTTGGAAACGTTTTTAATCCACAGATTTGTGCACTGCAATATATTGTGACAGGTGTAAGTATGTTACCTCTCTTGAAGCTCAAATTGGAGAACCTGAGGGGAATTGCAGCACTTAATGATATTGCTTCTCTATAAACAGAGTTGGTGCTTACTGGGCACAGGTCAGATTGCCTTAGCATGGAGGGTAGAGCTGGGGCCAGTGAGGATGTTCAGGGATGTAGTTGGATTACAGTTACAATGGAAAGCAGAGGGAACAAGACGAGGAGGCCCAACAAAACATTTGCCAGATTGAGATAATCTGTTAGTGATGTGTATTCAGGAATGGCATTACCAGATGGAGCTGTTCCCCCTCACTGCCAAGAAACCAGTTCTACTGGAGCAGTGGGAGGGCAGATTAGGAAGAGTAGTTGGTGGTAGAGGACTCAATTATTATGAAGGTAGACAGGGTGATTTGTCACCCAGATCCCAGTAACTAAAAAGTTTGCTGCATAGAAATTGCATTCAAGTGTGGATTGAGTGGGATTAAGAGTCCTAAAAAAATGTTTTATGAATCGAGAAAACAAGCTCGGGACAAGGACTCCCAGGGCAGTATTTTCGAAGATACTACCAGTGCCACATGCTACCCCACCCAGTGGTGAAGGAATGAGGGTTGTGGGTTCTTAGAGGATGGGTACAATCCCTAAAGCAGTTATGTATTGCATCTTAATTAAGATGGACCTTGTGTGCTGGTCAGAATGGATGGTGGAAAGGGTAGGTGAAGTTTATACTAGTAGTTTGGGAAAAGGACTAATAGAAGTAATGTAGTTGAAAGTGTTCAACAGATAAGGGATGATTTAACTTCTTAGTTGTGTAAAAGAGGAAAGGCTTTTTATAAGTTAATAGGGAGGTTCTAATAAGTAACTCAAAACAAGAATACTTCAAGCCAACAGTTTTAATAACCCTTAAATTTATGCAAGAAGCTTGACAGGAAAAATGGGGGAGCTAGAATTATTAATGGTAAATTGGAAATGTGGTAGGCATTACTGAAACATACTGGGAGGATTCCCATGACTAGGCAATTAATTTGGAGGATGTAAAATATATAAGAGTGATAAGGGTAATTCTAGAAGAGTGGGAGTGGTTTGTCTGTATGGTAAATCTTATTTAAAGTCTATAGTCAACGGAGATATTTATGATGCTAATGATAATGTATAAACCTTATGGGTAGCTATAATTAGTGGAACTAATGCCAAACAAAATTTTTATGTGGATGTGCCAAAACCCACAAATAGAAGTAAAAGTGAGAAGTGCAATTGGAAAAGAGACCCAGCATGGTCAAGTTATAATAATAATAATGATTTTTTTTTTTTTTAACTACCCAGAAATAAACTGGGTAAATTAAACCAGTAGAGATCATAATTTGGCCCAAGCGTAGCAATAACAAACTAGAAATTAGGCTATCTTGGATCTAGTCATCATAAATAGTGATGTAAAACCAAATACTAAACTAGGGGAACCCTTGGGCAATAGTTATCATAACACAGTCTGGTTTGAAATTACCTTTCAATAGTAATGTTGCAGGAGGTCAACAAAACTCCTAATTTTAAAAAGTCAAATTTTAATGGTCTAAGGGCATCATTGCAGCTTATACACTGGGATACCACACTTCTAGGTAAAAATACAGAAAATAAATGGAATACATTTTAAGCTACCACTGATTTTATATATATATATATAAATTTCTATATATATATTTATATATTATATATATTTATATATATATACACACGTACCATCTGGAATGGAAACTAAATAAATAATGCACAACCTTTAATAAAATACAAGATAAGGAAGAAAAAGTAGGCAACAACAAGGAGGGAACAGAGGCAGCATTATGTGCAAGTAAAACTTACTAAAGTAAAGTATATTGGAAACTTAAAATGTGAGACGGGCAGAATGACATAAAGCAGGAACAAATACAAAAGAGGCTTGAAAAAATAATTATAAATAAAGCACTAGCTCCAGATGGAAGCGGAGTTCTGTAATAGCCAAACCATTTTGTCTAATTTTTCAAAACTCAATCTCCACAGGCTCAGTACCAGAAGATCAGAGAAGAACAGCTGTAGTGCATGTTATTTAAGAAGGGAGCTACAGTAAATCCAGGGAATTATAGACCAGTAAGCCTCACCTCAGTAGTGGGGAAGCTCATTAGAAGGTTTACTAAGGCACTTTATTCAGGAATATATCCATGTGAATCAAATAATAATTAACCATCAACAAATATTTTTTAGAGAGGTCATATCAACTAATCTAATTAGTTTCTGTGAGGAGGTACTGTAAGTAGAAAAATGGTTGAAAATGTTTACAAAATAAAGGATACAGAAATTGCACACTGATAGACTGGTTAGAACTGAAACAAAGGGTTGTTGTAAATGGGATATATTCAGAATTGATTAATGTGGTAAGTGAGGTACATCAGGGTTCAGTACTAGGCCCTCTTCCTTTCGCTATATTTATTAATGATTTAAAAGAAGTGCTAGAGAGTTGTGTTATATTTGCTGATGACACTGAATTGTGCAAGTTTAACTAAATTGGACCAGGATGTGCTTGCCCTTCAAATCGCCTTGCATAAGCTAGAAGAATGAGCAGCTAAATGGCTAATGAGACTTAACACTGAGACATGTAAAATTATGCGTTCTTGAAGGAAAAATAAGCATGCAATGTATAATCTAAATGGAACAATTTTAGGTGTATCAGAGATAGAAAAGGATATAGGAGTGCTTGTGGACAACCACTGACATAGTAGTGCACAATATCAGGCAGCAAAGGCAAATAAAATATTAGCATGTATTAAGAAGAGTATAGAAACAAGGGAAGCAAGTGCAATTTTGTTACTATATACATCCCTGGTAAGATCCAATTTTGAATGTGGAGTGCAATTTGGGACACCACTTCAAAAAAAGGATATAATAGAACTAGAAAAGTGTCAGAGAAGTGTAAACATTAATTAGGGGGATGGAGTTATTGAGTTAAAAAAGAGAGGTTGAGCAAAATAGATTTATATGGTTTCCCCCTTTTGAGACAATTGTCAGGTTTTAAAAGGGGTTTTTGTTTGCCTTTTTCTGGATCAATTGACAATTCACATAATATAAAGATATGAGGAAATCTAAAAACTTGTTGATCTAAAAGTATTTTTTTTCAACCTAAATTACTATGTTACTAAGTAATAGTTGGAACTTTGTTCAATCTTGCTATAAGAGTCGTCATGTCAGGGTATGGAGGAAGCCTTGCTCATTTCCTGCATCAGTGTAGTAGGATTTATACAGATCTCCCCACAAGAATCCCCAGTCTAGACATTTCCTACTGTTTTATCACTAAATTCCATCTTACCCAACTACGATTACTTTGCGTAAATTCCTGATGAAAAAGAGAGACCTTTTTGTAAATGTAACAATTATCTGTATTCATTGCAGGAACACACAGTTCCCCAAGTTAAGTATTACTTTCCTAATGCACAATAAAATAGAAAACAGGAAGCTGGTATTTTTTTGTGGTTGTTTTCAACTTCAGAAATCGGAGTGAGCTACCAACAAATAATGCACTTTAAAACAGGGTGTATTGGAGAATATTATGCTAAGACAGTACTGAAATTCTGGTGGCTTTTTAAAAATGAGAACAGCTTGCTTCATAATGTAGAGGAAGCAAAGATTTTATATAAAAAGGGAAGAGATTGGATTGGTGGCTCAAGTTACTTTAGTCCATTTCCTGGCAAGTAAGTGGCGCAGCTACAGATGTAGCAAGTATAGATTTTAGCTGGACTGTAGTGGATCCTTTTTGAGCTTAGCTGTGAGGATAGAATACTTTATATGAAATAGCTTCAGGCCAGACTGAAGGGCATAACACATGATATGAAAAAGTATACAATGCAAAAGGAAAAAAACACTTTCAGATTTTAGCAATCCTTCAAGTTCTATAGACTGAGATAGATATATTAATTCCAGACATACAGTTTACAATGGCAGTCTTGAGTCTTGCCTTAACCCTTTTAAGGTACAGTTAGTGGTTTATAGAAATGTATACATTTATTAAAGAGTTATGGAAGGTTTATTACTTGTATGTACTTTATTTAATAAGAAGCAATTTAAAGCTTTGTTTTTACAGTCTAAAATCATGCAAATAGTCTTAAAGTGGGTCTGCCCACTACAGTGTATGCAGACACAGACTCTGATGTGCTGGATGTGTAGGTCCCTGATAGGCTAGGTCATTACTTTGCACATCCAGCATTAAAGAGTTTGTATCTGCATATGTTGCAGTGGGAAGACCCATGCAGGGACTATTTGCATGATTTTAAAACCGAGATTTTAATTGCCTTTTAATAAAACAAATGACATCATTTGCCCATTTCCCATCATGAGAGATGTTTTAGGTCTCCATAACACAGCAGCACTGATAAAGGAATAATTATTTTATGACTTTACAGTGTATATTTGAGTTTGTGAAAACATTTTCTACAAGATCAAGGCAGGAGCAAAATGAATTACAGATAATTGCAGAATAGTTTTCTGTCTCACAGAGCAGTAGGAGAAGGGTGTCCTACCCTATCTCTATCTCTTGAGGTTTTACCTTGCAGCCAATCTTGTTTTTTCCATATTTTACCACAATATGCTCTGCAACAGGAAGCGATTTGTACAGAATGCACTGAGATGTTCCATTACACACTGTATGTATTTAATTAATCTCACTCTTCTCAGTAGATGGATTTCCAATTGGCAAATGGGCACCAATTCAAGGCCTATGTTTTATATGTTGCTGTCTTCCATTCCTACAGGAAAGCAAGTGTACTTGGGTATCTTCCATGCTCCATCCCCGGTGTGTAACTTAAATTAAAAGTGGGGAAACAAATGTTAAGAACTTCATACAGGCATCACAGCTTTGAAATGATTTGATGGCATAAGAACTGTGGATATGCATTCAGCCTCCACTTACTGTGTTTTTGAAGTTGCACATGGACTTCCTTTTGATTCTTTGGCTTCATCATCTGTGAAGCATGAAGCATGGAGCAGTGACAGAGAAGAAATGCCTGATTTTTCAGATATTCCCTGAAGGCCGTAGCACAAGATTAAAGCACACAGATTACATTTAATCAAGGTGCCTCTAAGGGATAGTTTCATCATTGCCTTATAGGGTGTTTTCCATCTTTCAAAATCCCTTCTAATCTTTCAGATATCAATCCTGGTAAAGGGGCACTATAGGAAAGCAATGGGAAGAAATGATAAAGTAGCAAATAGAAGTGTAGGGAGAGTCCGTAGGGATAAAAAGGATGGTGAGTGAGGTGGAAAGGGGATCAGAGTGTCTATGGAAAGGTTGGATATGGGTGAAAGTGTATACATTTAACTAACTGAAAGTAATAGAAAAGGGTCGAGAGGAAAATGTTGAGTGGTAAAGCAGCTAAAAAGATCAGGGAGGATTGAAAGGACAAATGGGGAAAATAAAGGCAGGTAGGGATGGGGAAAATGATAGTTGAAAATGAAGAGAGATTGGCAGTGGGGATGAGACGTAAGCAGTCAATAGTTCTTACTGCTGTCCTAGGTGACAGGTGGTAGGTTTTACATTCGTATGCCCTAGGACAAGGTCTCAGAACTACCCTAGGGTAAGGGCATCATGGTAAGTTATAATTAGTGAGAATAGAAATGGAAAGCGTTGAAGAAGGAATAGTAAAAATAAATAAATAAGGAAATTGAGAACTGAAATGGGTAAAAATAGAAACAAGTGGAACAGTAATATGTATGAGAGAGTGAAAGGAGGGGCAGAGAGGTGGAAAGGTAGAATGAGGGTGCCATGGTAGAAGGGAAGGAAAAAATGTAGAGTGGGATTGAGAGGTCAGAGGGTAGTGAAAAGAAGAGAGTAACTGGGGATGTGGAAATATTAGGCAACACAGGGAGGAAAACATGGGAGTAAAATGAATAAGGGTGATTATAGGCAGGACAGGGAAGAAATTCATTTTAAATGAGAGAGAGCGCGTAACCCCCATGATAGCATTGTTGGCCTTTTGGGAAAGTCATCCCTGTGTGCATCGCTGAGTCCCTAAGTCAAAGTATTTGAAGCATCTTTTGTGCTCTGCAGAAGAAAAATGTATATTAGCTCAAAGCTATTTGGCCAGCAGTTTTCCCTTAGTGAACATTTGAAATGTCCTCTCTAAAGTCTGCTCTCACTTCCCTTTTCACCTTGTATGTTCATCTCCCCAAGGCCCTTTATGGAGAATAATAAATTCCAACAAGAACTTTTTTTCAATTCTTTTTATCCTTGCTTAATATCCTGCTCAGTTACTGTGCTCTAGGGAGCTTCTCCAGAGACCTGTTATAGGCTGATTACAAGGTACTGGATAGGAGGAAACGCTGTTGAAACATTGCTCTTGTAAATCCATCTTAGAGCCACAATGTGAAAGAGGCACAGAAATATAAATTTGAGCAGAAAGAAGAGTCTCTTGGTTGGAATTGGCAAATCATGCAGTGTGTAATGGATGGGTTACTGAAAGTACTAATTCTGAAAACATTAGCTTTTAAGTAAACCTATTACATTTAAAGTGGAAGCTGAAATCAGCCACCTTTTCACAGTGGGCAGTTTTCTTTAAATGACCATTATATTTATATTCCAGCACATTAAAGCTTATTATGTTGCTTTGTCCTTTATTCCATTACTTTGGGAATTGCTTCTAACCCCCTTCTTATGTCCTGATTTCTCTACAAATGCACCAAAATAGAAAATATCCCTTCCTGCAGTCTGCTTTTTTGTGTTTGAAAGGTCAGTTGTATTGATCGTGGACATGAAGAGAAGAGTGAAGGTTGCTTTGTCTTGGCCTTGGAGACAAAATCAGGTCTGTTAAGGCATAAATTTGCCATCTTGCCAGAGAGTGGCACTTAGCTTTTCTCTAGTCCCCAAGGTCATGGTGTAAAGGCCAGTGACTAAATTTCATTGAAGACAACTTTATGTCATCACTTGCAGTACTGAACAATAACCAAAATCGCTCAATTTGAGCCCTTCTTTCTTGGATAATTCCTAGAGGCAACAGGTTAATTGTTCTAATAAAATGCCATAATCTATAGTGCTCTGCCCCCTCTGGCTAAGTAAATAGTAATTCCCAAAGAAAGGTACATCACATCAGTATTCTCAGATACATTCCCATTATGCTATCTGAGGGTTTGTTTCCAACTATGCTAACGATTTCCTGATTTCAAGTCAGTCTCATTCACAGTCCCTTTTTAATTTGGCACATCTATTACGGATTCATCAAGCCCACCTTGACTTATCCTTGAGTTGGATAATTAGAAAAAAAGGCAGCTTCCCACTGCTAATTTAGAAAGAGATTTGCAGTATAACTCTTTGTAAAGCATGACATGTTTAAAAATGAACCAAGATACACCAAATTTGTTTATAAACTATAAGTGTGTTCCTAGCATAGTTTTATAGTATGGTGAAACCGCTCCCGGTTATTAAAGAGAACTGAATGACAGTAGTTAACCAGATATAGCTGGCGACTTCAATTTAGCTTTCTTAAATGACCCCTGAAGTCTATAAAACATTTATACCTTTATACCGTTAATCAAAATTTATATTTTCGATACTTTTTATAAACATTTATGCAAAGAAATTAGGCTTTCTTGCCTTTTCTCCATTCATATTGCTAAGAATAGGAGCTGCCACTTTGTCCTCACATTCCCCTTCACTAATATGCGCCTCCATCTGTTTAGCTCAAGCTTGAAGGAGTATATGCACAGATGATATTACTGGTGGATGGAGCTATGGGCAAAGCCATCCAGACCTGGGCAGGATCCACTTACCATATAACAGGAGTCACCTCAGTATTTATCAATTATATGTACATATACATTATGGAAGTGTTATACTAAGCATTATGAGTAGCAAATAAAAAAAAAATCTGAGTTTCTGTAAAGAACCATTGTAATGCCCTGGCAACATATTTTAATTACCTTAGATTTTTAATAACCTTCATAATCAGTTATTTAGAAATCCGTATCCAATATGAACTTTAATTTTAAAAATCAACCCTAAAGTTGAGCTGCTGATCCCTTATGAGATCAACAGGAAGTGGAGTCAACTCTCACTGGGAGGCAGTCCAAAATGGTCAGACAAAAGCTTACAGTACAGAATGCTTAAGTATTTAACTTAACATATATCAAATAGATTATTATTATTTTAATGAATTATCCATGATGTTTCCGTTTATCTTACAAAGAGTAGTTACCTTGTGCATACTATTATAATAGATGTACGTAGTGTAAAATGATCATATGTTGAAGTCACTGTTGTTGCAGTTACAACAAATGAAGCAAATAAATCAGCACATCCTTTTTGAATTTTTTAGTGCAGTGTTCTCTTATGCTAGTAAATGCAAAGAAATAAGACCCCAATTAAATATAATAACTAACTTCAAGATGCGAAGGATACTGCCGGGCTGTGGTTTACGCCAAGCATGCTCACACAACAGTACATTCAGACTAGAACTGGTTAATGTTATCCTGGTCACAGCAGAACCGCACGAGTCAGACTGAAAGTGATTGAAAAGAGCAGAAGTGAATAATTTTGAGGAAGTGGGTCAAATGATACTGCGCTCTGGCCTGAGGTCTGCGCCGTGCAGCAGTGTGACCAGGGCATGTGCGTATAGAGTCACATTCCAGTGTGAGGACTGAATTATGGGTTCTCTGCCCTTGGGACATGCTCAGAGCCGCCTGTAGGAAGGTATGTCTCAGGTAGGTGTAACAGAGCCTTAATACTTCTCTGCCTTTTGTATGGGGATCTTACCTTAGTTGTCTTGCCTAGTGCAGATTTATTCAGACAAATGTTGGCAGTCCACAGTCATTAATGTTTTTGTACCATATGGTGTTATCTGCTTCTATTGTTGGATTAATGCAGATTCAGGTCAGCGTCCTGTTCTTTTTCTCAGTTTCTGTAATCTCTTTGTTTTGTGGATAAGGACTACTTGCGATTTCATGTTGTTGAGGGTACAACTCTATGCATGTTGTAGGTGTTGCATTATATCCTATAACTATTGCTGTTACCTTCACTCTTTGTTAGTATTACAGAATACCTTTATAGTTTTATAAAATGACACTAGATTATTGAATGATGCATGGATGTGTATGTCTGTCTATATATATATATATATATATATATATATATATATATATATGTGTGTGTATATATATGTGTGTATATATATATGTGTGTATATATATATATATATATATATATATATATATATATATATATATATATATATACATATATACACTTCCTGACCTGCTCTTGCTTTAATTAGCATGAAGTGCCCCAGAGGTAAGGCGTCTTGCACGGCCTTATTATGACAGCATGTTGCTCCAGTCACACTGGGCCTTACACCCCGCTTCCCACCGAGGTCACTTGACCAGTGTTGTCTGAGCTGTGATTTTGTTGTTTAACCTTCCAGAAGACCCGCAGTGATGAGGGATCAGCACAGAGGCCTCTGGTGCTCATGAATTTTTCATGTCTTTGTTACCGAAGTGCAGGCTGTAAAGCCATCTTGTTATCTCTGCTGTAAAGCACTGTAATTAGCATTCAGGTTCTTAGAAAGAGGAAAACTGATTTGTTTTTGTTGCAGCTTAATTGCTTTGTTGATTTTATCTGCTCCTCGCACACTTGAATGTTAGTGTGTGCTTTGTTTGGATCTGAACTTCTGTTATTGCCTGTCCGTCATTTCCCACAAATTCTTCGCTATTTCTCTACTTCTGTTTCATACAGTGTATTCATTCTATCCTGATCATGGACAATCATTATGTTAATGTTTTGATTACCAGAAACCTCAGTCCTACTTTAAAATGTTGAAACCAAACTGCATTTTTTGCTTCCATGCTTCTTTAAGCCAGCAGGCCAAGCACCTCTCTGGCTCATCTTCCAAGTGCTTTTAGATGTTGTCTGTCCTTCATAAGGACCATTCCTGTAAGGAAATATTCATTCTACATCAGTATATTACTAAGTAGTCCTTGTCTCCTAGTGCAAAGTATACCACCCAAAAGGCATCAGTTATGTGAAACAGTATGTCATGAATTGTTTTATAATATTCCCAGATCTTTCATAAACTACCTGTGCCCCCACCAGGTGTTTTTCTTTTCGATACACAATGTAGATGGCCGATGGCCTAGCAATTTGTATTTTGTTGATAATGGTACACCTTGAATTGATACAACGTGCATTAGTGTAAACTGAGTGCCGCTTATTTTTTTTTGTACAACAACTGAGAACACATCTTGTATCTGCACACCAAAAATCATAATGCTATCTGGTAATTAAAGTCAGGGTGACAACACTAAAAAGGTTGTTGTGGTTGCTGTGAAAGAGTAGCACACTAAGAAGTACGCAGAGTGTACGTCATTGTTCGGCTTGGATTGCTGTGTTAGCACAAAGTTACAGTAAAGCGAGAAGAAGCATTTGAAACCTCAGGCCTTTTCCCTGCGTCTCCCTCCTTACCCTCTGTGATCTATTACTGTAACATCATTTCTTTCTCATGAAGCCGTCATGTTTTGTTCTGAAATAACGGACACTGGTTTCACTCTCAGAAGCTCTGACTCAGACCCAGAATAGGGTGATGGTGGTAAAGCTCAGTCATTCCATTTGTGAGATTGTGGATGTGTAAACTCTCATGGTTAAGGTCACATTTATCTTTTGATTTAGGTATAATGCAGGGTGATATTTATCTTCCTTCTCTGATGGTTTCTCATTCTAGGGGCACATTGACAGAATTAAAGTGATACTGCCATTACCTGGAACTGGACTGAGGCAGATGTCCGTTATTGATCTGACAATACTGATACACAGTTATATATATTTTTTATTGTGCAGTGGTCCTTTAAATTCATATTTTTGAACATGCTGAGCCTGACTAAGAACATAACTAAGCAAGAGGTGTGGTGTCAATTTTAATCTTATTCTATTATCAAATAAAGATTCTGAGCATTTGCCTGTTCCTTCTTCCCACAGCCCTCCCATTCATTGATAACTACAAACACATACCCCTATCATCCAGGTTTCAGGGTGTGATATAAGAAACACAAAATGTATTCCTGCACTTATAAACCGTTTGGTACGCAAAATAATTGTCTTTTTAATAGAACTGCAGTGGTCTTTTTAGCGTTAACCTGCTCAGGGAACATTTAGACATTTGCGCACCTCTTTGTCCCACCGCTTCCTTCACTTTTTTCCCTCCCTGCTCCTTAGACTTTCTTATTTACACATATAGATTGACTTCACTCCGTCATGAGATTTATCTTGCATCATGTTAGCTTAAAGTGGTGGCATATATCTGTTTGTTATGTGATGTTTTGTGTGCATATAAATATTGTCATACAGTTCAACAGTGCCTTTAAAATGCAAAATAACTAGAAATGTTGTTTTTTAAGAAGGAATCTTAGTTGAAAAGAAAAATAAAGAGTAGAACGTAACTAAAATACTATTTGTTTAGTTTCTTACCAAAGTTTCTCTGCCTGTCTTGCATCATTTCTTAAGATTCGCAGCAAGAAACCTTCCCTATTGAGCTGACTAATATCTCCCCCACTGCACCACCTGCATGAGTGTCGGACATCTTGTGAAGGTCGCCATGCTCATTTATTCAAAATGAAAAAAAAAAAAATCAAAGGCAGCTCCCACCCCCTCCTGCCTTCCTCTGATTAATTGCCTCATTTAATTTAGCCTTTATTGCAGTTAAACATTAATTCAGCAGTACCTAATAATGTATTCTGTTATGATCTTGCTTTTGCATTAATGTCAATGCTGGACACCTTTTTTTCTTGTGGATGTGCATAGCATTCATTGCACCCATTTATATACACAGTTTGAAGCAATGTAGGGCACCTTTTCAGTTTAAAGACACAGAATGAAAGCATCCAGCAAGAAAAGATCTCTGTGGAGGTTTGGTTTGGACTTGCCGTGTATATTTCCCTTTTCTATTGACATGAATAAACCATATGTATTCTGTATGTGAATACATATATGCATGCATATAAACTGTATAAATGTACTATATATACAATCATATATTATGGGCTCATCACCCAGTGTCCTGTGTAAGAAGTCACATTGTAACTACTCTAAATGTGAAGGTGCTCCAAAGCTGTGTGATTTTGAATTTGAGGAAAAAAAGATTAAACTTTTTATTGGAGTGTTAAAATGGAGTGGGAAGTAGCACTTGGGGTTTATTGGTATCATTTTTTTTTGGCCAATCAGGGACACTCTTTATTATTCTAGGTTTGATGAAGACTATATTAAACCCATTTTGTTCATAGTTTTAAAAAATATCAAACCCGCTGATAGATGGTACTATGTTTCTGGGATGTTTAAATACAAATTTTAGTCATGTAAATTTAGTTTAAATAGTGTTAGGTTACATTTTACCTGAAACCACTGCCAACATACACTAAGAATATAGACGTTTTTGTCTGTTGGATATAAAGCAATTGATCGGATTTTACACCATAAGTACCAATATCTAATGTAGCACCAAGTCTAAACTGCATTTATCTTGAGTTCACAGAGTAAACAAGTAAAACTACTTGTGCCTTTATATCTTCCCAACAATAGAATCTGTCCTCGTGTTCTCATCACTATGCTAAGAAAATGTTCATCCCACCTAATAACAATTATTAGAGCAGAGACTTTGTAACATGTTTCTCACTAATTAGAAGGTTTTGCTTTATTGTGGCTTAATGTTGTTGGATTCTTTTCTTTAATTGGTAGTTACTTAGAGCTTGATTACATGGCTCCCATAGGAAATCTTGCGAGTGAAAAGGTAACTTAAGCCCTCGCTATACGTACCTATTCCATGATGTCCGTATCAAACCCTTACTTGTGATCCCCAAGTGTAAAGTGTTTTCTGTTCTCCGAGCGACGTTACCTAAAGTGCGATTACATGTCTCCTGTAGAAGATTATGGAAAATACTACGTGTCCTTGGAAGCCTTTGTTGGTACTCTTAGTGAGACAAATTATTATGTGTAATCTCAGCCTCCTATAGGAGCAGCTAAATCCCTTACAAAACACTGCTAGAAACCAAGTGCATATCTACAATTACTTGGGAGTTCACAAAATACACAATATCAAAGTCTTCCTTCTATATTTTGTGTAGGGGCCTAATGCTGCATTAAATGGAAGCATTCAAGTAACAATGGTTTACTATTTGCAGAAATAATCTCCACTCATGTTTATGTTTCTTTGCAGAATAATAAATAAATAGTACATCCGTGTTCACATTTGAATGTCTAAAGCAAGTAAAAAGAAAAACCTGCTTCTAGCTCAGAATTTTGAGAAAAAACGTTATTACACTGCATTCTGGGAAGCTGAGCTAAGACCCACAAACGTGCTCACAAATGCCTAGCTCTTCAATCCATAGCCATTTTCAAACATGGCTTCCTTTAAGCGTATGCCTGCTGTATTACATAGTTTAAATCAAAGCCAAGCCTGGATTTTACACAAGCTGAGAATCCTATCCATGTACAGCTGTTTCAAGCTTACTGGTTATCATCATGGAGCGGGATCTCAGCTTGTGTTGTTATGAGTAGGTAGTTCACCACAACAATCATTTAATATATGGTAGGCAAAAGAGCAATAGAAGCCCTCAGCCGTACAGTAGTACACATTTGCATGTCCCAGCTCAGCTTCCCAGAATGCAGTGTAATCACTGTTTTTCCTCTGAATTCTGAGTTGAAAACAGGTTTTGTAACTTGCTTTAGACATTCAAATGTGAACACAGATGTACTATTTATTTACTCTACTACTGTACGGTGGAAGGCTTCTATCACTCTTTTGACCACCATATATTAAATTATTGTTATGCGGAATAATAAATACAGTTGTGATTATCCAGATTATTTATAATGGATACTAAAAAGATAAAGAAAAACATATTGATTGTGTATATGCAGTCAACTGAGCTTAGTGTCACGTCAGTAATACGATCATCAAGGAGGCGGTAATGCCAATCTGGTTAGGTAACAGGGCCCCCAAAGCAAAAACTTGTCACCAAGGAAAACACAGAAAGTCTTCAGCCAATGGGGAGAGCTGTGATGATATCAATTTTAGAAATGACAATTTATAGAGGTCTGCTAGAAAGCCACCTTTCCCTATTGACCTTATAGTGGGATGAGGTTAGCAGTAATGGAGGTTTTTGGAATTTACTAGGTATATAATATACTTATGTATTACTTATATACAAGTGCTTAAAAGCTCTGTTTTAACTACCTTTCGGAGTTGCAGGGAGTCTGCCTACTGCAGCCTATAAAGACACAGATTCTGTAGGGCCACATCTCAGAAAAAAAATGGGTCCCTGATGGGCTAATACACTACGATGTACATCCAGCACTACAGAATCTGTGTCTGCATACGCTGCAGTGGGGGCACATTTATGCAGGGAATATTTGCATGGTTTTAGGCAGTAAAAGAGGTTTTAATTGCTTCTTAATAAAACTTAAGTACATAGATATGTAACATACCCAGTAAAATCCAGAAACCTTTCATATGCCTTCAAACTTCCTTTACCACAATGACTGCTTTTATATAATGCTGTGTAATATGTGCATTTAATATTTTCAGAATTAGCTCTGCATAACCTTTACTGGAATGTGCATCTGCTCACGACAAAATACATTGTTTTTCTGGTCTTAATAAGTTACTGGTATTTAATTTACTCTTGTTAATGTCTTAGACTGTTTTAATTTTACTCATTTGCTACTCCTATGAACACGTCTCAATCTCTAGAATTGCTTTAATTGGCCCTTAAGTTTCTTTTAGAAAATACTTTACTATGCAATATTCTTCGTATGAAAAACAATTTTACCTGTCAGTATATGTTTTAATTCTCTAGTTGTTAGATTATTTTTAATATCGTTATTTTAAATTGTTACAATTCATACAGATTGGTAGTACTGTGGTTGTTGGGGAATTGTCTTATTTATAACACATGGGCCATACGTAGTATGTGCTATGTTATATTCATAAAAAAAGCTCTCATACTGGCATATAATTTCATCTAGACAGTGTTTTTATTTAGAACAATGTTGATAGTAGGTAACCCACATTGGTAATTAGCAAAATACACAATGAATAAATCAGAATAGGATATTGTAAAATACATTATGGGAAACTGAATCACATACGTGTATATATATATATATATATATATGTATGTTTGCGAAGCCAAGCCGAATATATATAAATAGTACATTTGTGTTTACATTTGAATGAATAAAACAAGAATTCTGAGAAATACAGTTATTGCACTGCATTATGGGAACCTGGGCAGGGACATACAAATGTGCCCACAAAGGCTTCACTCTTGCAGTCCATAACCATTTTAAACATGGCTTCCTTTAAGCACATGCCTGATGTATTGCACAGCTTTGGGCAAAGCTAAGGATGGATTATACACAAGCCAGGAATCCTACCCACATACAGCTGTTTCAAGGTTACTTCCTCTCATCATATATATTAATGTATAGTTACTGCGTTTTTATCAGTGTTATGAGGATTGTGTGATTATCAATAATATATCACACCAAATTTATCTGAAAACTAAGGTTCTTACTGAGTGCAGTGTAAGCTCACCCAGCAGAGGAAGGGTTAACATATGCATGTATACCTCTTCTCAGTCTCTCTCTGTGGGTGCTATGTGGATATATGTCTCCAATTCCTATCCTATGCCATAATCCTATATTATTCTCTGGAGATTCCTTACTAAAGCATCAAAAGAATAATATTAGAATTGAAGATCTCACCCATTACCCTTTCACATGTTGTCCTTTGGTGACACAAACTTTATGAATGTTGCCTGTTCTCTTTATTGTGAAGTCTATATTTGATATAATTTAATGATATCAATCATGGGTCATATGAGTATAAATAATTACATTTTTCACCGCCAAAGGAAAATGTTGTGCGGACGCCCGTGATTATATCTGCATGGTTTTGATACAGTGGTATTTAAATCAAGATTTATTCTGTTCAGCTTGAAAGGTCTGATCACCTACAGCTAAAATGACAGTTTAATGGGAGTTTGCAGTGTGCCATCTCAAACATTTATCTGCTTTAATTAAAGAGAAAAGGCCACAAATGAAACCGAGGACACATCAGATGAGTCCTACTTAAGTCAAACCTAATGTGTTTTATTTTGCCCAAGGAATTGTGTGTGCTAAATATCCACTTAGTGAGCAGGAAATATTGTATACATATATATATATATATATATATATATTTTGTATATGTTGGGTATCTGCATGCTGTGTATATTTTCTGTGACCCTATGGAATGCAGCACACCAGACGCATCTTTCCCATTATCAGAGTCTTCTCTAGGGATCTTGTCTTCCCATGACATGGCCAAAATATTTGAGCTTCAGCCTCGTGATCATACCTTCTAGTGAGCAGTTATACTTAATATAATAATACTAGCGAATTGCCCGTCAAAAAATGACGGCAATGAAATTGTAAGTGAGCTAATGCTGTTTGGTGTGTAATAATGAAATAAATAATAATTAATATACTTTACCTATTTTGAAGTAATATATGCAGGAAACATTGTGTTGAAGAGCTGGCAATCTGTTTTGATGTTGCTGCAGCGTTAGTGGTGCGAAGCTGCTGTGTAAGCGTGATGAATGTGTGCAGTGTAATAGTGTGCGTGCGCGAGACCAAACCGTTAGCGTAGTTGTGTACTTCCGCATTGTTCTAAAATGGTGGGTAATGTGTGGTATGCGTCTGTAGCGGAATGTCCGTAGGTCGTTTGTGGTGTTTTGCGTGTTTCTGGTGATGTTTTGCATGTTTAGAGTTCTGTAGCCTCGTTTTCGTTTTGTTCGGCGGACATTTTTTCTCTCGCTTAGAGAATTTTTTAGTGTCTAAACTCTTTTATTTTGAGTTAAATGAAGGTGTAACTTCATTTTTTGAGGTCCTGGATGCGTCCTCTTGCTGTAGGTAAGCTTTTTATGTATGTGCTGTGTGTATTTATTGTGTTTTTAATTTTGTTCATGTCCGGGGGTTGCGGCCGATCTTTGCGAGGTCGTAATGGGTGGTAACGTGTCTCGTATGTTGTTTGCGTTATGACGTGAAGTTTGCGAGGGTTGCAGTTGCTGGCAAGGAGCGCCTTTGGCGCTCCTTGCCAGCAACTGCGACCCTCGCTTCGCGAGCCCGCAAGCGTGAGCAACAACTCGTATGCTCACAACTATATATGTGATTACACTGTTAATCTCTCCCTGTTGTAGTTAGATAATTGGATGAGAAACATTTAGGATATGGTGCATGCATTACAAGACTGAATAAGTTACATTTTAGTGACTTGCTATTTTTCCTGACTCAGTTTGTGAATCTGTTTGCGGAGATTGAATATTAGATTGCTTATTGTATTTCATACTGGGACCATATAATTCAGCTCCTAGCAGCTGCATGACCAGCAAGCCTTGGTTATGACGGTCCAAACGTCAAGCATAAAAATAAAATATCTTCAAAGCCATATTTGCTGCCTTAGCCACAGGCTCAATGTGGGGTGGGGTGTATTTTAATAATTGACAGGTTCCAGGGCATTGCTGTATTCAGACGCACTGTTCCCCTCTTACCTGCCTGGTATGCAGCGTAATGAAACACTTCTGTCTCCATCCCTGCCAGGTCTAATTGTGAAGACTCTACAGAAATCAGGAGCTAATTATAATGAGATCTAGTAATCTGTACAGAATCAGGGCTTCCTTGGGAGCTCCATGCCGTTCCTGCACCTACTTGGTGCAATCTCTTTGCCTTTGAAGTAAGCCTTGCAGCTGGGCACAGCTCCATAATGAAGCCCATCCTGCCAATCAATGTACTCTGTTTTATATTACTTATTACTAAATTGAAAAGGGTGTTTTACTGCTGCAATAAAGAGCTGATACTGCATGAGGTACATTTTTTATACAACTCTATGAACTTTGTCATTGAAAACATTATAGCCTTGAATGTGAGAGCACAGAGGAAAGCAATATAATTTGATTACCTATATTAATCAAGTAGAGTACAACATATAAAACCAGTAATGTGAATGTCTGACTGGAGCCAGATAACAGTCTTGTGCATCTTAGAGAGATTTATTTTCTGTAATATAATTCATTTGACATGAAAGTATCATCATAATTGCGGTTGCTAGGCATCTTTTTATTTATTTATTTAATTATTATTTTACTGTTGTTGAGGAGCAGCCTGTTCGGTTTTAAAGCAGCTTTCTCTGGAAATTGAAAACAACGATTTATATTTGGTAATTGTTGTAATTTTTCATTAACTGGGAATATGAATTCTGTTTGCAGACCACATTATAATGTATTTGGAAAGATGTTAGAGATTGTTTGTATAATTTAGAAGGTGAATATGACATTTCCAGAAGAAAAAGGTTCTACCATGTATATACCGATTTATTTTGTAATATGTTTCATACAAACTGATGTACTTAAATGTTTAAAGGTATAAAGAATTGTCATGGATTATGAATACATCTGATGGAGGAGAATCAGTAGGGTTTGAAAAACATTTTGCATGAATAAAATCCCGAAATGAGCATTAAGAAACTTACCCTAAAGTTTTCATATTTGTTTAGTTTTCTGGCAGTTGATTTTGAGAAGGAATGCCTCTGCAAATCCAAGCTAGATTCATTACTTGCAGTGGCCAATCAGAGGCAGCTACAACATTGTTGTAATGTCTGGGGAATCAATAATTATATCATGTATGGAACTGTTATAAAAAAAACATATATCCACGGCCACTTGCCTGTTGAGTAGCTCTATCAGTCATGTTCATTCCTCTTTGTAAAACCAGCATCAAGGCAATCTGTAGTGTTTGAACCTTTAATGCATCGGATGTGCTTGGTGTACTGCACTTGCATTTTTAGGCCTCATTTTACATGGCGTACAGACATGTAAATAACACAGAGTTGGAACTTTTGTTTATCTACAACCAATTTCACAAAGGAAGAAACATCTAGTTTGTGTTTTTATTACTGCCATATACATATAAAAAGTAGGCAAAAGGGACAACTCATTGTGAATAATAGCCAAGCGCTTTCACTGCTCCCCGCTGACTGCACCTGTCAGACATAACGAAAGGTTCTTCCAATGCTAACATTTAGTTTTGTAATGTAGTATTATTTCCACCTGAATTGCTTTCACAGAAGATGGAAATAGGAGTCAGAGTGGTGGTTTTAGATCTGTTCCTCTCGGCTGATTGTAATGAACTACTTGGAGGGCTAAAAGATCGAAGTTCATTGTCCCGAAGAACCGCTACCAAATCTCTAAAGCTATATTGCTTTGACTGATATTAGTCATCTGTCTTGCCAATAGAAAATGCAAAGTTATTTATAACAAAACAAGAGAACAGAGAGCAACCTGGAAACTCTTATTTTATTGTTTACCACCTGTGACATATGTCTTTCTTTTGATGATTTCTGCAGATACTCTGCAGTGTTTGTTTTGTTTTAAAGGACCGCTATAGTCCTAAATCCATAGCATGGTCTCTTGAAGATTTTGCTATTCTCCACTCTCATTGTCAGATATACTCTGCACCCCTACAGCTCCTTATTGGCTGGACACAGTTATAAACAGTTTGTTGAATTGTGGGGAGGTGGAGCTGTGGATGCAATCATTTAATTTCACTGTCCATTTAAAGTGCATAGCTCTTTAAAAATACTTAATGGAACTGCTTAGGACTCTGAAAAGAAACAAGGTGATAAATCTATTATAAATTATTGCTGCAACTGGGAAAATTATTAGATCAGCTTGGACTCAAATCAGAGTTAAATAATGTCTGATCATGATCTGTTCAACACTTGTATTATTTAATGGGTCGGTTAAAATGCACAAGCTCCAAAGAGAAAGTCCAGTGCTTAACACCAAAAATAGGTAAATACCAAATATAGAAAAAAGGAATGGGGATTTTTTTTTTTTTAATTATTGTTAAAATATAAGAAATGCCGCAAACTAGATGGTACACTCAAAAAGTATATAAAAGGATATATATATAGTTTTCATAAAGGTACGAGGTAGATAATATGTTTGACTTGTGGAAAAATTTCCTTGTAACGTAAAATAAACATGCAGCCGCACAAGGCCTATGTCCTACTTTTGGGGAACTTCCTAACTTAAGGCATATTTGATCCCAAATTTACTATGCTGTATTCCCTCAGTAAATTATGCAACACCGCAGTGTGCCATTAAAACCATAAAAACATACACACACTTAAAAAACTGGAACAAACCAACCATACAGCTCATGCAAAGGTTATCAAAGTTTGCCTTATTTAACAGTCACCAAACAAACTGGAATATTTAGCAGAAAGCTAATTCAGAAACTTAAAGGGCAGATCCTAGATGGGCATAACCAAAATAATTGCATTTAAAGCTCCTGATGGACCGTTTCACTGAACTACATGTCAGCTTTCTCAGAGGCTTGGTTTGAGAGGCTGTAGACCACAAAGCTTTCCATGCCACGCTTTAACGTTTTTATTGAATTATTTAAGGTGTTTTTGAAGTAGTATAGATTTTGTTACAACATCCTACAGGTTTCATTTTCTGAAATCAAAAATACTGAAATTTGTCTTTCCTCACTTTTTCCGTTTGCGGTGTGTCCTTTGTTTTTTCCTCACATGTTTAATAGCTATTCACTTCAAGGGACCACTTTTTTTCTGCATTCTTCTTTAAGAATGTAACAAAAAGGCAGCTCCTTTACTCTGCCTATTCCTATACAAGTGTATATTCACACAGCAAGACTTTTTTTTTATTTGACGTATAAAAAAATATGCAAGAACTGCTTCTGGTCTTTTAGAAAAGATCCACTTATATAAGTTTAATTATATATTAACATGTATGTTCTGTGTAGGCTGTTTTCCTCTTGAGTTTCTATTTGAGATATACATCCAGGCAGACTTAAAAGCTTTTGGCATTTAATTCTATACCAGAGACTGTCTCGCTGGAGATTTAGACATACCTTCTGTCACTTTATCTCTGAGGGCAGCTAGAAGAGAGGTCATTATGTGCCTCAGAAACTGGTCCTCCATATTCTTAGCTCGTGGGCACTCCAAAAAATCCACTTCTAAATTGCAGCTTCACAACAGGGGCTCTTGAGAGCACGTACAGACAGACCAGAAGACGCTTCATTGCCTCTCGAAATGAGCTCTGCCGCTCAGGGCCATCGGCGTCTGACAGGCCTAATACACCGAGTATGTTTCTCTATTGTCTTCTTTCTAACATCTTATCATACCAGCTCCCTGCCCAAAAGCTCTTTTGTTATACCCAGAGGTGTATCTGTATATTTCTTACTAGAGTTAATAGGCAGTGGAAGAGAAGCAATTGGTTACTATTTAGACATAAGGATAGTGTGGAAGAAGTTGTGAATGACCACAAGTGAGTAGGTTTTAAGGAGATGAAATCTTGCCACAGAAATGTCCTTTGCTGCAAAACAGTCTTGAACACTTCAGCTTTAAAACTAGTTTTAACATCTATGTGTTAATAAATTCCTCTGTTTAATTTTAGTGCCCTGTTCTTACTTATAAACACCAAAGAGGGAGAAAAACATAAGGGCTGCCTACGGCTTAATCTGTTCCTCATAGCTCAAGCTTGGCTCTCTTCAGCCCTTCTGCTGAAGGCCGCAGGGAGGCCCGGACTCATTTTATCAAACTGTCAAGAAGCCGTTGGAGCTAAGAGAGCCCTCTCATGCCTGGGGCGAGATCGAGACAGCATTCAATTTCCAGCCCCGTTTCATTTCCTTGTTGCTGCCGGGCAGCTTTGGATCTGAACTCAGTGGCTCTATGCCATCCAGAAATGGCTTGTGGGACCCTCAAAAGGATAGAGTGCTGAAATTGCTGCAATAAATCAGCATCCCCTCCTGACTTGGCAGGGGTTGGAAGTTCTGGCACTGCGACTCTGCGGTTGCTTTGAGTCCCATTAGCAGGTTTTGCTGTCAGCTTGGCTCCGGATAAAACCCTCCTCTCCTATCATTGTCTAGTACCCCTGCAGACATGAAATCTGTGCCAGACTGAGCAAGCTGCTCCACCCCTCTCCAGTCCCACACCAAGCTCAAGAGGAGTCAGATCCAGAAAGAGGGGAGATGGTACAAGTGTAGAAGTTACTTACTATGGAACATGAGAAACAAAGGATACGGTTTATTTTTTTCTCCGAGCTGGCAGTGCTGGCTGTGGAGCTGATGCACATACCTCACAAAGGCAACACCGCCTATAAAAGCATTCTTAATGACAAAAATAAAATGTTTCACTCGTTTAACTGTGCCAGGTTTAGCAGCCACACCCAGTTTTTGGCATCTAACATGAGAAATAGAAGCAATCTGCAAAATTGCATGTAGATGAATCTAAGCCAAGAATTTTCAATGTGCCAAACACAACAAAGATTAACACTAATCTTGAGTATATACAGGCAGAGGGGAGACTATAACCTGGCTTTCAGGTCAGGTGGATGTGTCACTGTGTGCTCAGAACAAGTTGAAAAGATGACAGGTATATAGCATAATTGCCTTTGCAGTGGATTTTACACATTTTTGTAGTTATGCTGCCAAATGCACACACCTGTAAATGAAGTTTTATTTTTTAGTTGCATTTTGTGTTATTTTTATAGAAAAGCATACCATATGTTTTCTAAAATAAAGTATGTTTAATATGGTAACTAAACATTACTGAAAGCAGTGACTTATTTTCATGCAATATTAAAAAAGACATGTAACTTACGTTTGTTTTCAATGTTTTAAAGGAGCAATAAACATTACAATTTTTTTTATTTTTTTTTTGCTAGCAAAGTAATTAACGTTTATTTACTCTTCATAACGCATTTGCAACAAGGTGATGTCTTTCTTCTGAATAATTAGTATTTGTCAGGTTACTGAGCCAGTAATAGAGCTCAAAGGAGAAATAACGTATTCCCTCTCTAGATAAACTGGCTGAAATTCCAAAAGCAAACTTAAGAGCTTTGAAAATATATTTAAAACTCATGTAGCATTTTCAGTGATTATTTATCCTGTGCAATTGAGCTTTTGCAACATTGTAGCAGTACTTTGTAGCCACAGCAGGAAAAAGAATGAAGAAAAAACTGTAGAATATTACATGTTCACTATACAAGCTGGTGCAAATAGAAGGCAGGGACTCTTCTAACCCTGACCATGCCAGGAATCAGACAATGCAATACTTTACTATAGCACTAGTAAATAAAAGCAAAGTTATATTGGCTACTATATTTGTACATTACAAGCATAAAGAGCGATTATGGATTACAAAAGTTTTTTTTGTGCACGTAAAATAATTTATATTAATTTAAGATGATTACCAATAAAGCTTCACATAAAAACAATGACCCCCATTCAATTGAGCCTTTTGGGAGATCCGGACTCAGAAATGGAGCCAGTAATTTATTTTGCTATTCAATTTTCTGCCGTTTGCATCCTCCGATCGAGTTACGGGGTCAAAGCTGCAATTCAATGTGATTGTTCAAATCGCATGTTAATGTCCCTCCAAGCCTTTGATCTTTCATGGCCGCAAGACTTCTGAACGCTAAAATCGCAAATCGCTATTCGATTCCACCTCGCTAACCACTCCTTCAAGCCTGCAAATGGCAAAAGCCAAACCACAAGTTACTGGTACCAAGAAGGTCTCGCAAAGGGCCTAATGACATGTACGGAGCACTGTAAATTCATAGATATACACTCTACTGTACTTTTATTAAAAGAGAAAGTGACGTTAGGCCTTAGAATTAATAGCACACTATTTTTGAAAGCTCACAAATCGCCCAAATTTCATATTTAATTTCTGTGTTATATTGATCCTGGCAATTAATGTGGCAATATAATGGTACTCGCATGTAAAAGAATATCATATTTACGGCTTTATCAATATTGCATTATATCTGGAATGTGGGTCAGATCGTAACTCATAATTCAAGCCCGTAGGACTTTAAAATCCAACCTCAATTTTTCATTGAAGTCCTATGGGCTTGAACCACAAGTCACGATCGGACCACATCCCATTGGCTGTTTCTAACCGCGAGTTATGGCTTTGCGTCGGCGATCATGTTCAAGCCCGCAAATGCTACTTTTGATGGTTTGCGATGTGCGCCATCGGCTCGAGACTTGCGGCCCTGGGCCAATTGAATAGCACATTAACTTGCGGCCACTGCAGGCTCACAGAAGGCCCGCAGACGTAAGTTTTACTCCAGTCGAGTTGCGGCCGGCGAATTAAATGAGTCTCACTGTCTTTTCCTCTCTATTGTATTGTAAGTTAAAGGTGGCTCAGTATGAACAAATCCTCATGGAGAGCCTGTTATTTGTGTGTTCTTATATGATCTACTTTCAGTTGAATAGGAATGCAAACACAGCGTGTGGAAATCCAGGCACTCGTAAGCCTAAATTATTATTGTTTATTTGTAACGCGCCAACATATTCTGTAGCGCTATACATAGGTTAAGTTACAGGCAATGACAAGTTAAAGATTCACACATTGCAAAGAGTGTATGGCCCTGTCTTTGAGCTTGGAATCCAGTGTCCATAGCGCTTTCCCTAAAGCACTGCGCAGGATTGAAACCCGCAGACTTACAATCTAAAGGTTAAAGTTTGTATGTGGTACAGTAGGGAGAGAGTAGTGCTGAGCAGTGCTGAGCATGTTAGGGAGGAAGGTTATAGGCTTCTTTAAAGAGGTGCGTTTTTATTGATGTTTTGAAGGATTTAAGGCAGGAGGATAGTCTGGTGAAGCGAGGCAAGGAGTTCCAGAGAATAGGGGCAGCGTGAGAAAAGTCCTGGAGGCGGGAGTGAGAGGAGGTGACAAGAGTGGTAGAAAGAAGAAGGTCGTTAGCAGAGCGAAGAGGGCGTGTGGGGGAGTATTTGGAGATGAGAGCAGAGATGTATGGGGGTTCGCTGTTGTTGAGGGCTTTATAAGTTAGGGTCAAGATTTTAAACTTTATTCTGGAGGCTAAGGGAAGCCAGTGGAGTGATTGACAAAGAGGAGCTGCCGACACTGAACGATGTGTACTGAAGATGATGTGTCAGGACAGAGGAGAAGAAAACAGTCTCTGCTGTAATTGAGCTACACTATATGTTTTAAAATACAATCTGTTAAATGCATTAAATAAATGTTTAGACTACAGTGGCCCTTTAAGGTGTCTTGGATGTCTTTCTCTCTTAAAGCGCTTTTGAATCTCATGTTGAACATATGCATTTGATACAAAAATCTTTATATCTGAGCACTCATCGGCTACGGGCCTTGCGTAGCGAGCAGTTGAGGCATTGAAACTCGGAGCACTTAGGCGATGACCGGCAAAGGTTGCTCATTGCCTGTGAGCCTCACAAAGCGAGGCGAGCAGTCGAGGCATTTAAACGCGAGGGACTTAGGCAGAAATGAGCGCCAAAGGCACTCCTGTGGGCCTCGCAAAGCGAGGCGAGCAGTTGAGGCATTGAAACATGAGGTACTTAGGCACAAATGAGCTCCAAATAGTATATTTAACTACTTATATACTGTACTTATATATCTGTCTTTGCGATGAGCGCTGAAGATGATCGTTGCAAGGCACAAAACTTGAAGGACAAGAGGGGAGAGGCTCTCAATGAGCGCTGAAGGTGCGCAGAGGAGCAAAAGTGCACAAGAGGAGAGGTTCGCAATGAGTGCCAAAGGTCCTCAGAGGAGCAAAAGCTTTACATTGTTTGGCAAACAGCATTGCCATGGCTTCAAATTTTATTGCCCGTCATTTTTGATGGGCAAGTCGCTCGTTATCTATAATTTCTAAATGGTTCTAATGAATGTTCTAGTGGCTTGCACTTTAGTAGATTGGCAGTGTGTGTCTTATCACAGTCAGGTACACTCCTGTTTAATCAACATTGACAATGGTCTTGTGTTAAGTTTATGAGTAGGTAAATGAAAGCAAGACAACACGGTAAAGTCCATGGAGCTACTTAAACAATAAGGCATTTTTCCAAGACTTTTCAATAATGATCATTCTAGGCAATCGGTTACAGAAGTCCACTGATTAATTATTATCTAAGGGTGGCAATAATATTTACTGATATTCCTTAATGGGGTTTTCCACTGAGCTTTCTTACCTCTATAGAAGTTGATGTTAGGATTTCAACAAGGAGAGAACAATACTATAGAGGTATTCTAATCCCAGAAAGAGCATCCCTTTACCATGGTACTATGATGACAGGGCGAGAATATTGGAAACACTCTTTCTTTATTATCAAATACAAATAAGTAATGTTATATTTACCATATTTTTCATTAATGGATTTTGGGCCAGATTTTTATTAGCCAGAGAGATCATGGACCAGATCAAAAGTAATAATTAAAAATGTATATTTGAACATAGAAATGAATATATTTATATTTACAATATTAAAGAACTAAATATTTTTGTTTGAGAGGAGATTCCCTGACAGGCAGTTGGTCACAGAAATCAGATATTAGTCCACATCTGGCCTATGGGCCACCACTTGGACAGCACTGGTATAGACCACACAGGATGCCAGGAAATTAACTTGGTACTTCAGTTGATGTAGGGGAACCTAGTTAATTAGACTGAAAACGTTTCTTCTGGGTGTAATTATAGTTGCATTTTAGCTTACAAATCAATGTTTTTCAGCTAACAGCTTTCGACAACTTATAAAGTACCAAACCTTAAAGCTAATCCACTGAAAAGCATCTCTGCCACCTTGCAAAGTTTCTTTAGTTGCCTCTGTCACATTCCGGGCATGAAGCGTCCCAACTTGAACCTGTTACAGGATTGATTCTGTTTACAAAATGTAGGTGCAATTAGGCTGTGCTTTACAAACATTCTTTGGGGAATTAAAAGGCAAATGGCACAACTAAGCAAGTAATCCCTTTACAAGCTTTTCTGAAAGAGGCCCAGTGGGCTGTTTACTGTTTAGCTTCTCCTCTAGGAGTGTTAACAGGGCCCTTTGGAAATTCCAGGTAATTGAGGCTCTTGTCTTTCACTGAGAACTCCCAGAGCTGTCATCAGTTGCTATTCTGCACATTTCTTTACCTCGATATTTTGACAAGGGCTTTTGTCCCGATGACAACAGCTGCGTGGGAGGCCGAACTGGAGGACTTTTCATCTCTTTTGTGCAAGTCTTTTTCTCAATTGTTGACATTCCTACGGGCAAAGCTTGTGTGCAAACTTGTTGTGTGATTTGCACCATGTAGCTTTTTTTGTCCTGTGATGAAGAGCAAGAAGCTTCCACTTGCCACCTCCTCTCCATCTCCTCCTATTTCTATTACCCTTTTTCGAAAGAAGGAAACCCCTTCAGGTCATTTTAAGAGACAGTTCAGTTCAAAGGTGGGAGAATCCCCAGCCCCCATTATATGTATACATACACTCCCCCAAATACACACGTCTTGCTCTTTAAAATTTACATCATCTTGAAGAAAACTACTGCAAAAAAAAAAAAAAAATTCCACAATATTTACTGGATTATTTCCTTGATGAAACTTTTATTAACAATATGTACCGTATATACTCGAGTATAAGCCGAGGCACCTAATTTTGCCACAAAAAACTGTGAAAACTTATTGACTCGAGTATAAGCTGAGGGTGCAAAAGAGGGTCCTTCACCCTGATCATCCTCCTCATTTTCCCCCCTTTATCGTCCTCCTCCTCCTCCCCCCCTTTATCATCCTCCTTCTTCCCCCCTTTATCATCCTCCTCCCCTATCATCATCCTCCTCTTTCTCCTCCTCCCCCCCTTATCATCATCCTCCTCTTTCTCCTCCTGCCCCCCTTATCATCATCCTCCTCTTTCTCCTCCTCCCCCCCTTATCATCATCCTCCTCTTTCTCCTCCTCCCCCCTTATCATCAACTTCTTTCCCCCATAAACTACTCCTTACTGCACCCTCTCCAATCCCTATCTCCCTCGCTCCTTATTTGCTACTATGCTCCAATGAGCTGATGCTGATCCTGACGTTGCAGCACGTCTTCCGTGTCATTAGCATATGACGGTATGGAAAACGTGCTGCAGCGTCAGGATCTGCATCAGCTCATCGGAGCATAGTAGCAAATAAGGAGCGAGGGGCATAGGGATTGGAGAGGGTGCAGTAAGGAAGGGGTTATGGGGGAAAGAAGATGATGATAAGGAGGGAGGGAGGAGGAGAAGTTGGAGGATGATGAGGAGTTTTTTTTTTCACTTGAGTATAAGCCGAGGGGGGGCTTTTTCAGCATAAAAAAATGTGCTGAAAAAGTCTGCTTATACTCGAGTATATATTAAACATTGCTTTCCTGTGTAATGTATTTCTCTTGGTTGGAAACATTTGCTGGTATATACCATATATTTTTTAATTGAGCTATTCAGTAAAGCAAAAAAAGGTTAAGAGTGGCCACAAACCATGCTGACTAAAAATGAAACATGGTGTGCAGGTGTGAGATACTTCAGATTTTGCAATGTGATGTTTTATTCATTCCCTTAAAAATGGGTCTTGCTACAATGTGTGTAAATGGTAAGTCCTTGAGAATAGGGACCTAAGCTCTGTTGTATCATATTGGCTGTTGCCTTATTGCATTGTATTTATACTTCTGCATATATTTGTTTACCTTTTCATATTTCCTTATTACACTCACTGATCTTTACTGTACTCGTGTAAAAAGCACTATGGAAAGTTTTGGCTTTAAAAACAAAAATTTGCTAATATTCAATAAAAAAATATAAATATACTTTAAACTTAGAAGTTGCAGTTGAAGGTTTGCAGAGAAAGCCACTTGCCTCACCATTGTCCACTGTGACTATATGATGTGTGCAATACACATAATAGCTTTATTGCTCTATCTGTATGTAAAAATAGAGTACTCTGGCAAATTGGTTTTCTCCTTGATGATTGTCAATGGCTAGAAGATAGACATATAAAACATCCATTGTGTATATATTGTATGTGCCGTAAACTGATTTTTTTTGTGAAAAATAATAAAAGTATGTTTTATATACTTCAAATGACTAAATTTATCCATTTACTTTTTTAATGTTTACAATCCTTAGCTTTCAGATGCATGTAAAATAAAACATGGCACTTCTATATACATATAGTGCAGAAGTAACCTGACAATCCCAGTGCAATTATTTATTTATTAATTATTATATTATTATTTTTTTGATTCCCTGGGTGTTGAGTATGTTGTTCATTTAGGATCGCAGGTATATATGTCTTCCAGTTCTTTACTTCTCACAAGTATCTTGTCTCTGTGTCAGTTAGCGCACAGACAGAAGTGAGAAGAAGTTCCGTTACCGGAGTTTCTTGGCAGCGGATTTATCAGTGGTTTGGTAGCAGTACATTGAAACCAGTGGTTAAAGTGTGGTGGCACTCGGTGCTACAACGTGCCACAACTTCTGTATGTACGCATAAATAGTTTCACTTCTCTCTTTCTGTTGGTTATGCCATTGTGTCTATATTTGTAGCCCCTTTTTTTGGGTAAATTTATATGTATATCATTTTTTTATCACTTTATATCATTACATTGCATAAAAAAGATGGAGAATTGGTGTTTGGTACTGTGACGATGTAGCAGAAAGGTACAGATCAAATTCCTGATATGAAATGCAGAGATAAAAGGTGCTATTTGTAGAAATTAAATTAAATAATTTAACTGTATACTTATTTATTTTCGATTACATTGCATTACATTTTTGGTTTGTTTTTATAAATTATTCTAATGCATCTCCATTTTTTCATTTGCAGTGTGACAGTGAAAGTGATATCGACGATAAGGTAAGACTCAATTCAATCCCTTTATATTTATAGCTCATGTTATGTATTCTTAGATTTTTACATTCTTTTTTTTATAGATAAGCCAATGTTTTTATCTTATAACTAACTTTTCATGTATAAAATGAAAGATGGTTAAGATGATCTAGCTTTGTAGAATTGCAATTCCTTCCTAGGGTGTGTAATATTACATGAAGTATAAATTATTAACATAAGTTAGTGCTACAGAAGCTTGCAAGCACTTGTGAAACACCATGTAATCCCAACACATAACGATAGTTATAATAAAGATTAAACGTTGGTGCTCTAATGAAGACTGGTATTCCATTCAGTTGACTTTCATATACTTCAGGATAAGAGGGTAAGCTCATACTTTCATTTATCTTACATGTGCATGAGAATGGTACCCTGGGAAAACAGGTTAATTACATACTCAACTTAATGCTAACATATATTGTATGACCGCTATGTGTATAAATTAACCAGGTCATTTTTGTTTCATAAACTGTTTAACCAATATTGCGTGATATCCCATCGGGCTAGTTGATTCCATTTATGAAACCTCTATGCCTTTAATGCTTTCATATTATGTTATCCGTGGCCTAGAAAAAACACATTTTTGTTTGCCAGATATAATACCTAATACAATGTGCATACTTATGTATCTATGTATTTAGGTAATAACCCATTGTCTCTAGGATTGTAGTTCAGTAAGTGAAAAAAGATGTGTATGTGGTTTGTTGAAGGGTAAACAAATGTGCATCTGTGAGTGTGAGCGAACACGTACACAACTCGCCGCCTTGGAAGATTTCAAAAGGAAACCTGGCCACATTTTTTTGAAGAGTGATTCCACATAATACACAGTGTATAGTATATCCTTTGGCAGTCCAAGAATTACTGTGCAATTTCCAAACTGTGATGATGATATATTGACATCAAGACATGAGTGTCATATTTTACGAATTAATGCTATCACATTTATCCGTGCTGCAAAAATTCCTTCCAAGTCACAATCTCTTTCTCTGCAGTGCGTATACTTAAAGGGTTAAAGCCTTTCTTCACAATCGGATAGACTAAAAGCAATTGCTCAGAAAACTGTTTAAAAGATCTGCCTGTCAGAGTTGAGATGAAGTTGTAAGTGGCATGTAGTTTTATAATACAGCTCTGCTATTAATGATTGTCTAAATTACAGCGGCAGGCCCAACCAGCTGCATTACATCGGAGACTGACGTCCGCTAGATTAGGTTTGACTTCACCTTGTAGTGGAGAAATTGAAATCTGAACAACATTGATTAGCTTTCAGAATGTGAAATCGGAGGTTACCTTCAGGGGAGGCTGCATTGTGTGTGACTGCTAAGTTAGTGTCGCAAACACAAGGTAATAGAATTCCATTTTTTGATTACTCTTTTTCCTGGCCTTTTGTCTGTATGACTGTTTTTTTTTTAAATACAAAACAAAATAAAAAAAACTAGGTAGATAGAACACACCTGTGGTAGTTTCTTAGATAACAAAACAAAAATGTGCCATCGAGAGGCACAACTAAAATGTATTATATGGCATTTGGTTCAAATAATGCATGGAAACCTGCAAATGTTATCATTTATATCAGGGGTCCTCAACCTCTTAATACCTACCGCCCAGTTTTCATGGTAAAATTTCCTTACCGCCCACCGGTGCCACAGTAAATATATCCTTTGTTTTCTGGTTACATAAATCATATGACCCAGCTATGTATCCCCCTGTATCACCCTGTACTTACTAGATAGTGACCGGTTCTGACTGCTGTCCCTAGCTATGTATCACCCTGTACTTACTAGATAGTGATCCAGTTCTGACTGCTGTCCCTAGCTATGTATCACCCTGTACTTACTAGATAGTGATCCAGTTCTGACTGCTGTCCCTAGCTATGTATCACCCTGTACTTACTAGATAGTGATCCAGTTCTGACTGCTGTCCCTAGCTATGTATCACCCTGTACTTACTAGATAGTGATCCACTCCTCACTTCTGTCCCTAGCTATCTATCCCCCTGTACTTACTAGATAGTGATCTGGTTCTGACTGCTGTCCATAGTTATGTATCACCCTGTACCTACTAGATAGTGATCCAGTTCTGACTGCTGTCCCTAGCTATCTATCCCCTTGTACTTACTAGATAGTGATCTGGTTCGGACTGCTGTCCTTAGCTATGTATCACCCTGTACTTACTAGATGGTGATCCGGTTCTGACTGCTGTCCTTAGCTATGTATTACCCTGTACTTACTAGATAGTGATCCGGTTCTGACTGCTGTCCTTAGCTATGTATCCCCCTGTACTTACTAGATAGTGATTTGGTTCTGACTACTGTCCCTAGCTATGTATCACCCTGTACTTACTAGATAGTGATCCGGTTCTGACTGCTGTCCTTAGCTATGCATCACCCTGTACTTACTAGATAGTGATCCGATTCTGACTGCTGTCCCTAGCTATGTATCACCCTGTACTTACTAGATAGTGATCTGGTTCTGACTGCTGTCCCTAGTTATGTATCACCCTGTACTTACTAGATAGTGATCCGGTTCTGACTGCTGTCCTTAGCTATGTATCACCCTGTACTTACTAGATAGTGATCCGATTCTGACTGCTGTCCCTAGCTATGTATCACCCTGTACTTACTAGATGGCATCTGCTCCGGACTGCTGTCCCTAGCTATGTATCACCCTGTACTTACTAGATAGTGATCTGGTTCTGACTGCTGTCCCTAGCTATGTATCCCCCTGTACTTACTAGATAGTCATCTGGTTCTGACTGCTGGCCCTAGCTATGTATCGCCCTGTACTTACTAGATAGTGATCCACTCCTCACTTCTGTCCCTAGCTATGTATCACCCTGTATTTACTAGATAGTGATCCGGTTCTGACTGCTGTCCCTAGGCTCTATCACCAGCTCTCCAACCAGCCAAGCATGGTGCTGCGGGTCTCCGGCGTGTGACATCACTCGTCGGCGACGCCACCTAGAGATTACCCCGCCACCCACCATGTAAAATGTAATTGGCCAGTAGTGGGAGGTAGGGACCAGGTTGATATATAACCTTAATTAATATAACCAAGAACTCAATTTTACACCCACTCTCTACTTGCTTCTAAAATAAAGTCACTCCTCACCAGTCTTGGCTAGCTGCAAAAGTTGATAAGTCTGTCCATTCCTGATTTATGAAACTGGTGATTCACAACGCATGTTTTTATAGTTCTAGATTCTTTTCACTATGAAAATCACTGAAGTGCTAAGTACTCTTGAATCTAGATGACTGTGTCACAATATAGTCCTAGATAGACAGTATTGGAAACTACAGCATAAACCAGCTCTAATTTGACTCTGTATCTCTTTTGTCACTATAGCCCAATGCTCTGCCTTAAAAAATGCATAGTTCCCTTAATAACAACAACAGAATTAACAGATAGCAATTACCCTTATTTTGCAGGAACAATATAGTCTTCATTAATTCAAGATTTATGAAGTTATAGCATTTAGCTCAGAATAACACCGCTGAGAATTGGTTCATACACATGTAATGAGAGAGCTTATGGCATACTTTAGTGAACATTAACATAATAGAGTAATATAAGCCATCAATACTTCCACTTATTGTCTCATACCTGCTTCAGGATGGTAAGTGGAGAACCGCCTGGAAATGCACTATGTTTATTTGGCTGCTTCCAGCAGAGAAACAGAGTGGTCACACAGGGTACAGGGGTAATGATTTATTGCCACAAGCTCATTTGTGCATAATGAGGTCGGTGTGTCAGTGGGAGGATATTTTTAACATATAAGGGGTGGGCAAATGTATATATAATGTCTAGGAGCCAAACAGGATCTTTCTAGTAGCCAAACAGGATATTTCCAAGAGCCAAACAGGATGGATTCTGGGAGGCAGGGAGGGAGTCACAAGGAACATAATTTAGGATCTATGGAATTTCCATCTCTATATACATATATACACAAAGAAAATACAGAGGACATATGTTGGAGAATAAAATAAAAAAATATACAAGTTATGGAAGGAATCCGGTGAAAAAAATAAACGTTCTATTTACAGAAAGCTTTGCTAGTACATGGGAAGATCTGGCATTGTAAGACAATACATACATGCTATCCTAAACATATTATAATTATGTTTATTCATGAATTGAATAAGACAGGGTATTTTAAAATAAATAGGGGGCACACTAGTCATATGTGCTATATAATTCTCTTTTTTATGTTTTGAGTAACTGGCACATGGCATTTGTTGTTGTTTAGTTGTTCAGTCATGACCCTGGCACATCTATCTGGCCGTGTTTATCCATCAGGTTATCTTGGCAAAGATACAGGAGTTGGTTGCCAGTTCCTTCTTCAGTGGACCGTGATTTGTTTGACCTCTCTGCTATGACCAGCCCATCTTGGTTGATCCTACATGGTATAGCTCACAGCTTCATTGAAGTATACAAAACCCTTTCTTAATGACAAGGTAGTGATCCAGAAGAAGCGCACATGGCATTAACTGACCTTACTTACCGGACTGATGTAAAAACATCAAGTCAGTTGATAAATGATTGGTAGGACAAGTATGACTGCAATAATTAATCATGAGTTCAAGGTCCATGGAAATTGATGGTGATTTGCTGTTAATAACTTGCCATTTACTCAGTTTGTGGATATCTATATTTGCTTTGGAAGTCTCTTTCCCTCAAAACTATCACTTTTACTTTTCTAGAGAGAGGTATTTCCTCTCCTCTATCACTGTAGACTAAATGGGCAACATTAAGTAAGGTTCTTTTGTTGTAATTTTGAGATTTACTGGAGTAAGAACACTGAAGCAGGAAAACATGTTCCCACCTTTGTGACTATAGTCACTGTACAGTCCCTGAATCCATGCTGGGCTTAATGTGCTACTTATCAGTAATAGCGTTCTTGTGATGTCACTGTGGAAATTGAAAGAGTGTCACCTGCTTCTTACATCAGAGTCTTAACGCTGTTTTTGGAAGAGTTAATCTGTGGTACTAGAATAAGACAGATTGGACTGTAGTGTAATATAAGTGCACACAAACATGGAGAGGAAATATAGGAGCTAAGTTTTGTGACCAAGTTGTTTCTTTGTGAATCTCTATTCAGTAGCGTTTGGAAAAGCTATCCTAATCACTTCTGGCAGAGATATAGTGACTTGCATGAGTGTGATTTCACTGATCATATTTGCAAGTATCACTTTTTAGGGCAACCTATGTACAGCAGCCGCAGTGCACTCAATGCAATGGACTCTCATTGTAGCGTAATGCAACAGCTTTGTTATATGGAGCTTCTTGGCAGAGTTTGCAGGCTGGGTGCGTTTTGTGTCAATGTTTTTTCTCTTTTACTTTAATCACTCCTCTGAGGCTTCTCATCACTCTCACCATGTAAAACAACTCAAAAAAGGGAAACGACTGCATCAAGTTTTTATGGGTTCCCATCTGCCAGGGATTGAGTTGATGAGTCTCAGCGGACAGCTCCATAGGTAGCATCAGTGGAATAAGTACAGAGATTTCCGTGCATGTTACAACTCAAATTACTCTCCAGGCCTCCAAACACCAGCGCCTGTTATTCTTGCAACCTGGGGAACAGTCCCTTCTATCCCGGGATATTGCAGACCCCTCTGGCATAGCATTGAGTCTATATATGTAATGCATATGTGTTTAGAGAGATCTTGTATCTTCCCACATTGAACAAGTGAACTTGATATTGATAAAGTGGTTATAGCCTTAAAAGTTTGTAATCCAATCCTGCCGAGTTAGCCATTAAATGGTATTCTCTCCACTATAATTATTTTCATTTGTTCTAGGACTTGCACGCTATTGCTTCTTACACGTTGAACTTTGTGATCTATTTAATAAGTTAAAGGGACATGAAACTCCTTTTTTTCCCTCTTTGTTGCATCCGATTCTCATTGTATTTTCGTTTTTCAAAGTCAAATGTCTATTTTGCATATAAACATGCACAGGAAAGTGCAACCCTGTGCACCAATGAGAAGTAATAGATCTGCAGTCATCTCTGTACAATGAAATAACATACATATGTATGAAATGAGCATTTCCTGCATATTTCAGGCACCATGTGTTAAACATGTTTTTGGTAGCATGACTTCTGAGCGCATGTCTTGTTCGCTGCCACATGTGTGCGCACCGACACCAGTATGCCGGAAAAAAGGGCGCGCGACAATATCGCAACTGACAGATAAAAAGCATCCCATACCAGCCACGTGCCCTATATGTACCCATCAAAGAGACTGGCATTGCACATTATAATAAATACTTGACATACAGAAGATGCTGTGTGTAACTAGCCAGTGTAATGGGGCCAATGTCCCCTGTTACACACAGTATCTTCTGTATGTCAGGTATTTATTATAATGTGCAATGATTGTGCCACCCATGCACCTGGCTCTGCTGTATAGGATGCGCACAGAAGTCGCGGTGCCGTCATGGGGTGACTACTGAAATTTTCCAGGGAGAGAATTGTTGGCTACGATATTGTCGCACGCCCTGTTTTCGGGTGCGCTGGTGTTGGTACTCGCATTTCTCAGCGCACACGTGGCGGAGCGCACGAGACGTGCGCTCATAGGTCTGCATGCTGTGTTTTTTACATGCAGAAGAATACTATTGTAATTTTAACTTGTTTTCTTTTAAAGGGACATGGAACGATTCTTTTTCTATGTTGCACCAGAAAGAGGGTGCATCATAATGTACAACAGTGTGTTTTCTTTTTTCAAATAAGCCTTATAGCACAGAAATGTATTCAGAAGTTTAACTGCCCTCTGTTTGCCAATGAGATCTACAGACTAATGTATGCTCTCAGCATTTCCTGTGAGTTTCAATGAAAACAACTTTTTATAATGTTTAAAACATGCTCTTTTAATGCTTGAAATCAAACCGTTGTGTTCCATGGCCCTTTAAGTGCCTGATCAACACTGTTTCAGTTTTTAAGGCCATACTCATGTACTTCTATTTTTTCTTTTCAATTCAACTGTTCTTATTAACTGGAATGATGGAGGTTAGAAAAAGGTTTGCCTACCTTTAGGTAAGATGGAAAGGGTTAATTCCAAAACTACGCTAAACTTTCTACACCCTCTAAATGCCGAGTTGGAGACATTACACCTTCACTCCTTATCTCCAATGGCCTATTCCATACAATGTGTTAACGCCACAGTGTGCTGATATGGAAACTCTGTGCTTCAGCATTTGACAGCAGCTCTCTGATGTGCTCTAGTGATCCCGACAGCTGACAGGGAAGCAAAGCGCGCCCTTCATGTGCAATAATAAAGAGCCCACCCGCAGACGCCATGACAGGTTTAATGGCTTTTCATACAGGAACGGACAGACTTAATGTTTGGACCGTAGCGATCATCCGTCCTGATCTTCTTAATGAAATTAGATTAGACGCACCTGGGAAATTGCTGAGACGGCACATTGCTTTCATCACCTTCTTTAATTTAAAAGCAATTTGCAGGGAAAATATTCTCAGAAGTCAAGGGACGTGAAGAGAGAGAGAAAGTAAGCGATGGAGAGAGACAAAAGGAGGGAAGGGTAGTGTGAAAAGGGGAAGATGGTGGGGGATGGTGATAGCTGGAATGAATGATACAGTGCCGTACAGCAAATAAGAGGTTTAGGTTGCAAATAGCGGATGAACCAGAGTTTATGGAGAAGGAAAAACACAATGTATTGGAAAAATTACAATATAAACTAATGGTGAGCGTGTTAAAGGTGCACTGTAGATCAAGCAGAACCGCATATGTTTGTGATGTAACAAACTGTATTAGCAACTGTATAACCCATGAGCATAAACCATTTTAGAGATAATCAATATTTATGAAGACTGTGTGTGTGTGTGTGTGTGTGTGTGTGTATATATATATATATATATATATATATATATATATATATATACATATACATATATATATTTATATATATATATATATATATATATATATATATATATAAAATCATTTCATCTAGTCTGTTTTTGTCTAACTGGAGGGAATGGTGAGGGAAAGGTGAAGAGGATTTGTAAGTTAACTGGATCTTATTGAATTTAACACCCACACATGCACAGAAGAAGCAGGCACCTTGCAACGATAAATGTAAGCACTGCTCTTAAGAAATACATTTACACCTATATATATGTACACAGTCAGACTACAAGTTACCAAAAGGGCTGTTAAATGAACATTGAAAGCATTTTTTTCTTTGTTGCATATGAAAGATGATGTACTCTCAAAGCAGAAAACAACTGATTCAAATTAACTGATAATTATACTTTATAACGATCATGGAGTTTGTCCCTGTCAGCCAATGAGCAATAATATAATGTATGAGTCCTATTGCCATTGCAATCTATAGACATACTTATGATCTGTGCACTTACTGTTACTTTTCATATATTTTTATGTAAAACACAGATGTTTGTATTGTTTATATCATGCTCTTTTAAATGCACAAACAAAATTGTATTCCATGTTCCTTTAATTGTTAATTCTACCTGACACTGTTTGTATTAATATTTAGACCAAAAATAATCCATCATTATTTTGTAATAATCTATTTACAAACATTTAAATATTGATAGCTATCTTACAGCTTGTCTACCTCTACCTCCAAATGTGTGCCCGTCTGCGTGACCTAAAGATTAAGCTTGCAAACATATTACCTATAACCAGATTAAAGGACCATTTCTTTGTGTATGTACCAAATATCGATATTCGCAACTTTGTCAGCCATTGACATTAAACATTTTTGGTAAAATCAGATTTATTGTTTATAAGTACCGGAATCAATGTGTTTGTTACGTCTCTTCCTCAGAGTGAATCTTGAGGTGGTGTGTTTTGAGAGGGTTGAGTCATTGTAAAGATACATAGATAAGTCTCAAATAGACATAACACCCATTGCCCATCACTGGCCCCATGCATCATTCTCTGCCACAGTAGCTCGCCAGTAATGTAAATACCCTTCTCACACACCTCCACCAATTTACCATGGATCTCTCCAGGGTCCTTCAGCGGCTGAGAACTAAATGTATGAGCTTTTTCTAGTTATGCTTGGAGTCAGACTTAAGTTCATTGTGCGGTGGTCCTTTAGATCACGCCTTACTAGTTCTTTTTCAATTGCAGTTCTAATGTTGAGCCCCACACTCACTTACTCATAATTTGATCATAAAGATCAGACTTTTGCAACTTTCTATTGAATTACACAGCAGATTTGAGTCTTGCTCTGAAGCCCCTTTGGCTTATCAAACTTATGTTATGTGGAAGATGCTGGACAGTGGAGGGAGGACAAGATACCAGGAGCAGGAGTTCAGGGAGAGTGCAGGCTTATTGAGGAACATTAATGCTAATTAGAAACAGCCCATGGAAATTAAGTGCTGCTGCGATTAGCTACCAAATTTATGCTTCTGTGCATCTCCAAATCGCATCACTGCTTAAAATGATTTTAATTGTGCCTGCAGAGCTGAAAAACAGGAGAGCGATTCCAGGGAGTATTTTCTGCTGGTATCTCCTAGGAAAGAGAATCTAACCCTTCCAGCCCTGCTATAAATATCTCTGTTGCCAATATTCAGTAAAGATACCACATGCCTCCGAGTTAACTCATAATTTCCAGTTCTCTTGATAGGAGGAATGGGACGTTGGAGAGGAAACTAGAGGCCAAATCTTTTATTTCTACATTGAATCACTACCTGGATTTTCTCTAACTTAAGTCATTATTCCACAAAGTTCCCCTTTTTGAGTGTTGTAAGAATCATGGAGACTCAGGATCTAAAGCATTAGTTGTTACTGGACATGTGTGGGTGTTCAGAAGCCGAGTTGCAAATTATAAATGAGAAATGTAAATTATGATATTAAACATTACAGAGAGTACGCAAGTAAAATTTGAATGCCAAAACCCTGAATACGGGTGATGCCCTTTCCCACGCACGAACTCATACACATGCTCTGTGTTTAGTCTCTTCCCCCTTTTTGTTTACAGGTTGGATGCCATGGCTTGGGGTATATCATTGTGTGTTTACAAGATACAGATCACTGTGCCCTATGACTTTTAACTTACATTTTGTGCCTGACCGAGAGAATTGTTATTTTTAATATTAACATTTCTCAATGTTGCCTAAATATTGTTAGAGCTCTTGCCTAAGAAAATCAGCCATTGACTATATATTTAACCACATGAAACATAGCAGGGGAAAACAACAACATTTAATTACTAATAGTAATTCATCATCAACATAGTGGAGAATAATTTTGAGATGGCTCCTCATTATGACTAATGGGAGCACAACATATCCAATTTAGGGATGAATATGATCTCTCATACACATGCTGCAGATATGATGATATATCATATCCTCTATCTCTTGAATTTACTTTTTTGGAGCTGCAAGATTTGATGAAATTACTTGTCATTTATGAACCCCATAACTGATCAACTATCAAGTGTTCCATACTTCATGGAAACATTCATCTTGCTTTTCATGAGCAAACTAAAAGCTATAAATATAGGCATGAACACTCAAGGTTCATTTAGGATTGTATTTTTTTGTACATTTTCTGTTCATCTTAATGAACACTGGAGTGATAAAAGGGCTATTAACCCAGTTATATTAAGTTTTATCATTTTTTTTATTTCCCTCTGCAAGACTTTGAGGCTGTCACGCTATCTCTTCCTACTCCAATGCCTAAGGATTTGTTAATATCTGAGGGAGGACAGCAAACTGTGTGTGCACAGTATATACAGTTATCTGATGCTGGCTCCTACACTATAAACATCATCAAATGACTGCATGATCCAACAGGAAGCTGCTGGCCATTTTGTTTGCATTAGAAAATGGCATATGGAGAGTTGCTGCTTGCCCAGCTCATATTCTAACGGATGAGAGTGGTTGACATGGTAGCCATCTACAAACGGGCAAAGGAGACTTCAAAACTAGTAACAATCTATACGTTTATAGAATTGGTTATGTTTGTCTGTCATTATGCTAGATACAGCTTACAATTTTGAGGACCATGACCATACACTACAATTAGAGAATACCTTTAACTTTAAAAAAAATATATATTTCTCATTGATTCTGACGTTGTTACTAAAGAGTTCCAGCTTATGATTAAATGAAATTAGATTGCATTCACATAAGAGGTTAAGTGTCCAAGATGGGTTAGACGTATACCTAGGGGTTTGGATGAAACTTCCCCTTTCCTGTCAAAAGGCTGTGCTAATATTTGTGGGACTCACTCAATATTTTTGTAATTACTGTGATTATTATTAGCATATGTACCATAAATGCAGGCATTAGCAGTGACTAAGCTCTGATGGTGTGTGCTTTCCACCCCCTGCATTATGTTAATTAGACAGAGATTGAATAAACCAAGGCCTAAAATCTCTCCCAGCAGCTCAGCTTTCCTGGCAGATGTAATCCATATGGGGAAGAGGGAAAAAACATTGTAATTGTTCTTTACTGGCTTCTATAATGTTATGGAGTCATCTAACAGCTAAGTGCTCTTTATCCAATCGCCATAGCTCTAGCTGTAATTGCTTGCAGATTTGTAGTGTGGGCAAAAAAAGGCAATTTGTTTATTTTCTTATTTAGGGTTGGAATCCCTAAAAAATATGTGCACACTATACACACACAATGTATAATACGTAGAATGGCAGTACATACAGAGTGACAGGAATGGGGAAAACTATGGTTTGTACATGCGTACACCAGTGCATCACTTTAGATAAAGTGTTTCAGTGGGTTGTGAGTGCTGCATGTTGTGAGTATGTGATGATTTTCTGTGTCACCCAGTTCATAAGTCCAACTTGGTCAGAGCTGTTTACAGTGCATTATATGCCACTTGTTCTCGAATAGTAAGTTCTTCAGAATACATATTACCTCTTCTCTTTCTGGTCTGTTTTTACAAATTGCACACTAAAATATATGTGTAATTGCTGTGTACAGCCTCCATTTTTAATGATTGGAAATAACAAGCATATTAAAATATATAAGTTTCCTGGGTTTAAAATTTTTGGTAAGAAACGGGCAGTTATTATCAGAAAAGTATGTGTTACATAAATAAGTTCAGTATACTAACGAAAGTATAGGCAGGAAAGTGAAATCCAGCTTTGCACGCCCACAGGGAGCTTACATAACCAAGTACACAGAGGAGAGGCAGCCAGATACAGAGTTTCACCTTCAAAGAAAGTGCTTGCCTCAACTTTCAAACTGAACAGATTTAGCAAACATCAGGGTGAGTTTGTGAATGTTTATTTTGGTATTTTTTCATGCAAAAAAATGTTTGCCTACACTATTGATTCTCCTCTATCAGATGTCATCATAATCCGGGAAACTTAGATATGCCTTTAAGCACCCATGAAATAATTTTCTAGACAGATCTGTTTGGAACAGGCCCTTGTTCAAGTAATGTTATATATTTGAACCAATATTTATATTTATTGGTTTACATAATTTAGTTTCACTCCAAACTAATTGCCCATAAAAGGGATCTTGAGAGCAGGGTGTTAAAGATCTATTCGGGTGTGATAGGCAGTAAAGTTAATTCTGGTAAGTGAACTTTAACCTATACAGTCTTCCTTGAAAATGTTCAACTGCAGGGAGATGTTTTGTTCCTCTTCTATCTAACCTAATCTGTTAGATCAGGGGTGTCCAAACTCGTCCTGGAGGGCCGCACCCAGTCCTGGATTTGAAGATATCCTTTCTGTGCACAGGTGAGTCAATCAGGATGACTGAAGAAGTGATTGACTCACCTGTGCACAGCAGGGTTATCATCAAATCCAGGCATGTGTGTGGCCCCCCCAGGACTGGGTTTGGACACCCCTGTGTAAGATGGAACAAAGTTTGGAGGAAGACTTGTATTATAATACAACCTCTACCCATATTTCATAAGCCACTTGTACATTCAGAAGGATGCAGAGCTGTATGAGTTTAGCCTATATGGGACTATGTCTCAACAGTATGTTTTCGGCGACATAGTCCGTGATAGGCTAGTATATGTCTGTATATGCTGGAGTGGGCAGAACCAATATTGTGTCTGGTTCTCACCCAGACTGTCAGAATACTCCCTGTGGTGGGGATCAATAATACTTAAAAGTTAACCAGTTTTAACTTTTAAGTATTATTGATCCCCACCAAAGGTAGTTTTCTGACAGTCTGGGTGAGAACCAGACACAATATTGTAGACTAGAGGGATTTAATTCCCAAATTGTGAATCGGTTTCCAAACCAAGATAGTGGTCAGAACCATACATGGATGATTTGTTTGATGGATAAAGAAGCTCTTAAAAAGCTTCTAGTGTCTAAAATCAAAGTACATAAAAGTAAATGAATACATAGGTACATTACATACTCCATTCAGATCCCTAATGCTACAATGTACTGCCTTGGTGCTGTCATTCATAACACTTGTTACCTGGATATCAAGGTGAATTGTGTAACTGGTAAGATTTGATCCAGAAAGGTACACTGGAAATATTACAGTAAGGGATACAGCTTATTTTAGAGCAAATTATCCACCTTTGAATTTAAGGGTTAAAAGAAGATTCCTTGGTGGTGGCTGTTGTTTTCGTTTTCTTTTCTTTTCTTCGGTAGTCACTGCTTAGAAATGCTTTTCTTACTCCACATGACTTGACTTGAAAACAAACAAACACACTATAGTAATTCTTTATCAGCCCTAATGCAAGGAACGTCCTCCCAGCAGGAATTGTAAATATTGCTGCGGGATGTGTGCACATTTCTTACTGAATCTATCCCTGACTATTTAAGAACCACTATACAATGCAAAAAAAATATGTTTGAAATAAAAAAAATAGATTTTGATGCCTTGGTTGCATCCATGATGTTTTGGTGGACGTGTGTGTGTGAGAGAGGTTTACATTTGTGGAAAGCTGTTGTTGCATCTGTTGATGCAAATGTCCTGATCATGGGTCTATAAGGGGTGTGGTGTGAATTCCAATCAGATCCAATTATCTAACAAGGACTGTTGTCCTCTCCATGTTCCATCCTCCCCAGTCCATGGCTTACACAGCTGCTAAATGTTAGTTTTATTGTGAACCTTTTTTTTTTTTTTTACTACTGTGGTCTTTCTGATGTGTGTCTGAAGACATCTGGCCTGCTGTAGGTTGACCTGCAGAATAGCTAGTTTATTACACCCGTTGGAGTACTGGGTGCAGATCTCTGTATATATAAGAAAATGTACTGTAGATATTAAATATACTTTGGCAGTAGATGACAGTATTTAAGAGACACGGCCTAGAAATCATTTAAGTGTAGAATTTATATATTTTATATTGATAATTCTAACATGTTTTAATCCTACTTGAGTGGATTTTTTCTGGACCTCTGACTTCCTTTAAAGAGCTGCATGGTAATATAAGATACTACCATAAGGCGGTATACCTTATACAAAAAGATGTGTGTTTTTATACATGTTTGTATTGTATATACAAGGACTATTTATGACAAGGGTTTACTCTATGGCTGCAATGATTCTGTGTGTACTATTCTCCAGGACAATATATACACAGATGGATGTAATGTACATTATACTAATATTATAATACATGTCCTTATAAATGCATTAAATTGCAGCATATTCAAACTGCAACATGTAAGTGCCTCTCGGGCATAGACATTAAAGAGAACAAAATGGAAGCAGCCATCGTGGGATTTAGGGAATGGCATTAAGGTGGCACAGATGTTTTCAATTAGCTGACAGCAGGATATCTAATGCCCCTCCGTCTCCAACTCTGCATTCACTGTTGGGAGCCTTCATCCTGCTTAAAGGTAAAGCCTGTGCTTAGGTACAAAGAACCTTTTACTAAAATGTCTCGTCTTTCACGGGAATGTCTGTACCAAGCAAATGCTGCTTTCAACTCCTTTATCTGGAATATGTTCTATTGGATCTGTACTAAATATGTGACACTCACAGGGAGACTTATACCAAGTCCATACGTCATTTAGCTCTAAACATACAAAGCCATCTTGTATCACACCAAAACCCTTAGATTGTAAGTTTGTGAGTTTTCAATCGTGTGTCAGTGCCTTGGAAACAAGCTCTATGTACATTTGATTTTATGCTCAAAAACAGGGCCCTCCATTCTTTACAAGGTGTTAAGTTAGTTTTTTGCTGTGTACTCAACCCCTGTACAGCGCTACGGAATATGTTGGCGCGATAAAGATAATAATAATAATACAAATCCATGTATACTGTCAGTGGCTATTGGAGACCTAATATTAGTTAGAATTGTAAGTTTGTTTAAGAATACTAAACTGAATGAAACAATAATTCAGACTTTTGCAGTGTCCCTTAAAACACTGGTTAATGCCCCTACAACAGCTATTATGAGGGATTGTGAGGCTTTTCCACCAGCATAATTATATTTCCCCAGACATGATGGGCTCTAGTGGATCAGACAGCAGTGATTTGTGCTAATGGATGCCTCACACTGAAAGGAGCCCACATGGCACCATCCATGCTGAAAACACTACTCTGTCTCCTATCACCAGACAGGGCCTGTGGTGGTGCTGAGGTTCATCAAGAGGGGCAAAGGATGCAGAAATGTGTACCCCCGATGCACAGGAAACCGTTCAACAACAATCAAGTGCACAATAATAGGTGTTGATATCATTAAATGTAGTGTAACCTTAAAGAACCACTATAATCAAATATTTTAAAGAATAACACCTGAAAATAATCAAAATGTATTTAGAATGAAAAATAAAACTATTTGGTGCTTATATGCAATTATGCTTCCATTTTAGCTTCTAGTAATCAACTTCCTGAGGTGGGAGGAGATATTGCCTGAACAGGAAGTTTCTATGATTTTGACATCTATGGCTGTCAGAGCTTTCAGTAGCACTAGCATTAGTATACACTCACTCCTAAAGGAGGAACTGGCAGAACTGTGTGATAAAAGAAAACGGATATCTGTAGTAAAGAGTAATTCAGTATAACTGTAAAAATATTTATTGTACTTTCTAAAAATGTTTTGCCCATTATCATGTTAAGTTATTAAAAAAAACATGTGGAAAATGTAATTGCAATGTTTTTAACCCTTTGAGCGCCTGAAGCTGTCTGGGACAGCTGTCTATTTTATAGACGATTATAATACAGTAGTCATAATGGCAATTTTGGGTTTACGTGTTGAATGGATCCTAATTAGAAAACTACTATAGTGATTAATAGGCAATCTGTTCAAGCCATAGTGGTACTGAATAGGTCAAGTGTGCTGTCTGTGTATTGTATGAACATAAAAACATAACACTGTCATATGGGTTTCATGTGTTTGTGTGGCCGCCCCCGCTACGCAGAACATTAGCCGGTTATAAAGCAGAGTTCTTCAATTATGACAGTTCCCATTAATGCTTTCTTTCCTGTGAATAGCTTTAATACTCACCTGACGCACAGGTTATAAATAGTCTTAGATTAGGCAGTTGTAACGCTCAGATCTGCATAATTACCAATTGTCATCACCAGGGCAAGCTGTAAAATAACTAGAAGAATCCAGATACAAATGCAGATGCTGGACCACAATGGGCCTTCCTCAATTGCAGACCTTTGCTGAATAAACCAGTACAGCTGCTCCCTATTGTTTTGGTGCTTTATTAATCTAGGAATACTCAGCGTTAAAGGCTTCTTGCCATCACAAGAGTTAAGCATCTCCGTGCTGTATTTTCCTCAAGTGAATTGCTTGCACTCCAGGTCTATAATGCACTTGAGCAGATTTATACTGAGGCCCAAAACTTAGCTCCAGTTAAGCTCTCCGTGCCCCTCCCACCAATCACTGCTCTCTCCAAAGAGTTGTCAGAAATTTCGTTCCACATCTGTAGAGAGAAAGAGAGGTGTAAACTGCCAAGAAGTGTTTTTAATGATGGCTGGAGATAAAAGCTGCCAGATGGCAGGCACTGCTGGGGCTGCGGTTGGTATTTAACTGCTTTTTTATTGGAAAAATATGGGGTGAAAAATTGTGTGGGACTCATTAGGCAGCCTGCTGTGATTGTGATCAGCCCTGCCAATCTGTTCCGAATGGCACAGTTCCAAGCAGCCGCACATTTTTAGCAGCGTCTTATAATCGACAACTTGGAACTGGATTCGCTTTTTTTTCTCTCTCTGTCTTAAAGCCATGTGTCTGATCTGCATCCTCTGCTTCTCTATTTTCTCCTACCATTCTGTTCCTCTGTCCCTATCCTTTATTTATATGCCTTCGCTCATCATGTGATTTTACTTATTCTTCTTTCCCCTTCTGGATCACTACCTTGTTGTGATGAAGGGGCTTGTGTACTTCAGTGAAGCTGTACCATGTAGGGTCCCCCAAAATAGGCAGGTCATAGCAGAGAGGTCAGAAATTGTGATCCACTGGAGAAGGAACGGTCAACCCACTCCGGTATCTTTGCCAAGAAAACCTTATGAATAAACGCAACCAGAGACATAACAATGTGCCTGGCGTGCAGCAGTCCATAGGGTCACGGAAAGTTGTACACGTCTGAATAACAACAATACTTCTTTACCATATTTTCACGTTCATTCCTTTTCTATCCTCGCGTCCCCTGTGGAAGATATTCTTAAGGTTTAGTAAACACCAAGGCTCATAAAAATGTAATCTAGACAGGCTGGTAACAAAGCTCTAGGATATAAACAGGAGCGTACATCAAATAAAAAGTATATATAGCTCTGTTCTGTTACAAAATATCATTATAAAAATATGCATATCCAAAGCTCATTTGTGCAGTAAATATGCAAGACCAGAGCCATGTAGGTCCATATAAATAAGAGAGTGAGGCACAGCAGGCTGTGTCATTGAAATGTGCAATTTCTAGCCCTGGAACAGCTCCTCCTGCCCGCCGCTGGCATCCCAGGAGAGAGCTAAGATTATGAAGGAATTCTCTGAGGCCATTACTGGGAAGAGGAAAAAAAGGCTTCGCTACAGACAGCTTAATGGACTAATTTGTAACTCGGAGAGCAGGAGAAATGAGTTGCTGGCTGCGTTTTAATTTGACAGCAAGAGGCAGAACAAATGTGAAATGGTTTGACAGAGCAGGAGGATTTTAGAGAGGGAGCACCAGCGTGGCATGGGGGCAGGGCTGCTTCCATGGGAGGGAGAAGAGGAAGAGCGGGGTTATTTAACCCAGTCTTTCCCAGGAGCCACTTTGGCTTTGAGAGGGTTAAAACGGAAATTGTATTAGGATTGTTTGACAGAGCGGCATGTTTCCTGCCTACATAACCTATATTATGACTTAGATTTGTATTTGTTTATTAGCTTAACATATGCAAGCACGCTATAGAAACACCATGCAACAATTAATGGTTATCCTAACTGGCTCAGAAGATGTTATACTTTTCCAAATGAGGCGACACTTGCTTGTTGTTGTCTAGTCATGTCCGACTCTCCATGACCCTATGAACCGCAGCACGCTAGGCACATCTTATTCCTGGTTGTGCTCATCCATAAGATGTTCTTGAGTGGATTGGCTGTTGTTTTTCTAGTAGACCGTGATTTGTCTGACCTCTCTGCTATGACCAGCGCCCATTTTGGGTGACCCTACATGGTATAGCTCACAGCTACACTAAGGTACACAAGCCCCTTCATCATGGCAAGTTAATGATCCACTTGCTTACTAGTTAAAAGATGAACAGCGGCATGTGCATGTCAGTTGTGTATATTGATAAATACATTATAATTATGGTTTTGGCTGTATTGTTAATGAGGTTATTATTCATCTTAACAAGAGTGCAAAGCCTTTATTGTCTACAGGATTGTTAACATTCCCAAATCTTTGGTTTCCATATGAACATGGAAGGATTTCAGGTCTTGTCTAAGTGTACTTCTTGGGACCTTTCATACTGTCCAGGCACATTGCAAGTCATAATACATACAACAACCAAGATAGCTGCCTGTAATAGGTCTGTTTTTAAAAACATGATGAAGAATTACAAAAAAAACTTAACCGAGAAAAGCAATATAAAATACTTCAAAAAGGTGAAATACATTAAAATGTTAAATGGTCCTGTCAGTCAGAGCTGGGCTCCCCCCAATGTCTCTGTACTCAGGGACTTAACAAGCACTAGATTGTTGGTGACAATAAGGCACTCTAATACTTGTGATGTAATCTGTGTGCTGTCATGTACTATATGCAGGACACTGGTGTGGGGGAGGTGGGTGAACATGACGAGTCTCCTCTCCCACAGGAGTTCTTTCTTTTCACTTCCCTCCCCTCATCCTTCTTTCCTTTCTTTTCGTGTGTATGTTATGTCTAAATCCTCCATACAAATTGGTGATCTCCAGGAAGTCCCAGCGGGGCCCATTACCGCCTGCAGGGCAGGGAAGATCATTAATAGCACTGTCAGCCAAGGCCGCCAGTTAAATTAATCCATCTCCTTCATTAGCACAGCCGGGCGGGGTAGCTTTGTCTGAAAGGAAGCAGAGCGGCAAGGTTTGGAGGCGCGTGCTGGGGCGGAGTATTCACCCTTGCAGTGCTGGAAGGAGCCACGGATAAACCCTCTGTTCCAATACACAGGGAACTGCTCAGTTTTTGAACTCTGTTATGTCTTGGCATTAGGCAAAACCAAGGTTTTGTTAATAAATAAAAACAGTTGTACATACGTAACTCTCAAGAGCAGAGACCTCCTCGTTTTTTGCATTCCTAGAAGTTTGGTCCATTTATTGTGCTCCTTGTATATAGGGGAGCATTATAAATTATAGTAATATGTGGACAAATATTGGCTCTTATGATGAGATCAACTTGTGACAATTTTTATTTAAAGTGTGTCTACACATTTAAAAGGCCTTTATAATGAGCTTTCCAAAATAACCGCAATTTCAAAACAAAAGGTACAGAACTCATTAGAACTTAAAATATAACAGGTACAATATTAATAGTCACCAATAAGTCCCAGTGATAAAATATACATTGCTGCTTGAGTTGTTCAGTCGCATCTGACTCTCTCTATCCTTATGGAACAGACTTTCCACAGCATACAGCTCCTAGTATTCCTAGGTGGTATCCCATCCAAGTACTGACCAGGCCCAACCCTGCTTGTCTGCAGGATGGTGTGATTTCTTGGTTCCCTGGTTGGAAACGAACCCAGGTCACAGTGGTGAAAGCACTGGATCGTATCCACACCTTACTGCGTTATGTAACAGTGCTCAAGATTGGACCTCCAGCAGCATGTGCATAAACAAGGAAAAACTCGAAATAGGGGGACTAAATTGGAAAACATAATAAGAAAACAATACATTATTCCAATATTTCTAGGTTTAATAGAGAAAGTAGAGGGTTGATGTGATAGTGTATATATATATATATATATATATATATATATATATATATATATATATATATGTGTGTATATATATAAAGGGATATGATAAAATTCAGAAGAAATCTTCTTTCAGAAAAAAGAATTAAACAGCAGGTCATTTGACTGGAGTACAAAAGATAAGAGGTATATATGTGACGTTACAAACAGAATGGCAGATATAATTCCACATGGAGGAGTAAGGGCATTCAAGAGTACATGAGATTCTCATAACACTGTTCTGAGCATAATCAGTATTAGATCTATTGGCATCCTGGCAAAAAGATCTTGGAGCACACTCTTGCCTTTTCTGGTATATGTAGTAAAAGCAGCCGAGCTCCCAGGAAGACTACAGTGCAGGAAGTGGTTCAGTTATGTGCGGTACCACAACCCTTTCTCCATCCCTTAATTGCAATAGTGCCCAGGATGATGATCTCCAGGATTAGTCTGCTTGTCCCTAAGGCATGCAACCACGGGAAGCTGCCTGGATAGCTGATCCAGATATTGGCCTTACTCATTTTAGGTTGATACAATAGGTATAATCATTGAGAAGATTGGTTCTTATCTGCCTACAAAACTTGTGTTTGTGGATAAATGTATAAAAACCTTTTCCACAAAACGGCTCCATCATAGTCTGTGGGGCCTTTTAAGCAACATGTTTGATAAATGTATACACTGCAGTGTGATCTAACACTGTGTTGATAATAAAAGATAAAGAGTATTTGTGATACACGGAACCATCTACTTTTACTGCTGTTATGACAACTCCATAATGGGCAACTGGGATTTAGGAAGAAAATGACAGTCTCTTGAAATATCTCTAATGATTATGGTCCCCTAAGGAAACTTAAGAGAAAAATTATGCATTGCATAATGAATGAATAAAGACCTCATAGTGTAAAATAAAATACAAGTTTCCTGATGCCACTTTGTATATATTCTCATTGTCTTACTGATGTTACACAATTAGTGCATTAAAGATCCCCATATATTATGATGGTAACATACGTTTTCTACACCAGGATATGACCCAATTATACATAACATAGAAGACTGAGGTGCCAAACAACCACTTTTTAGGGGCCAGGAAATGGAGTATGGAGAGACACGCACACACACACACACACACACACTTAAAGTTAGGAAGCAGTTCAAAAGCTCTGTCCTATACTACCGTTTTGTGTAGTGCCTGTTTTCAGTAGTTTATTTTATCTACACCACAGAATAATTCAATGGCATATTTTTTACAGCCAACAGCTAATTAAACATGCATTCGGTTTATTTCTGAGTATATCTAAAAATATACATCTGGAAAGTCGGGGCAAGAGGTTACAGTCAAGTGCTAAAGTGTACTGCTAAAGTACAGGAAGGGCTGTGCCTGCTATATGTGTTGAAGGGTTTTCTTCATCAAAGAGTTACCTCCTTGACCTCATTTCCCTCAAGTTTTACAATTTTAGTCTCATTCCTCTCACCCTTCCTCAGACCCATTATAAACAAATTATTGTTTTCCTGCTTGAAGTCTGATAAAATGCACTGCTTTATTGCCCAGCCAAATCTACAGAAGCAGTAACAACATACGCATCCACAGTACAGATTCATTCACAGAAAATATATTAGTATGAGCAAAACAAAGGCAAATAATTTCACTAACATGTATTAATTATTATTTATAAAGTTCTCACAGTCATAAGTTATCAGGCAATTAATATGGAAAGGAAGGCTCTGGTGGCTATAGGTGTGTAAATAAGCAGTTTGTGGTATTCCATACCACCAGAATTATTTTGGATGCTACACCCATGGCCCTGCCCTTGCAATATTATAATTTAATTCACTATAATACATTTAAAAGTAAATCTTATATGTAGGTATGGTTGTTTGTTGGGCATAGACAATTTAAACTGTATGCAGTTTTTAAATACATTTACATTTTATAAATGTATTATTCTTTCCAAACTTTTCAAATTATCTGTTTTATCTCCATCTCCCTGTGCCAGGGGGCCTGGTAAGATCTGCCTGAGTGCTGAGCTATCATGGAGCTTGGAAGTAGGCTAAGGTGTGATGTAACTGGCCCAAACCCATGACATAATTAGCTCAGCCCCCACTGCCTGCTTGCATTAGCCCCATTGGTACTGACCAATGTCAGTGTATGAGCCATTATGCCCCTATACCCTTTACTGAGCATGCTCAGTCTGAACCGGAATCTGACTGGTCAGACCTTTTGTATTTTAGTCCAGCTTCCAGACAGAGCTGACCAAGCCCCCTGGAGATGGATATAATCAGCTTGACTTGCATAGAAAGTTGCCACATTCAAGTACAAGTAAAATACACATAAACTTTACTTGTAAGTGCACTACAGTGCCACTAAGGGTGACTACAAGCTGTATTAGGAAGCAAAATAATTGTAAAGGATCATGGAAATCAGTTTTCTGACTATTTTGTTATTGTGTCACAGTGGGTTTTTGTTTTTCAAACAAAGGTCTCGGAGCAGAATAAACAGATTGATGTGTTAACCAGTTATAAGAGGATTGTCTCTGTTAGTCAAGGAATCATGATACAGTTGTATGAGTTATATTTGTTATGACAATGAGACCTACATACTGCACTTTGTGTACTACGTATTCGTTTCAATGACATATAAATGTTTTACTTAATATTTTTCATGCAAATGAAGGTACCAACATAACGCCCACTTTTATAGTGACAAGAATTCTCACAAAGTTAGCACTTTTCCTTGCTTTAGGTGAATAAATATGTGTGTATATATATATATATATATATATATATATATATATATATATATTGCACAAAGTAATATGAAAACTAATAAATGAAAAATGTCGCACTGAAGAATTGAATAACCACACTGCCATGAATTACCCTCTCTCCTGCCCTCTCCAGCTGTGAAGAAACCAGTGCAAGCATCAAAATGAGAGCCATATGGATGCTCAGAATTTATAGCTTTGCCATTGTTAGCACCAGAGGCTTGTCCTTCCGGCCTGGCTAGAAGAGGAAGGATATAAAATGAGTCCCACAACATATCCAGACAAAACGTGTCTAAGAGATAGGCCCTACAGTTATTTTATTTAGGAAACCGTGGACGGTGTATTAATAACCTCTTGTGGTTTAAATAACTTTACTGATTTCCATATGTGACCCAGAGCCCAAAAGCTGATTAGACTTTAAATTACCTCTGACCTTGTTAGTTTTAGCTGCACTGCCTGTTAAATCCCACATCTGGGACTCCTAACAAGAGCACTGCTAAAATTAGTGTGATCCGGGTGATTAGGTAAACATGGAGCATACTGCAGAATTTGTCATCTAATCATATGTTATACAGAATTATTGATACATTATATTCATTTTTTGTCTTTCATGAGTAAGCAGATCTAGCGGGCTCCGAAAGGCACAAATATAGCATCATAAGGGCCATGGATTATAGTTGAATATGCCGCTAAAAGTGAAGGGCCAGCAAGATTTATTTTAGTTGGCAGGGTAAAGTGCATTATATGCCTTCATATATAAATGCTCCATGTACCAAAACTATTATATATATATATATATATATATATATATATATATATATATATATATAGTTGTGGATCTGCGAGGCTGTCCGGAATGCTTGCGGCCTGTAGAGCTGTAACTGCAAGCCTCACAAAGCGAGGCGAGCCGTTGACTCGGGACTTAGGCTGTGTCGTTTGCAGCCCATAGGGCTGCAACTGCGAGCCTAGCAAAGCGAGCCATCGACAATGTGGGACTTAGGCTGCGATGAGCGCCAAAGGCGCTCATTGCCCTGCAAGGTGCGCAGTTGAGGCATGCAGGACTTACGACCCGCAGGACTTGGGACCAAAACCTGCACCCCCCCCCCCCCAAAAAAAGGACTGAAAACACCCCCAAAAAAAACAACAAATATGCCTCAAATTCACTTACACACTCACACACAGCACAGGGGCAGAGCCAGGAAGCCTGTGAGCGAGGTTGCAAGTTAACTCGAGACATACTCGATCAAAAAGCGCCCAAGCGAGGAAAAAAATGGCTGCCGAAAAAACACAACGAAAACGAGGCCGAAGGATGAAAAACTACCCTGAAGGACGTAAAATTGAGCCCTAAGCAGTAACACTTAGCGAAAGCCAGTAACACTTCATCCAAGCCACTAACATTTAACACAAGGTAGAAACACTTAAACCAAGGCACTAACACGCATTGTGTGGCAAACAGCATTGCCAGCCTTCCAATTTTAATCCCGCCATTTTTGACGGGCAATTTCCTAGTTATTAATAAGTACAGTTGTGTATCGAGCAATTTCTACACCTAATTTTCCTAAAGAAAATTAAATTGACCTATATTCATATGCAAACATCTGTTGTACCCTTAAAACCTGGTTACTAACTCCTATTTGTACAAAACAGACCCATGGTGTGTAACAGTCCAGTTTCTCAGCCCAAGATCAGGGGACACTGATGTCTTCCAGATTTATGCCATAAAGTGAAATATATTTATTAAACTTGCTGCAAGAGTATGATGCATTTAGTCTACTCCTAAATTTTAATTCTGGTGCATAAATATTTTATATGCCTATAATTAATAGATGTGATTACACTGCCTTACTCCTAATACATCTTTGTGGCTGCCTGTGTTCTGTTGATATCATGAACACACTTTAAAGTTTGTATGCAGTTTTACACATCATGAAAGATACCTGACTATATACATTCCCCCCATATCTTCTGAACTTTGCAACCATATTTTCCTCCTAAATTCCCCTACTGATCCTCCATCAGGCCTGCTGACACATAACTCATTCTTCAATCTATTTCATTACTTTTCATTTTCTGCCCCCAGCACAAATATTAAACTCATTGGCAGATTTAAGACAGCACATACACATGAAAATGGGGCGCCATATTCTGCTTATCTAAGCCCTCAGTTCTGCAAGCAATATCCAATCCCCCTCTCTCCTCCCAGCATCTAATCATGTTTCACTTCTCGCAGACTGTATTGATCCCCATCCCTGGAAAATGCAAATTACCCTGGCTGTCAGGATTCATGGTGTTTTATCATCAATGCACAGTAATTATCTTTGGCTGCACCGATATTGGATTGTTAAGCCCCAGGATAATGCACCAGGTAAAGACATTTAGAAGGCAGCCCACCGAGGGGATTTGTGTAAATTTGATGGATAGAGTGAACGAAGCACTGCTGATGTGCAGGCCCTGAGGGAAGCACATGGCTTTAGGAGAGTATGTGCTCTGTGGAAGGAAAACCGTGCCAAGAACAGGCCAGCAAAAGATGAGTACTGCCTAACAAGTAGGTTACAGCAAATATTTATCAGGAAATATATGCTAACTATGCTGTTTGTTGTTCTTAAAGACTATTAACCCTTTCACTGGCAGGGGGACCAGCAATGCTTTCTTTATGTTGCACACAGCAGGGGTATATTCCTCATCAGTCCTGGTAACACCCTAGTGTTGGACTTTGCTGTAATGCACCATAACTGTTCTACAACCTCTGCATAGGAGTTTACTTACGTTGACCCTTTAAAGTTAAATTGCTTGTGCAGATGAATGATTGAAATAGTATGTCGATGGTTAAATGACGACTTTGGAGATAGTGAAGCTGGTTAAAGTGAGGTGGGGTTAACTTAAAACAAAGGAACACAAAGTGAAGGGATAGTCATAAGAGAGCTGCCTAGGGAGCAACAGATATGGAAATGGTTGACAGTCATCTACCTGCACCTGTTGTCCCATTTCTCAACCAACTTCAAAACTGCTAGAGCAGATTATTTGTGATAGTTTAGTCAATTTGCTCTCCTACACCCAATCCTTGCAAAAAGATAGACCTTACTATAACCACACGTTATTTTTTATCAGATCTAACAGACTATATGAACAGGAACTTCTCCCCCTCCAGTACTTTCACATCAGCAACACTTTGCTTTCTGTGTCCTATCTCTGAAATCAAGCATTTAGTATCCCTTACTCTGATACCTATTCCCTGACTTGGACTCACTGTTTGGCTACCTCAAGGTTCGATCCTACCCCTCAGAGTATCTCCTGGTGCAATGTGATAATCTGGCTTGGATTTCACCATTATTATGACCGCTTTAGACCAATTCCTTTATCTTCTAGCATACTGCCCATCAACCATCTCCCTCTGAGTGTCCTTGTACTGCCAGAATCTCGGAATCACAGTACACTGAGCCCATATCTTTCTGCCTTCCACTACATTTAAACTGCTCAAATGTCCCTTACTGTGGACAATATCATCATTGTGCCCCCAACATTAGGGTGGTATTGGACTCTGCCTTCTCTTTCATTTCGCACATATCATCATTATCTGCATCCCAGTGTCTTCACCTGTTATCCAAAATACACCACTTTCTCATTAAAAACTCACCATAAATTCTAATTCTTTCAGTTATCAGATCCCATCCCACTATTGCAGCTTGCTTTTTATTTGTCTCTCCATCTGCCATCTGTTTACACTTTCACAATTGCTTCTGCCAAAATACATCTACCTTACTCAATGCTTTGGGTTTACTGTACCTCCATTGTTCATAATATCTCCATAGTTACCCTCACATTAACATATGTGTCTTTCTGCCATTCTTGTTCTCTCCACGCCATCGGCAGGTTTTATCTAGAGCTGCACTTTCTCTGTCTTTCCCTATAATCTTAGCTTCAAATGCTTGCAAGAAACACCTTTTCAAAGAAGTGTATCACCTGCTCACTTAACCTATGCTGCCCATACCCCCTACTGTGATGAACTGGCTCCAAGTCCATAACTACTGGATACAGCAAGGTAGCTCGCTATCTGCCTGCTATGCACCTTTCTCACCCTTTATTGTACCCGTGTGTGTGTATATTTGTATGTGTGTGTAATATATATGAATATAACTTGACTATTGGGTTCCTAGTGTAATGCAAGGAATTTCAGTGAGCAAATAAGTGCTCTATAATTGTACTGGCATCTTACGTCACCTTCCTATACTTGGCATCACTACTATGTCATATTTATTTGTAAAATAATGGCCTCTAAACATGGTAAACCTATATGCAAGTAGGTGCACTCTTAATAAAGGTTCGCTATTATTTACTTGTGGTGTAATTCTGTATTTTCTAAATATAATTAAATGGACAGTGTGATGCCTATTTTCTCTCAACGGAAGTCATAAAATTAAATAGAAGTATCCGTGTTCTATATAAACTTGTTTAATATGTAAATTCACCATAAAAATACCAAATGTATGCTCCACCCTGTGTCAGTTCTCTTTTACGGTCAGAATACCATGTCCATCACAAGGTATGGCCTAAGAATTGTTTCTCCATTACACAGTGTGATCGGCAAAGCCTTGTGAATACATTGAATGCGGTTGGAAATACTAATGCCAGCTAAACAGTCATCATGAAGATGTAATGTTCATTTATCTGTCCACACATCCGAATGTATGGACATATATTTTGATTCAAATTATAGCTGTGTTTTTATGTGGGGGAAGGGGCAAGTCGTAGCTTAAAGAAGCGATTTGCAGCAAATGTGTAAGACATCTTCTTCCCCAGCATACAGTTGCACTAAATTACAAATGCATATTGAATCCGACAAATGACAGGCGAGAGGCCACAGCTAATGTATTCAGGAGACAACACTGTGATTTGATTCCCAAAGATTCGTACATGCTACTGTTATTTAGAAGGCTTTTGCTGCCCTAGGCAAAAGCAATCAAACTGGAGGCAGCGCCCTCCCAGATCCTTGTTCCCTTTAATTGGAGACATAGCCCAAGATGCCTGCGGGCGACTGACGGTGTTTAAATGCAGAGTGTGCTGCAGAGGAATGTTCCAGAGAACAAAGCCGAACACGCTCCTTTGTGCTTTTTATTAGATTCCCCCTTTTCTTTAATGTTTGAAGGCGGAGGGAAAGGGTAGGTTCATTATTAAGATGACATGTAAAATCTGTCTTATTCTCTTTACATGTGAACATATGTTCACACATGTAATGCACTGCATGCTATAGTGGTGGCTGCCAAAATATTACTTGCAGATGCGTACCTTCTGCATATGCCCAGATTCTTCCTACACTAGGCCTGGTGACAATAATGCTAGCAAGTGTGGCAGGGTCTGTATGTTGTATTTCTTTTCTATACTGTCATCAATGTGCACAGCTCTTTACAGAGGCATCAATTACTTGACAATTTACTTGCATTTAATATAAAGACAACCAATACATTGCATAGTCCCTGCCCTGACGATCTTACAATCTACTTATATGGGGGTAAAGATGAATACAGACACATTAAGTAAAGGATACGTGCAGGTGGAACCTGCACCTTGAGAGTGGTAAGATATTAGATTTCTCTGATACCAGAGGTTTGGGCAACTAGTAAGAGGGGTTTTAGACGTGAAGAAGCTTTAGAACTGAACTGATCCGGGTACAGACATTCGTATGCAGAGCGACGCAGATTAGCTGGGGTATAGCAAAGGATATAAGGAGGTGGAATGAATAGCCTTGTAGCAGCGAGGGAGAACTTGTGGATTATTCTTGATTGGAAGCCAGATGAGAGATTTTAGCATTGGATGAGAAGGAAGAAATGTTGAAGAGTGGGCATGATATAAGTATGCATATCAGTGGTGGGCAACAGGCGGTCCTTAGACACTTCCCATGTGACACCAGCCTATTATCTGGAGTAAAAGAGCATGCCTTCTTTCAACAATACATAGTCCATTTTATGTCTGTAAAACTAACAATACCACCCAGTTGTACTCATAAATACTTCTCAATATATATTCCTCTACAACCAATGAATTCCTTTCCTACAGTTATTTTTCCATTTTATATTGGTTAATCTAAAATTATTTGAACGACCACTGTGTGCTAAAAATGAAAGTAAACAAAGTAAAAGTTCTTAATCCACAAATTAATTCAACTTAATAGGTTAGTTCTATGGACTTGATAATCTACTCTGAGAGCAACCTCTTTTAGCATTACTTGTGCCCTTCACAGGGAGAAATATCCTGTAGTATATCAGTCTGGTCCCACTCAAAGGAGTAATCCGGGAGAAACCGCAAACCCCAGACATTTATTTTTCATCCAGTCTTGGACCTTGTCAGTGAGTTGTAGCTGAACTCCCGAAGGCAAGGAGTCCACGTCTGGAGCCCCCTATTACCTTTACGGATACGAAGCCCCATGGGTCATTTAAACCATAACCCTTACCCTAACCCTAAAGCTATGAGATCGCCAGCAAAATCTACTGCTGCCTGTGCGGTCAGTCTGCTGGGATACTCATAACAGGACATGGGGCACAAGTGGCTAAAAGAGGTTGCTCTCAGAGTGAGTTATCATGTCCACAGAACTAACTTATTAGGGTTAGTGCTTTCTCTAATTGAGCACCTCTGACTTCGTTTTTTGTTTATTAAAATGAAAGTACATGCATACCTATACTCGATTTAAAATGTTTACATATTGTAATACTAGGATTATAATTTCAAGCTCTTCCCATTACAGCTTTCTGCCTGTCACTCTGCCCCTTTTGCATAATTATGGGAGGGGCAGCAGTAGCAGACATCCTGATGTGTACATCTTGTGTCTGATTTGGCCTCAGATTTAGTCCAGGGACCACACAGCAGGAGGTCTGTTATTGCTGCCCACCCCTAATAATGTTAACGGGGTGGAGCTAAGTATCACTGAGTGACAGGCAGAAACCTGTAGAGACAAGAGCTTGATATTATAGCTACTAGTATTATGATGGTAATATAATGTTTAATATATGCTTGTGGAACAGTATTTAGTGTTATATATAAACACAAAGCAATGTGCATTCCTATCTATAACCAGGAGAGTAGATATGTATGTATCTGGTCAAAATATATCATTTGTTATATGAATATGTGTTTAAAATACTGATACACATGTATATCTGTGCAAAGATGTATGGAGATTTATTTATTGGTAAAGGTCCGTAGTGGTGACTGAAACATTTCTGCCAAACTAATTTAAACTGGAAACTGTGCACTAGAGCAAGTAACGTTGCATTGGAGTGCCTAGTAACATGATTATATATACACCTATGTCTGTGTGTGAGCAGAACAGTACTATGTGCATGCACAACACATTACATTTGTTTTTAAAGCAATTTACACCATTTGTGGTAAACCGAAATGTATTGCACTGTATATCTGAAATGTTTATCTGTATTCCAGCATTAGGAGCCGTGTATATTGTGTACATAGCAGCGACCCACCTCTCAGGCCCTGGGATTAATGTATATGTCAGGGGGGTGTCCTAGTAGCAGGGCATGGGAGCAAAAGTCTCACTTGGAGGTCAGCTGCTGCAATCTGTCTCCTGCCAGTACAATCATTATTCTACTGTCCAGATTTGGTTTGGAAGTGAGGAAAAAAAACCCTCCTAAAAAACCTAAAAAAAGACTAAACAACTGCTTTGTCAGTCCAATCCGCAGCTCTTGATTTAAATGTGTATATATGTATATATATATATATATATATATATATATATATATATATATATATATATATATATATATGTGTGTGTGTGTGTATATATATATATATATATATATATATATATATATATATACATATATATATATACATATATATATATATACATATATATATATATATACATATATATATATATATACATATATATATATACATATATATATATACATATATATATATATATATATATATACATATATATATATATATATATATATATATATATATATATATATATATATATATACACACACACACGTCAAATGGGGCCTTGGTTAATCTTTTCCATTCTTATAAATTATTGTTTTATCCTATTCACCCACATTATTTTCAGACCGCCCTTAAACAATCACTTTAAATTGATTTAATTTAATTTTGCATAACACGCTGCATCATATTGTTGTTGTTCAGTCTTTCAATCGTGTTCGGTGACCATATGGTTGTGTTTATCCATATGTTTTTTTCTTTGGCAAAGATACTGGAGTGGGTTTCTAGTTCCTTCTCCAGTGGACCGCAATTTGTCTGACCTCTCTGCTATAACATGCCCGTAATTGGGTAACCCTGCATGTTATAGTTCGCAGCTTTATTGAGGTACAGAAGCAAGGTAGTGTTTTACAAGTGGTGCATCATATTAGGGGCTAATAAAGATGTGATGTGGATGCTTTATATGGAAATTAATTCTTGCTTGGTGTATTTGAGATACAGAAATCTGTAGTAATGTTACTGGATTCTTTAGAAAAATCCTGTAGGTAAGAATCATATATACATCCCTCTATGTGCTTCTGTGACACTTGCATTGCCTGGGGTTGTACAAGGTGTGGTGACAAAGACAGGCTCTGAAAAAGGTGACACATCTCGGCCAGTAATTGCTGCCTCACAATATACTTTGATAGAATGTATGTGTGTGTGTGTGTATATATATATATATATATATATATATATACGCTAGGAAATTGCCCATCAAAAATTACGGGAATAAAATTGTAAATGTGGCAATGCTTTTTGCCACACAATGTGAGGATTTTGCCCCTCTGCGCACCTTCAGAGCTCATCGCTAGCCCCGCGCTGTGGGATTCAGTGCTTATTGCAAGTCTCTCCCCCTAGCGCCTTTACCTACCCCTCCCCCCCTCGTGTAGTTTAGTGTTACTGCTTGGGTTAAATATTACTGGCTTCGGCCTAGTTTTCCGTCCTGTTACGTTTTTTCACCCACAACATTTTATTTTCCGTTTAGGCGATTTTCGATCTTGAAAAAATTGCAAATATGCCTCATATTCAGTTGCAACCTCACTCACAGCCTCCCTGGCTCTCCCCCTGTGCTGTGTGGGAGTTAATTTGAGGCATGATTGTGGTTTGTTGGTGGTCTTTCCAGTTGCGGTTCTGGCATTTTACGTGCTTTGGTCCTAAGTACTACAGGGCTTTGGTGCTTATTGTAGCCTAAGTCCAACGGGCCTCGCACGTGCCTCAACTGCTTGTGACCAACATTTATAGATCCATATATATCTCTCTCTCTCACTTTCTCGCTATATATATATATATATATATATATATATATATATATATATAAATAATGTGAGAAGTGCTCCTCAAACTGGTCAGTACCTCAGATGGAAACCAGTATACTTGCACCAGGGCCCACAGCAGTGGGGGGCCTCTGCTAATGGCAGCAGTCTGGAGTAAATTCTTGATGTATTAGGGGAGGGGCACATCATCTTCGCCAAGTGGGTCATGACCATCTGCATATATATTTGGATTGTTATTGAGAGGTTGGGGGTGTTATAAAGCCTATACAAATGTACATGGTCCATCCCCACATTGGTGCCTCAGTGTCACTATATGCACTGCCAGGGTGCACACTGATCAGAGGAGGCTGAGAGGATATGTCCATGTGGGGTAGTACTGTAAGGGTTACACTAGTAACCCCTGCGCTGCTGGTACAGCTCTAAGCATTGAGTTGCTGTAGCTAGGCTTCCTCACTCAGCATGCCTGGTAGAGCTCCCGATCACGTTCTCTGCGCTGGATTGCTCACGCCTGGAGCTGTCTGTCTTACCCTTTAGCAGCTCGCAGTTGGCAGCGCACAGAGCATTCGCCTTGAGAGCACAGAGCAGTGCGGAGAGGGGCTCGGCGGCAGGACTCCCCTTACACCCCACACCACAGGAACCATGGACCCCAAGACCTAGCCAGGACAGGGCCTGGACACCCCCGGTGCTGTGGATTGTTATCGGGATCAGCCGGTGTGTACAGTTGTGCTCTGGGATGTGTGTTTGGATGGAGTGTCTCCTTCCCGTCTTCATCACCGAGGATTTGTAATCGGAAGAAAAACTTTGGATGTAAAAGGAGCTTTGTGTCGGTGCTTGGAGGCTTCCCAAGGAGAGTGTGTGTGAGAGCAATGCTCCTTACACTGTGCACGGGTCTTATCTGTACACATTGCTCTCCTTATCCCTGGGTTATGGTATTGTCGGATGTGCATGGATTGGGATATACTGCAGCTGGTCACTGTGGGTAAGTCTTTGTGTGTATGTATATATATATATATATATGGCAGGGTTATGCCAGCAGTATGGTTTCCCTCCATTCTACATTTGGGAAGCTTCCAAGGGGGATGACATTTTGGGATTCGTGTGTATTCACTGTATACCAACCAAGAAGGGGCTGGCATTCCCCAGACTATCCAGATCTGCACTTGCATCCATTCCATTCTAGCTTTAGATAAATGTACACTTTGATTATCTCCTAGTAGTCTTCTTGGCACATTTGGTATTTGTTGTAACCCAAGGAGGGAAGAGGGTAGATATGAGGGCTACAGGGGCAGCGGGAAGCTTCTGCAGAGCCTGCTTACCCACTGATATGTGGCAGAATGGTGCCTCTCACACCCTTGCACTGCCAGAAGACCTAGCAACATATAGTTATGCAGAGCATCTATTAGGAGTTTCCTTTTCCCCACACCTTCAGAGAAAAAGACTACTGCATGTGGCTTTAGCACAAAGATCCCTTGTCTGGCCTCTTGCACACACTCTCTGTGACCTTTAACCCCATAAAGCAAAGGTTCAAGGGTATAAAACTCACAATCCCCTTCCCCTGCCCCCATCAGAACAAGTAACAAGGATCCTCTGTATCCGATCTGTCCTTATGTACGTTGCCGCATGATCATTTTTCAGGCACACGATTCAGATTTATTTTTTTAAAACATTATTTAGAATAACTGTACTTTTTCTCCATATACAGCTTCATAAACGAATTTACTATATGTTTGTGTGCTTACAATTCAGTAATATATTTTAATATTTGAAAGACACTATTAGCGTTGAAATTATGAAGGATCTGTCTTTCATAGTACTACTGGCATTAGTATGATTGGAAGTACAGAAAAACACCACACGGTTTGTGTTGAAGAAAGTGAAAATATACTTTTGAAGTAAGCCATTTATTTTACAAGCTTCTACCATTCCATATTGCTGTTGCTGAAATATTTTCTTTGAGGATATTTAGGAAAACACATATCAGTAGAACATAAATGGGGTGTTCACCATGAAAATTGTATTTAAATATACCCTGCCAGAGGGCCAAAAAGGGTTTTTAGATTAAAGGTTCAATATTTGACAGGATCTTGTGTTTCAGAAGGAGAATATTTCTTTGCCATTTTCAAGCTCAGTTCTTGCCGTTTGTTAAACAATAAATAATTCATCATACTAATTTAATACATTATGTTTGTACTATTCAAGCACCTTTTGTCTACGGTCCATAGGAAGGTGCCTTGATAGGGTTCATCTAGCCTTAGTACCATCTCTTTGGGTAATGGTGCCAGTTCTTATATTTTAGGAAAAGGGTTGTTAGCCTGAATGCACTTTCCCCATAAATAATAAAATGGTTTTGTTCTGCTACGGATACTAAATGTGTCTAAATATTTGCCTTAAATCACTGCTTTTGTGCCAGTAATGATACACAGACAGCAGATATTGTAACACTGACCCATCATGTAGTATATACTAGTGCAAATATACCCAACACTGACATCAGAACTTGAAATGTTTGGACCCTAGCATTCCAGTGTGCTATTATGGAAATGCCAATGGCTCAAATTGTGTATGCTTTACTTTGCGGTTTAACACCAATTAGCACACTTTTCCGTGCCTTACCTCTTAATCCTACCTTTGCCAGGTTTGATAGTTAGGAGGTATAAATGTTACAAGTTGGCAAGAATTTAATTTAAAAAATCATGCACTAAATTACTATATTAACCGTAAAATACTTGATTATGGTAAATACTTGTGCACACACTGCAGCTAATCTGTATTAAGATCTGATTATATTAAAGGTAATTTAGTATAAATAACAATTTCTAAATACAAATGGTTGAGAATGGAAGGCTTCCTCAATAATTTGCTATTTTTCATTCTTGCCAATAAGTAATGTCTCTTGGCTCAGCATATCAATAAATATAGCATGTAGTGACACCTCTCATCTTCCTCTCCATGAGCTGCGTGAGCACAAAATATTATACCTCTAAGTAAAACTGAAATCCAAGCCTCCACGTCTGCCGCATTCTGAGCATTGCATACTCGGTGTGGTATGTCAGCCGTAATATTCTCCTTACCTCTTAGAATCGTCTTCACATGCAAACTCTATAAGAAGAGATCTGTACATAATGTATCTCATTCTTGGCACACATTTACACAAATAGCTCCTGGGCATTTTCCTGTACTTTGTACAATATAGTTTTAATTGTATGCTCGCATGGTAAGATTTTGTCCTATTTTGGTTAATACAGTCTATCTAAGGCTGTTTTTGAAAAATTTAATTGAATTCCCAATAATAAAAAAACATTGAATAAGCCACACATTTCGCTTTATAAAAATTAGACCAACTTGTAAACATTTATTTAGAAGAACAACATGTTTTAATTCAAAAATCTATACGTCTTATATTTAGCAAGTTTATCATTTAGCTAAATTATCAGGATGGGTAATGTTTGTGTGCATTGTTGGGGAAAATGAGGACTCCCGGGTTATGGATATTGTGGCCAGTAAAAGGCCATCTGGGTTATTGGCTCACAGACTTGTGTCCATGAATTAGATGATCGTGTTCACAAGCGGCTCCTATGTCTCTTACATACTTTTCCAATTCCAGGCCCTTCTCCCTTACTGCCCTTATCCAACGCTGCTGAATAAAGTAAAGTGTAATCAGCATACTCAGACCCCTCTGGCAGCTGAAGGGTGAAGTCGATCCTCTTTTAGCACGCACTGCTAATCCCCTTATATCCCAGCTCCCGTGCAGATTACCCAGCAAGGAATAATTAGGAGCTTACAGTTCACCTGTCACAGGCAATAACTCAAGCCTTGATTCAGTGACAGACCTGACATTACTGGATGGGCAGAACTGTGATCAGCTTCTCTTGCAGCAACCTGCTCCTTTAGGGGCTTGCAGTCATTTCATCTATATGCACTGAACACCTTTATATTTCACTAAACATGTTGTTTTTATATGACTGTATAGAGTATGCAATCTTCCTTCAGCCAGCATTACAAATGTATACAGTGGTGATAATCTAGCAGTTATTTGAAATGACAGGTTGGTGTTTTTCACATTGCCCACATAACGGCTGATGATGTCGGCAGGTAGGCTTTCTGTTGCCCTACATGAAGTAAACAAACAGAATATTTCAAAAGTGTTGCAACTTCTGCAAACATCCTGCAAAGTGATAGCTATTTAATGGAGAGAAACAACCGTACTGAATGCGATAAGTCATTCTAATCACTGCAGGCTCCTTTCTTGTGTCTGCTGAGGTAATGATTCAGACAGCTGTTTGGCATAGCAGATAAGCCTAGAAATATCTCTGGGTTGTTTGTGAAAAGTTAAAGCCAGATATAAGCATTATGGAATCTGACAAGCCTGATAGCAATATGGAGAAGCAGGAACTCAGCGTGTTAACCCTTTCTAGCACTGCAATACAATGCTCGTGTTTCTGCATTTTTATGGTAGGAGTATGTATGTGTGTGTGTATATGTGTATGTATATGTGTATATATATATATATATATATATATATATATATATATATATAGTGTGTTTATGTATCAATGTGTCTGTGTGCAAAATTGATATACATTTTTCAACAATAAGGAACAATTTGGGTTTATAAAATGAGACAAGATCATGGAATTACTGATATTTGAACTCAGAAATCGAGTTCTCCATTTGCATTTCTAGACCATTGTAATTATACTATCTCTTCTGTGAAGCTGTTAAAAAAAAAATATATATATATGTATATATATATATATATATATATATATATATATATATATTTATATATATATATATATATATATATATATATATATATATATATATATATATAGTGGTAGCTCCAAACATTTGTGGGATCCCAGACTTGCCCTGAAGGCGATCTTCTGGTAGTGTGAAGCTCAGAACGGGTACAGAAGCACATGTGTTTGTCATTTATGGAAATAGCAGATTCGCAATGGTGGCTGAAGGATTGTAATACTACATGTTACATATACCTTGCTCCTTATGACGTTGCATCCCTGGAATGTTGACTAAATGTCATGGAGTGATTTTATATTAGCAAGAAAAAATACACACGCTCAGCCCTTTAGTATTTGTTGTACTAAGATATGCAGTTTAACCATATGATACTTTTGCTACTCCATATTTAAAATCACTGCTCCATGATGTTTTTCTTGTCTTTAAAGTGAGACTTCCTTCATTTTTTTTCTGTATAGAAAACAGTGTTCAGGAATATTGATATTGTCTGGGATTGTTAGCAAGAGTGAAATGGATATATGGAGAGATATTGGAGTCTTAAAGTTACATTTTCACATACTGGTTAAGGCGTTTCATGGAAACCATTTCTGGCAAGACCTTGGAAGATAAAAAGGGTTACTGACTAAATTGCTTCAGGAATTATTGCTGTAATGCATCTGCTAATTTATTATCCTTTGAATATGTCTTGTAAACAAATGAGTCAGTCTACCTGTAATCTTTAACTGAATAATTACAGTATAAATATTGAAGTTTGTCTATGTAAACTTGTATTACTGTACCTAGCACTACTTTTTTCAGCGATGACATGGCTGTTATCTAATTCTTTAATTAACGATTTATGTTCTGTGCATTGGTGGTACCATGGGACATTAGGAATAATCAATATGCCTAGTTGCCCTTTATCTTCTAATAATCATTTGGTTCTTTCTAGACCTGATGTGCTAAGCACTGATTCACACGGTTTTACCATTTTGGCTGCATTTTATGTCAAATTCCATGTATAGAACAGTAGGGTCGCCTCCCAAAATACAATGCAATAACTATATTTGGTTTATACATTTTACATCTACTTGCCTTTTAAATCTCTTCCCAGGGGAACAGAGCCAGGCGTATTGAAATATTGGCTGCTTAAAATGCAGGCACTTTACAAGGATTTAATGTCCTTAGGAGCTGAAGTATAGCAGTTTTATAGCACAATGTTGTGATCTGGCAAGCTCCAAGCCACAAAATCACTAAAATGATATGCAGTGAAATGCTTTCTTCGTAGTAGATTCATAGGAGCAGTCCGTGTAATGTCAGTATTAAAGATTGGTTGCCAATGGGTTTATAATTAATATACCTGATATACGTCCTCCAAAAAATGTTTCTCCTGCACAAATACTAGTATTCTAAAGGCCATTCCAGCAAGAAAATATGTGTCTGCCTAGCCTTTTAGTCATTTGGTGACGCAAACAGTTACTGAAGATGTTTGCTATAAGAATAAGGAACTGTATTAAAGGGAACAGGATCAGAAAATTCTTCCAGTTCAGGCTGCTATAATGTGTCCTTCTGGCTTCTTACATTTATGTCCAGAAGGAATAGTATCTCTATGGATGTGTCCCTGGCTCCTAAAAATTGTGCTTTGGATCCTAAATAATTCTAGTTACTTCAGCCTATCATTGAAGGAAGATTTGCTTTTTGTAGACCTTAATTTGAAACATATGGATAAGCAATAATATTCCTCACCTATTTCTGTCACATATTATAATTGTTAAACTGCGAGACGTCGTCACTCGTTGCGCACAAGTTAGGCAATGAGCGCCAAAGGAGCTCATTGCCTGCGAGCCTTGCGTAGCGAGCAGTTGAGACATTAAAACTCACAGCACTTAGGCGAGCAGTAGAGGCATTGAAAAACGCGGGACTTGGCCTCCAAGCGGTTAGGAAGAGCGTGATCGCCTTAGGCTGCAAGCAGTTGAGAATTGTGAGGAGCAGAACTAAAAAAAAATACAAGGTTGGAAAAATACAAAGTTAACGGCCGAACCGCGCAAGTCGAAAAACACAAAAAATACAAAAAAATAAATACATCACACATAGCACAGGGGGGGGGGGGGGGGGGACAGCCAGGACGTCTTTGAGTGAGGTTGCTTGCGAATTTAAGCAGAATTTGGCGAGTTTTGGCACTCGAAAATCCGCTAAGCGAGGGGAAAAAAATGAAAACAAGGCTACACTGCCAGCCGCGTAGCACTTTTACCCAGGAACGTACAAGGTACAAAATACACTATTAGAACGGAAAATGCTCGCGAGCCGCGTAACACATAGACAATCTCCACCATTTCACAACACTTACTTGCAACTAATAACTTTACAAATCTAAAATGGTGCTTTACCCGACTAAACCAACAGATTGGCCTCGCACACGCAGCCTATTTATACTGCACACTTGCCCCATTGCTGACACTTTCTCATCAGGGCAGCGACAATCCAAATGTACATTGTATGCTGCAGGAAAATCAAAAGAGATTGTTAGCTCTTCAGGATATTGATTGCTGGATATATTACTTAGAATTAGGTAAAGTATATTAATTTATTAAATAATTATTAGTAAAAAAAATATATATAAAAAATAAAAAACTCAAAATAACATATTTTACACTGCCGTCACTTTATGAATACGTTAAAGCTTCGCACTTCCTAATACATTTGTTCATTCGGAATTAATTATTAACGTACAATAATTTAATAAGTATTAATGGAAAATAAAAATGTATACTTTACACTGCACTAAAATAAATAAAATTTTTACACTGCAGTTATATAGATCGCGCCGAAGGTGCTTAGAGGAGCAAAAGTACAAGAGAGGAGAGGCTTGAAATGAGCGCCGAAGGTCCTCTGAGTAGCAAAAGCTTTACATTGTTTCGAAAACAGCATTGCCATGGCTTAAAATTTTACTGCCCCGTCATTTTTGACGGGCAAGTTGCTAGTATTTATATAGTAGAGAGATGTTCTTTTTGATGTTTTCTGGTTTTCAACAGAATAAAGTAAAGAAATGCTTAATAAGAATAATAATCCTATTTCATTTACCTTTTTTTTTATTGTTTTGATTTTTTTTTAGCTATCATAATCCATTTTTGTGTGCATTCCCATAATTTTTTAGTTAAGGGAATGCGGTATATCATATTTAAAAATGACTGGCAAGGGTGAGTGTCCTGGTTTATTATAGCATTCATCCACTATACAGTCCAGTCATTCACTGGCCTCTTGTTGTAGTTCTATAGTGTGTCCAGCAGAGGCAGTGTGTCCTTCTCACCTTGCTTGTGCATCATTACGTGGTATGTAAAGAAGTAAACCCACCAGTGTGTGCCGGCTGTGACATTAAATCTGTGCTATTTTGTTATATTTTAATTAATATATATTTTTAACCTGAACCACAATTTACAGAATTCTCTATAGTTAATAAGAGGCACTTTTTCCACTGCCTTACATTCCTCACTACAGACTCTCTATATGCTTTGCCATGGACATTTTAAGTAAAAAAAAAAAAAAAACGTAAACGCCAACTAAAATTGCAATGACAGGATAAATAGAATTTATAATACCACATGGTAAGGTTTTCAATATATAGCCAGGGATTTGTATAAAACCCCTCATTATAAGGGATTGCTGTTATACTATCTTAGATTCTAGTACCAATGTTTTAGTTAGTTTTTTAATTTAGGTATTGTTCTTCTAATTGGGCCAATAGCAGTTAGTGTACAACTCTCCATGACCCCATGGACAGCAGCATGCCAGGCACATCGTGAGTCGGGTCGTACTCATCCATAAGGTGTTCTTGGCAAAGATACTGAAGTGGGTTGCCAGTTTCTTTTCTAGAGGACCATGATTTGTCTGACCTCTGCTATGACCTGCCCGTCTTGGGTGACCCTACATGGTGTAGCTCACAGTATCACTGAAGTACACAAGTCCCTTCACCACAACAAGGTAGTGATTCAGAAAGGAAGTTCCTAGATACAAAGAGAGAAAAAGTGCGGCATCTAGTGGTGGGAGTGCAGAGCAGACCCTGCACACACCTGCATTACAGAAAGGGGAGAGAGGTAAGTGGTGCAGAGGGACAGCTGGGGAGGGTGACAGGCATGCGTGGGGAGGAAAGAGGGAGAGACTGAGCAACAAGGGGTAGCGAGATAAGGAGGGCAGAGAGACAGCTGTGGAGGGGGACACGCATCAGTCGCGCAATATCACAGAGCGCACAGGTAGCGCAAGGATTCTCCACAAGATCCCATGCTTTTTTCCCAGTAGATTTAAAAATGAAAAATTACATTTTAACACATTCTGTGTACAGATTTGCAATTTATAAAGCATTCATATGATCTTTTTAGTAATGAGTGTAACAGACTTGAACTGGATTGAAACCCAACCTTTAGATTCCACCTACACTTCAGTGCAGCTATCCTGCCATCAGTATTAAAGATACATGAAGACATGAAGTACATAATAGATTTTAATTGCCTTATGTCACTCTGGAATAGGTCTCTGGACCTTGATCTGTGGCTGTGTTCTGCAATACATTCCTATTTATTCTCCCTTTCTCAGCATTACACTGTCATATAGGTCTCTAGTGTGTTGGCATATGTCTTGTCACATGCACATATTACAGCAACAGGTTAATGGTACACTTCAGGTAGTGATCTGAAAAACAAACACACAAAAAAAAACTAATAGGCTACTACTTATCTGGATTGGTGAATTTGTTTTTTAAAATAATTTGTTAGTATATATCTGAAAAGGTTTGGACCTAGCTATTTTGAATAGCTATCCGTGTATGATTGACATTTCTGATTTTGTGGAGTCATGGAACATTTGCTTGTTTATGGATAATTTGGGTGTATTGTGTTAAATATATAAAATCATGCATCCTTTGTAACTTGTTAAAGTGCAAGAAAGCATGCTTCTTTTATATACTACATAATGCTTTAAGAAAATATATTCATGGCTGCACCCCATTAGCAATATATTTACGAGATAGGTAAAACTTATAAAATGGAAAAAGGAATAAACATAGACTTGGAGTTTATAAATAATTATATTTATAATTATGTCTGCTTGTATTTGTCCCTTTAAAGCCGAGCTTGGCTAATCTCTGGAGCTATGTGGACACCGCTCTTATGCATAATCTGGCTCCTAAAATGTTTGGCTAGCCCCTAAATTTCAGTCAGTGGTCAAACCCTGCTGTAAAGTAAAGGAGTATCTCCTACATGTCTTCAGAAATACACAGTTCAATTGATGGGTTGTTAATGCACATTTTAAGAATACTGTTTGAGGTACAGTGCTCTATTCAATTACAGTGCTTTTCTTATTACTATAAACAGTTCAGTACCTTCTAGGGCTATTTGTACCCCCAGAAAGTTATATAGAAGGTACTGAAGATGGACCTGACAACCTCCAATCTAGGAGCATTAAATGTATTGCATGTCATGCACACTGGTCTCTTTCTCGTCTTTGACCTGGATAAACCTAGTAGGACAAATATTTAACCCCTTGGGACTTTATCTGACTTGGGACATTATCTGACTTCTAATCGCACGCTAGAGCACCAGGGTTCCTAGGAAAGGGAACACCCACCTTCCCACACCAGGAGGGTTTACAACTGGGCAACAATCCAAATTGTTTGGAGCATCTGGAGTGACACTGCTTCCAAAATAAGCAAATCTGATTTTATCCTTTTTATAAAATATGACTTTTATTTCAGGCTTCATTTTATTTATTTAAAATCCCTTTCCTGAGAAAACACATGAAGGCATATATCATATTTTGTGTCAAATAATCTTAAATAAAAACAAACGGATAATGGATAGATTCCACAGTTTAGGTTCTTTAGGTTATTGCTTTCAAATCTGAAATCCCAGTATGTTCCTTAAGAAAACCGAGACACTGTCTCATACTGGGTAGTAGAAGCCGGCTTAACACAGCAGATTATGATGGGAATGTGGAAACTGATATTGGTCTTCTCACTCAGTAGATTGGACAGAACTCATCAGTAAGCAGAGACTGTTTGTATTTTGGTCTCAGTCTCTCTGACAGCAGCCATCTGTGCTTTGATCTTGAAGGACCATTTGGCCAATATGTTGAGGCAAGTTGTGTTGTTATTAAGTGTGATAATGAAATTGGAAGCTAGATTCAGAACTGTTGAAATCTCTTTATGCTGACCCTGGATTCTTGGCATCACTGCTGTGCACTTTATTATGAAGCAAAGAAAAATAAATTGCTGTGAACAACAACATTCATCCTATGGCACAGACATGCAATGCTTTGAAAGAGAGGATTCCTCAACCACAAACAACATTAATTAGTATTAAAGCATTTATTATTATTTAAGAATGCACAGTACCCCTTTCTACAAATATATCTGTTGGCGTGGCTATCATCTGCCTGTGTATCTTCAATAGTAAAATCCACAGACACTCATACCTTCTCAATTCTATCGTGCCATATAGTCCAAGTCAGTGGAACATTTGATCATTCAGTGGTTGCCCATTACTGTCATAGATTGATACCGTAAGCCCAGGCACAAGACTTTTCATGCAGTTTCATACATATGAAGGCTACCAAAAATGTAATAGAAAGACGCACAGAGCTTAGCATTCTCAAAGTTTAGATATTTGTTAATTTTACAAATAATTTAACATTCTATGTGATAAAATATTGATGACCCAAGTTACTGGTTACATTAAATTTGGTAAACAGATTGTGTGAGAGAGAACAATAAAAGCATCTTTTATTTAAAACATCTAGCCTATCTGTAGTTTGAGAGGACACGTTGCCGTATGAGGCTTCAATCTGCCATCAAAATCTGTTGTCATGGGGTTATTAAAGAGTACCTTTTTAACAAAACATAATGCAGCTTTACTGTTCCTTCCATTCCCACAGGTTTCTAATCCTTTTACTAGCAAAGACAAAATGTTCCTCATCAAAAAAAGCAAATTTGAATACACTAGTCGAAAATTAAAGACTTTTTTTTTCCTGTCAATTAGGTATACTATAAATATGAAACTTCTGTGGTCCTTTAAAAATGTAATGTAGAGTGGTGCTTATGGTAGCATATTCTCTCTTAAACTCACTGGACATGTGCTTTTGTTTTTCCAAACTGTCTTGGTCATCTTTCGTTCTTACTATTTACTATTTTTAGTGTATTGGCTGTTTTCCTTTTGCCAAGTCCCATTCCATTCTTCCCCTACCCTGCATTTTCTTTAAGACTCTCAAGATTCACAACATCCCCTTTTTCTTGCAGTTCTTTCTATGATTTAAAAGGGGATTGTCTAAAAAATATTTTATGGAAGTATAGAGCAGTGACCCACCATTATCCTAATCAGCAAATACCTGTTTATATTTGCTTTCATTGGAGTAATTATCACAAGTACATATTGCAGACCATCTGTGCAGTTTAACTGTGTGGCCTCTTCATTTCCATTAGGTAGGGTTTGGAGGATTCAAGCACAGTGCTGTATGGAGAGATCCACAGAGCATGCCTGTGGCTAGATGCCTGTTTTCTCGGTTAGGGTATGTCAACCCTTTCAGTTCTTGGGGAAATTGTTTGCTGGAGATTAAAGAGAAATCACAGCACTACAGAAGCATCTCTCATCCCGTAGATCTCACAGCTGCCACAAAGCAGTGTTTGTTTGCAGTCTACAAACCCCTTGAATTATGCATGACCAATTTTCAGAGCCCCAAGCTGTAGAACTGATTGTGTCCTTGGGATATATTTACTGGAGATTGCAGTTTGTAGTTCTGGCCTCCCCAGAGAGTCCATTTAAGACTGTTGATGGGAGCAATGTTCCCACTTCTATAGAAAAAGTTAAAAGCTTTTGCTACATTTGAAATTGTGTATTTCATGTTTTTATGTCTTGTTGCTATTTTTAATTTTGATGTACAGTACAGTTTTGGGCCGTACACATACTAGGTGTGCACAGATTGTGTGGATAGAAGGTTCGAACATGATCACACTTAATAATATTTTGGTCTATTGGATGATTTGAAGGAATAATATACATGTCCCTCAGTTTTCATATATTCTGAAAGTGTAAGTTTTAGATGTTTAAAGAAAAAAAAATGTCTGACATCAGTAAAAATTGTTAGCTGTATGTTTTCTGGAATTTTATACTCCTCTGCATTTGATATATACATTCACACACACTGGTCAAGACGTGTAGCCACACCTAACAAAATATTAATTTAACATAAATATTTTGATTGACAATTAATCATTGTTACCTTGCATTATGTTTATCTATGTTTTTATACTTTTGTTTATCGCGTAGGTCGGGTTATACGTTTGGTGGTACTCATCAATTTTCAAAACTAAATGGCTCTGATCAGGAAGTTTCTGAGCTTCCAGGCATCAACAGTCTGGCAACCTGTAAGATCAGTTGCTTATCCATCCTCTCCTGTGATAGAAACATGTAGCAGATGCCAGGCTAATCTCTTGCACCATGATATGCGACTGAGGGACTAGGAGTGAGAGAGGATACTAAATGTTATCTGTTACCGTTGTCTGGTTTAGAAAATACCCAAAGTGCTCATTAACAGGAATATTCTCTGTTGAAAAATTATAGCATTGGTTAAGTAAAGATCTAAGGGGTTCCTTAGGTGGCCTACAGAATAAGAGGGAGGTAACGAATGTGAGAGCTACAAGCACAACAGAGAAAACCCCAACAAAAAATCTAATTTGTTTCCTAGTGTATAAGATCTATATTACCCATTTATTACAATGATGGAGCAAACCTCCATGCTATTTTTGCTTCTCTGTGATTAATCAAATACCATTATTTTTTTTATTTTTTTTTACCTTTCATGATCCTTTTTCTTAAGGTATTCTTTCAAATGCAAAGAAAATGCCATCCTCAACACATAGTGCTCCCAGTGTGCAAGGCAAGTATTGATGGGACATATTGCCAGATGCCGATAGGGGTTCACCAATTTATTTTGTGAGGAGAGCAGAAGGAATAGCAAATAGCTGAGAGAGAAGACTTTCATCTCCTTAGGTTTATAAGGGCTGTTCGTAGTGTCCTTTTAGGTCAGGCAGTCGCCAGAGGGGCACCATGAACTAGGGGTGCTTTGCTTCTATTGTTCATGGGGAAGATTGCAAGGGCATTTTGTTATGCCATATTGCATCACATAAGACACTGGGGACTAATTATCCTGTAATATCGCCACAGCCTTATACCCTGACTGCTTTTATGGTTCACACGTATGAGAGGACAGTGTCTTCTGGCTGTTTGTCCAGTTGGGGCAGGGACTTTTTATATTTGGTTTATGGAAGTAAGCAGTTATTCCTAGGATCTAGAAACAAGTGTCTTGGGGTTCTTTGGGGTATCTACAGTAAACATATAGGTGTGTGGACATCTACAGTGAGGGGCATATTTTTCGATACTCCTAGGTTCTGGTAGGGAACATGTAAGTATGGTTCATTTGGGCATGTTTTGATCAAAAAGGGCCAGTTTAGATGAATGTAGAAAGCTGTATAAGATTTGCAGTTATCGTGTAATTATCCAAAGGTGCAAGTGGGGTGGACATTGAGTGAGATGTAGTAAAGGTAAAAGTGCAGCACAGATCATGCTTCACGTCTGGAGTGTCACTGCGCTGTTGCATGTCACTACGTTCCTATCACATATTATAATTGTCTTACTGCGAGTTGTCGTCACGCTTTGCGGCCCTCGCAAAGGAAGGGCCGCAACTGACGACAACTCGCAGTTTCACCATGGCTCCCATCAGCCCTACAGCATGCGTGCACGGGTAGCCGGCAAGCGTGCGCGCGCGCACACGCGAAGACGTCGCGTGCGCGGGTAGCCGGGCAGACAAGCGTGCGCACGCAAAGACGTCACATAAGCGTGCGTGCGCGCGCATCTACAGCAATGAGGTGAGGGAGAGAGACACAGGGAAGAGTGACAAGGAGGGGAAAAGCAGGGGAAGAGATACATGAGGGAGGCAGAGGAGGAGGGGAATAGAGACACGAGAGGAGGGGGGAAGAGAGACACAGGGGAAGTGAGATACAGGGGAGGGGAAGAGAGACACAGGGGACAGGGGGAGTGAGATACAGGGGAGGGGAAGAGAGACACGGGGGGGGGGGAGTGAGATACAGGGGAGGGGAAGTGAGATACAGGGGAGGGGAAGTGAGACACAGGGAAGGGGGAAGAGAGGCACAGGGGAGCGAGAAGAGGAGGGGGAAGAGAAACACAGGGGAGGGACAGGAGGGGGAAGAGAGACACAGGGGATGGAGAGGAGGGGAGGAAGAGAAACGGTAGGGGAGGAAGAGACATGGGGGAGGAGACACAGCGGAGGGGGGAAAAGATGAGGGTCAGGGGGTGGAGAGACACAGGGGAGGGATGAGGGGGGCAGAGACACAGGGGAGGGAGACGGGGTGAAGAGACACAGGGGAGGGAGACGGGGTGAAGAGACACAGGGGAGGGAGAAAGACACAGGAGTGGGAGAGGGGGAAGAGACACAGGGGAGGGAGAGGGGGAAGGAGAAACAAGGAAGGGAGAGGGGGGGAAAGAGACACAGGGGAGGGAGAGGGGGGAAAGAGACACAGGGGAGGGAGAGGGGGGGAAGAGACACAGGGGAGGGAGAGGGGAAAGAGACACAGGGGAGGGAGAGGGGAAAGAGACACAGGGGAGGGAGAGGGGAAAGAGACACAGGGGAGGGAGAGGAAGTAGAGGGCGGGAGAGGCTCACAATGAGTTCCAAAGCCACTCATTGCAAGGCCCGAGATGAGCTCTGAAGGAGCTTATCGCAAGGCCAGTAAAGTACAGGGGGGAGAGGTTCGCAATGAACCTCTCCCGTCAAGTAGAGGGGTAGAGAGGCTCGCAATGAGCGCCGAAGGCGCTCATTGCGAGGCCCGTGATTAGCGCCAAAGGCGCTCATCGCGAGGCCAATAAAGTAGAGGGGGGGGGGAGAGGCTCGCAGTGTGTGACAAACACCATTGCCAGGCTTCAATTTATTGCCGTCATTTTTGACGGGCAAGTCGCTAGTAACATATATTAATGCTTAACTTTCACTATGTACTTCTGACTACTTAAAGCTAATTATTTTCCTAAAGATTTACCGATTTAGTGGCAAAAACAGCTGGTCATTTTTCAATAGTTTATTTAAAAAGCAGGTGGTGTCTTGTAAAAAGTAAATGTTTACAGATTTCTTAGTTCCTGTGTACAGACAGCACTTGAAATGTTAGGACCTCCTTCTGTCAAACTCACGGAAGATGTCTGGTGCAACCAATCACTGACGAGCCCAAAGGACCTTTCAAAAAAAGATTTTTTTAAATGTATTTTGTGACTGGTTTTCCTGTCCCATTTTAATGTAATATTTTAGGGAGAGGAAGTGAATCAACAATATCTGCTTTGGACTTTTAGACACGCAGTCTCATAAAGTATCTAAATGCAGGTTGGAGACACTTGATATCATCACAGTGCTCTGTGCTCAATTTCCTCTGTCCTGATCATGCTGTGTGCTTCCTTCCACAAGCAGTGGGAGCTCCCTTCTTTCTGCTTGGCTCTCCTCTGTAATTCTCTCCTGGACACTCATCCTTCTTCCTACCTCTTCTCCTGTACTCTCAGCAGGGCTGGAGACTATTTTACACGCTCAAGCTCATCTAGCCATTGAAAATGCCAGCAGGGCATCACTCTCCTGTAGAAGATGGGGCATTTTACAGTGGCCGCCTCACAGCATGTAGAAATCCATTTCTGTCAGAAAGAGCCACCATGCAGAGCAGACTCAGAGAAATTAGGCCTTTTTTCTATTCCTTCAGCTCCCATGGGTTCTTTCCCCCTTTTCTCTCTGCAAATGTGCATTTACTATCAGCAGGATTAAAATCCTTTTTTTGTCAATTGTATCTGGGATGCCAGCAACACATTGCACACTGGGAGGAGTCTTCCAACACTAGTTACTGGGAAAGCAACTTTTTATCCTCTCTGTGGAGAAGACACCAACATTAAAGAAGTCCTGAACATTTTGAATGTCTCCAAGCAATTGTATTTACCATTTAGAGTTGCTTGTTGCAGTTCAACAGCTGCTGGTCTCATCAGAGGAAGGAAATGGGAAATGGTGGTTATTTAACCTCTTCTGTGGCAGTGACACATTGCAGCAGCATTGAGTTAGATGCCGGAGTGAAAGTCATGTGCATTTGCCAGACATACTGTCGTTTTATCACTACTTCTATGAGAGCCTTGTTTGAGTCAAAGACTTGAATGCTGTGTGAGAACAGAAACTGCAGCCAGACAGGATAAGGGTGTGTGAGGAAGTTTACATTTGCTGCTCTCTTTAATGTATGTATTGGGTAAACCGTTACAACAAAGATTCATCATCCTGTTTTTATTTTTTTACAACTTCACTGTAAAGGCCATATTTTCAGAAAACATTGTATTTCTTCAGTTTTGACTTGAATTGCAGATTGTAGCTTTTGAAATTTGGTTATTTTTTTTAGTTGTTGCTTTTGGAAGAGCAAAAGTGGCCAAAATATTATTATTATTATTATGAGCAGATAATAAAATCTCGCAAGTGACTTTGACAGCAGATTTGACATATCTATCCCATTCTCTTGAAATTATTTTCACAAATAAATTTAACATGATGCAGGATCAAACTGGTACTCAAATGATGTAGTTATAATATGATCACAGTAACAGGTGACAAACCAGGTGAGAAAAAATTGCCACTCCCATTAATTGCATGTAATAGTTAATAAAATAATAAATTCAAGGCTGTTTCATTAATGTATTTGCTTTCTAAAAGTCAATTTGCCCAGTATGAACACTAGTTCTTTGAAAACACATACTATAAATATAAGAGTGTACAAACAAGAGACAAGGAGACATTCTATAATGAGTGATGTAAAGAGATAGAAGATAACATGGGTAAGTCGAGAGATCTTTTCAAGAAAATTGAGAATATCAAAGGAATCTTTCATGTGTGTTAAAAGACAGATGGTAGGGACTTAAGATAAGCCGATTCGATAAAAAGAGGTGGCAGGAATACACAGAAGATCTATACAGAAAGGCCATTAACACCATTGATTATCTCAGTGGTTTGTCCAGTGAGCAGGAGCCAGACATCATGGTGAGTGAAGTGAGATGAGCCGTAGGAAGGTACAGGAGTTGATGGAATCCAAGCTTAACTGTTCAAAATCCTAGAAGATTATTCTGTGAAAGTGTTGCTTGCAGTATGCCAACACATTTGGAAAACTCAACTGTGGTCAGAAGACTCTGTCACTGCCTCCATTCCTTCACCATCTATTTTGGGACTGGTTTATATACCAGTCCCAAAAAGGGCAGTGCCAAAGAGTGCTCCAGTTATCAAATAATTGTATGCGTTTCACATGCTAGCAAGGTAATCCAACAATATATGGATTGGGAACAACCAGATGTGCAAGCTGGGTTACACAAAGGTAGAGGCACAAGAACTTCAATTGCCAATGTCTATTGGATTACCGTGAAAGCAATAGAGTTTCCGGAAAAAAAAACTATTTTTTTTACCTCTACCTCATAGACTATTCTAAAGCTTTTGACTCTTTTTCAATCACAACAAATTGTGGCAAATTGTTCAAGATCAGGAAAGCTGTGAGACCAGGTTGTATATTGTCACCTTATTTATTCAACTTGTATGCAGAGTACATCCGGCATAAGCCCAGTCTGGAAGAATCCAAAATTAGAATTTATATTGCTGGGCGAAATATCTACAAACTCAGAAACTCGGAAAATACTACTCTGATGGTTGAAAAATTGGGGGAACTAAAGGGCCTATTGATGAAGGTGAAAGAAGAGAATGTTGAAGATCATGGCAAACCGCAATCTCAGTTACTGGAAAATAGATGGTGAAGGAATGAAGGCAGTGGCAGATTTTATTTTTCTGGGCTCCAAGATCTCTTCATGTGGTGACTGCAGCCATGACATTTGCTTCTGGGGAGGAAATCTATGGCAAGTCTGGATAAGCTATTAAAAAGTAAGGATGTTTCACAATCAATAAACTATGGTATTCCTAGTAGTGTCATACGGATGTGAGAGCTGGATCATAAAGAAAGCTGAGCACTGTAGAATTGAAGTCTTTTTTAGTCTTGGTTTTGGGGAAAACTGCTTAGAGTTTATTGGACTGCAAGAAGAGCTAATAAATCAATACTACAAGAACTCAAGACAAACTGTTCACTAAAAGGTATGATCATGAGGTTAAAGCTCAAATATTTGACCATGACATGAGAAGACTTCTCTAGAGAAGACTCTAGAGGTGGAGATGCTTAGATCAGATCATTGAAGCAATGAGTATGCGCTTAATGTAGCTGAGAGATGCAGTGGCTGTCATATCTGCCTGGCATTCTGGGGTACATATGGTCACAGAGAGTCGGAACCGATGATAAAATAAATATAAGAATAAAGTGGTCCTTTTTTTTTTTTTTTTTGCATGGAAAAATATTAAGTAATCCTGCTTAGACTTCCTTGAAGCTAGCAGAGCATTCTTTAGTAGGTAGATCTTAGTGCCAGACAAGTATGGTTTATTGGCTTCCAATTATTGTGATATGTATGTTGGAACGTAGATGCAAACTGTTCCATTAACAAAGGTCTCACCTTGGATTGGAAACCTTGTTTGTGGGGTTTTAGTAAACCCACTAGACAAGTGTTCTGTGCCAACATTATTAATTACATAGTGGAATATGAGAGCTGGTTATACAGGTTGCAGCTTTTATGGGTCTCCCATTGAGCACTTTTTAATTAAATAAACAAGGATCTCTTTCCTGCTTCTTAAATTCTTTGTGTTGTTATAGTTAATCTCTGTGGATACACATTTTTGGCTCCTGAAGCTTTATGTATTTTGTTTTGTGTGTTCACCAGAGTTACTTGCATTTTATTTCAGGCTGCTATATTTTTTTGAGTCTACCAAAAACCAAAGCAGTGAGCTCTAGTGTAGGTAGTCAGTTATATTATCTACAATTTTTATTCTGATGCTAAAAGAAAATGAGGAACCAAATTTTCTAACTAAGTGGTATTCCGTGATATGATTTCCTCTGGACTCCTCATTCCTCCTTCCACATTAATCTTTAACCCTTCTTGCACTCTGGCTGTCTACGGCATCATGTCATACATCTATTTATTTACCCTGTGCTGGTCTTTCAAGGTGTAGTTTCATTGCATATTTTGTGACATGTCAAAGACATCATTTTATTTTTTATTCTGCTGCTGTAAATTTGAAGCTCGAGCAAATTGATTTTTTGTGAAGCATATTTACCATTGATGGGATAGGCTAAGTGTATTGTGTATTAAGTAGTGTTTAAAAAAAATACAATCTCTATTCATTGTGATAAGGACTGAAACACATCAGCTACCACACCGAACATATACAGCAAGGCTGATTGGGTCCCCTACACATTTTCCCAATAAAATAAGCGGCGATGCTCTGAGTGAATTAGGATCTCCAGTCCGTGTTGATTACTTGGCCTCTAGCAGTTAGGGGCATGTAAGACTGCCACACAGACAATCAGGGAGTGATAGTATTTTGTGATCAGTGATGCTGCTTGTGGGCGCAGAAAAAAAAAATGGTAATATGTATCGGTGTTGGGAGTTGGAAGGACTGAATTGAGCTGTGGGTGACGGAGTTGTATGCTGGAAAGAAATTAATTGTACATGCAGATTTTAATATAGTGAGGCAACTAAGTCATGCAGTTATAATGATGGAGGTGTCGTGGAAGAGAGTAGAATTCAACACAATACCCAGATCACACTTCTGAATAATAACAATACCCAAGTGCATAACATCAAGGAGGTTAGCTGTTTCATTGTTAGTCGCACACATTTAGTTCTAGACACATTTTAATAAGGAAAAAAAATAAAATAATTTCTGTTAAGCAGAGGGGCTGTTAAAACTTGACCTGCGACTACATGATTTGTGAATGTTTGTGAATTCATATGCAAAATTTGAATGACAAGGTTAAAGTTCTCTTAAATATTACTATAATCCTGCTTTGCCGTAAATATATGCAAATGTAGGTAACGTGAAAGGGTTTCATCACTTGAATGTATAATATATGTTCTAACCACATACAGATTAATCAGGATGGGGAGGTGTGAGAGCTGCCCCTGAGATTATGATTAGCAGATTCCCTTGGGATGCAGGAGGCAGATGCACTGTGTGATATAGTGGCGCCTTGGGACTCTGCTCCCTTGACTGGATCTTTCCTGCTAGCATCTGATTAATGCTATTGCCAACAGCGCCTGCCACACAGAGCAATAGTTTCCAAACCTCATGACATTCAGATCATTTAACCACTTGTATACTAAAAATGTTTATCAGTACTATTCTTTGGACTAAGGTCCAGAAGGGCATCTTGAGTATTTGCCACCGGGAACAGTTTATTGACAGCTATGTCATCTTCCTCCTTCCTTTTTCTGCCCAGTAGTCTTCATTTCTTCTGAAGGTATTTGGAATAGCTGTTTTTTATAAAGATGAGTATTCAAAATGGTAGTTCATAACCTAAAAATGTTTGATTCCCAAGATTTACTATCCATTTGTATTATTTAGGAGGTCAGGGCAAGACGAAGGTTAAACCGGTCCAGTGTCCCTTTAATGTAATTATTATTTTAAGCTACAGACTACTCATTTTGCAAATAAATAGAAAGCGAAACACTTTTAAATTTTTTTTTTTAATTTTAAGTGCATGTAGTACTAGAGCTTAGCTTTCAATCAGCACAAATTTTTTTCTATATAAATTTCTTTAGGATTTCATATACATTTCTTGGGGATAAAAGGAGTTTTAAAGATCTTATGACCCAGACAGGCTCTTTTTTAGGAACCAGGAAGGAAGCCCTAGATAGAGAATCTTTATACTTTGGAAAAATATTTAAGAGCCAGTAGTATAAGTTCTTTAGGACTTTTTCAATTTGTACATTAACTAATGGAATTCTAGGCTTATTGCACTCTATATTTGGAGATTTGGATGAGATCCAAAAAAAGTCATTGCTTTTCAGGTTTGTACGTAATAGACCTTTTTCAAAAGGTGGGTTTTTAAAGCGTGCTTAACACTATGAAAGCTGGGGGAGATTACTTTCACAGCTCTCATTCTGCTCTGTAAAATTCCTGTAGGTAGGAGTTTTGTTTGTCGTTCAGTCGTGTCTGACCCTCCATGACCTCATGGACCGCAACACGCCATGCTGACCCACTTGGTATTCATGGCAGAGATACTGGAGTGGTTTGCCAGTTCCTTTTCCAGTGGGGCACAGCATAAAGCTCCTGGTATTCATAGATGGTCTCCCATCCAAGTACTGACCAGGTCCAACCCTGCTTAGCTTCAGGGTGGTGTGACCTCTTAATTTCCTGACTGGAATCAAACCCAGATCACATTGGTGATAGTACTTAATCCTAACCACTGGACCAGTAGGAAAGCAGTGAGCCCTGAGCAGACTGGAAGGGGGCAAAGTGCACCACATACAATACTTTGAGGTACAGGGGGGCATTGTAAATGCCTGTGTGCAGTCCAAATTGCCTGCATTACATCTTGTCATCACTCAAATTAAATCTCCATTTCAAGTCACTTCTATTAACCACCATCTCCAAGTTATTATGACTCTCTGACTACCAACCTTTAGCAAGTCATATCTGTCTTCATACCAGTTTACAAATGTTCTCCACTGCACTTCCAAATCAACAAATGAATCCCATCACCCTCATGGCTTCGCAGAGCTGGCTCCTCACTTGAGCCTCTCAGGATGCTGTTGGTGACAAGCTTGCTGCAAGCTTCCTGACCTCTGCTCTAGGTATAAACACATTTGAAAATCACTGTCCTTTTTCTGCCATAGGAAGCTGTTCTCTACCGATTTTGGAAAACACTAGTAAGGTTTATTTTTATTTTTTGGACTGTTTATGAAAAAGGCAACAGGCCTTCTGGAGTTACTCTGATGCAGTGTTCGGTAAGTTTAATGACTGCCAAAGGAACATTGTGCGCTTCCCTGACTGTGCATGTGGTTTTGGGCAGAAAGGTGCTGCTTACTTCACTCTTCTCCTTGCTTGTGCCTGAGAAATATTGCTACCACGTAGCATAGAACAGCCTTTGTGTGTCACGTTAAGGCCCACGTCACTTGCTGGCTAGCAATAAACGACTTCAGTGTCCGCTCTACACAAGTCATTACATCTGACCAAAACAAGTATAACACAGGGCTTGGCAGCTACAGAAACTTGGGCAGCCATGCGTCCAGAGTTATATTGTCACAGGTGTACTGGCACAGGGGCCTACTTTATGAATTCTTTTTCCTCAACAAAAAGAAATAAATTTACTAAGCAGAGGAACAAAACTGCTGGAACAGTTCACATACTGCCTGAAGCCAGGCAGTTCAACATGTACTGAAATAACACTAAGGTAGCTTTCTGTATGCAGTCCCTTCCCTTTAATGGGACAGCAGCAGGCAGGCTATTCTAATAAAGGGTTTTAATATTTGTAAACACCTGTGTATTTTATAAGGTTGGATATATGTTATGGCATTACCAGAGCATAGAACGGTGTGTTCTCTGGGTGGTAACTAAATATTTAGACATTGTAGTTGTTTTATTGAGTGTGCTCCTGTTGGCAGTAATCAGTGAATGCACATAAACTGGACCTGGTTTTGATTAGTCCAAGCATATAGAATGGAACACAGAACAAAGATTAAGTGATTATAAATTGGGATGATCTTCCTGAAAATGATTTTAACATATGTTGTTCTGCAGCTTTAACACAATCCATGAGCCATATGAATAGGAATCTGCTAAACCCATTGGGTCTGCAGCCAAGGAGCTGCTTCAAAGTGTAATTGTGTTTTGACGCACAGTTGACTATTCCTGCTAATGCTTTAAACAGTGTTATGTCTTTCCCAGTTATTTGTCTAAGCCCAGTTCTTACGCAGCCTGTTGGAACAAGACCTCAGTGTGACAGGAGGGGGGCTAGGAAAGGAGAGACCGGGCTTGGGTACTCACACAAGGCCCCATCCTACTACATTGGCATAAATTCACCCTTGGGCATCCATCACTAGCCCTGCACCTCAAGCGCTGCTGCCAAGAGTCTCTCGCACCTGGTATTAAATCAGCCGGTGCCTGCCACCTCCTGCTGCATGCAGTTATGTTCCACGCAGCACAGTTCTGTGCTTGTTATTGCAATTTTGTGGAGCTCTTTTGATTTACAGCTGTTTTTACGACCGTTGAGACGGCCACAAATTGAGGAAATCTCATAAAATAGAGAGCAAACGTCTCCTTCACAGCTCCGGCAGAGTTCTGGCAACGCTGCTTTATTCCACTGAGCAGGATGTGTAAACAATATTGAGTCCCCCGAGTGACTATATCAGTACAGTTAAGTGGTTACAGCTTGAAAAATGCTTTTCCCAAGTGTTAGAGGTAAAACTTTGAATGGGCCCCTAGGCTAAACTAAATTGGTGACATTTTGCAGAAGGAAGAAAAGGATAATCTTAAATGCATACAAAGTAGAGGACAGACTCTGGAATCATGTCAAAGAGTAGGCTGAACTTTGGATAAGAAAAGGGTTCAGCAACTGATGTGTATTCTCTCTGTAATGGATCCTGCACACTTTTCCTATTATTCTCGTCTGCTTCTCTGAAATACCTTTTATTGAGCACACAGGGACTTAAATGTCCAATAAAGGAGGTCCTCAAATGTGTTCCAAGTGCAAAAAGTTATAGCACCACATGTTTTTATCCTGGAAAACAATTTGTCAGATAATTAAAAAATATATTTTTCTTTCCAGGGCAAATGCCCAATTTCATCTTGGTGGTGTTACCTCAATGAATCTTACTTGTAGGATTTACTAATGCTGAAATCTATAATGCAAGGTTTTGACAAAGTTTTATATGAAATGTAGGAGACCGCAATGTTGGTGTAGTGAAGAGCAAAAGAAAGTATTATATTTATATAGAGATATATATATATATATATATATATATATATATATATATATATATATATATATATATATATATATATATATATATATATATATATATATATATATATATATATAATGTGGAGCCAGCAGTAACATTTTAGGTGCCGTGACTCTTTGGGTCTGACGATCTGTAAAGCTTTGCTAGAGTATATTTCATTAGAATGGCACCCTTCTTCAAACACAGAGCACATGAAAGAAGTTGTTAAGGCGTAAGCTGAAAATGTAACTACTTCCCGAATGATAATAGTGTGACTGTCATGGTGTATCAGAAAATAATGGCCTGGTATGTCAGACTAATAAAATACACATTTTGCAATTATGTCCAGTTCATATAAATGGCCCCACTGGATGAATATAAAAGTATTTAGACTTGGATGCTCCATTGAACAAGGTGCCAAAACCAAACCTCTTAAAAAGTAAACTACTGTAGACATCAGCTGTTTTAAACTCTTTAAGCATTTGCTGACCTTTAGTGTCATGCCTGTCTCTTACTAGCAATATTTCACTGATTTAGTTTTCCTCATTACAGTGATTGCTTTTTTGTTTACTCTGCTTGATAAAAGCCTTCTTGCCCCCTCTGATTAATCTGCTCCCATGTGCCTGGGTAGGTTGTTAATTTGGAGAAGCAATGGACAAGCAGGCATGATTAGTGAAGACTGCTAGAGGATGAAGAATGAGTAGGCTGTTGATGAGAGAGCATTTCTTATGACTAGTCAATATAGTAAAACTGTAAAATGAGAGAGAGCGGCTTAAGAAACCCTAGAAATGTGCTGGAAACTGAAGAGAAATTTATACTAGTGAGCTGTCTTCTTTTTTTTTCTCTTCTCCTTGAACATAGGTGAGAAACTTTCATTTTTAAATCAATACATTCTTACGTCCAGGCCTGGTATTTAACAGCCCAGCATATACTGTGATAGCCGTGAACTTACCTATAGGGTAACCTGTCCAATTGTGTTCCTCAGGGGCCAGATGGATCACTTGGTGCAGCAGTTATGTTGATTTACTTAATTATGGTGACACATGGATATCCTGAAAATATGGACTTTGGCCCCACAGCTTAGCATTAGATATGCTTGCTATAGACCAGGGTTGGGCAAGTTCGGTCCTGGAGAGCCCCACACATGCCAGGATTTGATTATAACCCTGCTGTGCACAGGTGAGTGAATTGTTTCTTCAGTCATCCTGATTGACTCACCTGTGCACAGAAGGGATATCTCCAAATACAGGCCTGTGCAGGGCTCGCAGGACCGGACTTGGACAGCCCTGCCATAGACACTTGCCTGTTTGTTTAGGGTTCAACTTTGTGTGAGCTGGTGGACTGAAATTTGAACCATAATCTTTTGGCAGCAGCTACATTTCAGTTATGTTATGCCGCACATCTCATCTAATTCAGTGGACCTTTCCTTTCCTGTCTCTGCTTTTCACATCCACCTCCTATGTCCAAATTCCACGTCTTCCTTGCCAGGCTATTTTGATGATAAATGCATTGGCCTCGCCAGGACCACAGTTGGAAGTCTCTTGCTCCATGCCAAGTATTGCCTGGCATTCTGTCATTGCTTGTGTTTTGCCTGTTAAATTCAGCTGAAATACAGACCCTAGTTTGGAGTATTGAAAATACCAAGTATTGACCTTTTATGCTGTGAGTATTTCTTTCTCTAAATATACACAGTAAATCACCCTACTCATTGAATGGTATATTCAACTTAGCACCCCAACTATTGGTCTAAATTCCAAAATAATCCATAGTAGCAATGTTTTCAATCATTTGCACAAGTTTCATAAGTGACATGAAGACTATTAAAGGAATTCTACCTAAAGTAATTGCATTTTAAGTGTGTCATTCTTCAAGCAATGTATATAACATATATTCTTGCTGAACTCAACTAAATAATGGGTAAAATGTTTTAGGAGCGGTTATTTATCTGTTACACTTGGAGATGCCATTGTTGTGTTGGTTTAGCTGCCTTGCCAGGGGCATTGCATTGTTTGTTTGTTTTTACGTTTCTAAGACAATTTTACCCATTATCAAGTGTGGTATATTATACATATCTGACTTTGATAGTCCATTCAAAGCATTGTTTGTTTCCTTGAATTGTCATTTCCCTATATGTGTGTGTATATGTGTATATATATATATATATATATATATATATATATATATATATATATATATATATATATATATGTGTATATATATATATATATATATATATATATATATATATATATATATATATAAAATTGGGTGTACTGGATCTGTCAGTTCTTTCTTGTGACAGTTCTGTGTACAACTGATACAGAGAGCAGCCATCTGTAGGATGAATGTGAACATATCTAACAAGATGTCCTGATGAAGCCTGTGCATCTGTCATTATTTTATACTAATGTTGTGGATGGTTGTGATGCCTCATGGGTACTGTAGTTTAAGCAGTGCAATATAATAACCCATGAGGGATTGATTTCAGATTTTAGCAGTGCTGGTTATGTTTTGTAGCTCAATGTTGCACCCTTCAGGCTAGCACGCCAATAGACTGTTTAATATCATTCCATTTCTAAACTTCATGTGCAGAATATTTACAGAGTTAACACCCAACAATGCATGTAGAATGTTTTCTTTTCACCAGAATTTTGCCAACAGGCTTTTTAAGTAAAATTTAACCTTTTGAGAAGATACTGTGTTTGTATTATAATATAATATAATGATATATTTTTGCTTTGTTTAATGATTCTTTCATTTTCTCCCATAGTGCTCCAATGTTGGCTCTGAGAAGTTGTTCTCTCCGGCCGCCACTACAGGTAAGAGATCCAACAGCAAATGGAGGTTTGAGACTCTACTGCTGAGATGTTTGTTACCTTTTTGATTTTTATTACCTGTTTTATTCTCAGTAAGGGATGTGAAAGGGGTGTCTGGCATGATATATTTTATAAGGTGATATTGAATATACTCTTCAAATCTCACTCTTACTACAGTTGGGGTTAATCCTTCTAGTAGTTCGTGATCTGCTTTTGTATTTAATGTTGTTTCCGTTTAGTGCCATAATTTCCACAATCTTTCTTTTTGAGCTTTGTGGAAAATGACTTTCCAGTTGAAGCCGTATCTGTATATTCATAAAAGCACAAGTGGCTGAATATGCTAGTGTTTACACACCAACTGGCTGCCATCGGCACAAGTCCATATAACTCTTCTTGGTGCTGTGGAATCCATTTATAGAAGACAAGATTGCAGTCCTGTGAGCGTTTAATTGAAAGTATACAAGACAGTGGTTGGGTAACCTATTTCACTTGAAGGACCCCTTGATGTGCGCCCCGAGTCCTTAACCCTCTTGGTCTTGTGGACATGTTCAGCTCTTTTTAATTTGATGAGCACAGTAGTGTTTTAAAGTTCAAAATTAACTTATTTATGAAGCATTCAATGTTTTTATTGTCTTTTAGCAAACTGAAAATTGTTGACATTGAACTTGTCACTTAATGAGTTGAGAGCCTCTATGTTTTAAACCTTTTTATTTTACCCAAAGCAAAATGATAAAATCACTGTAGGAAAGGAATTAATTGGTAATATAGGTATAAATAATATAAGTATTTAGGGTATTTTTTGCTAGTTTTAAAGAGAGAGAATGTGTTGTTGCACAAGGGGCCATGCTCTCCCACTCTGGGGGCTGCAATGGGATTTTCAGTGGAATTGCGCCTGTTTACGGTTTTTACTTTATTTTACATTATTTTCTTTTCACTATAAACACCATCATTTTATTTCATTGTATTTAATACATTAGTCCCTGTTTGTTCAGTAGTTTGACACTAATTACAGTTTGTCCGTGGCTCCCACACACAAGGAAGAGCTGTTTTGCAGTATGCACCCCCTCCTTTTCCAGCAGGTCAGTCACTGACCCCTGGGTCAATTTGCTTCTGTTTGAGCCTGATCAACAGCATCACTGCAATCACAAATCATCTGCTAGGCTCGTGTCCTCAAGTACAGTATTCAAAAAAGGGAAGCCACAGCATTAACTCATTCATGCTCAGAACCCATCCAAAAAGACATGCCATTTTTTCTTTTTTTTATCTCCCTATTTTTAAGCTTAAAATCCACTGTACTAATATGGTGCTTTAAAACATAGATGTGCTGGGTTTTTGAAAATATTCCAGCGATTGACACCCTGATTGTTTTACATTTTTAAGCATCTTCAAGGATTTTTATTTTATCTTAGAGATTTGTTAGAAGTGGCCACCAGTTACTACTGCGGCACGAGAGGTCAGGCACCCTGCTTTGCAGTAATATCTGTGACCTCTACCCCAGGTTACCCTGATCTGGTCAATGACACAATGATGAATGAGACTGCTGCTAATCCCTCTCTGCCATATTCCGGGCAGTAGGGCCTTTATTGATTTTCAGATTAGTGTTGTTTTTAGAAGTGGCAAACCTTGCTCTGCTTTTGAAAGGACATGCCCGTAATACAGAAGATAACAGCCAAGCCCATTCTGCTTGTTGCAAAGGTTACAGTATTAACCTCTTTGTTGCCGGGAGTTCATAAATCACATTCTCTGGAAGTATGCTTTACTTTGCTGCCAGAAATGCAATAAAATAGCCAACCTTTGCTGTGATTTAGTGCTGTTTAACTCTATCCGCTCTGAAGAGGTTCAACCCCAGAAGACCTATGAAGAGGTTAATCTTCCTTGGTTCCCTGCCACACACTGCTAGACTCAGTTGCCATGGGAACATGATGTATGGGACACTCTCCATACAAATCAAGGGTCTTAATTAGCAACTGGTAGCTCATCCCCTCTTGCCTTTCAGGTTACAGACCCTTATTGTAGTAGCGCTTGCCGTCTATTCTTTTCATCCACCTCCTCAAAAAAAGAAGATAATGATCTGATGTCATTGAATCCAAACAGTAGCCAAGCTCTCTAACAGTGATCTCCATGACATTTTAATTGTTTGTTTTTTTCATGCATTTCTCTTTCTTTAATGGGAAATCTTGCAGCAGATCTAGATTTCAGGCAAAAAAATGCATTTTGAAATGATATGGAGTTTTTTTTGTGTGCATTTTATATTTGCCTTCTAAATATTTTTTTTTTTTTCTGTTGTCTGCTGGCACTGTAATAGACTATATATTTTGTTATATCAGAACCCAACTTGACAATAACTTGTGTTGGTTTTAATTCTGTTTTGTAATGTGCGTAACATAATTTTGAGGGGCTAAACCATTGAAAATGTTTTACGCAAAATTAATTCCCAAACAATACATACACATCATGCCTTCCATATATTTAAGCTTGCTCTTTTGGATAATAGTCACCCTAGAGGAAAGCACATTTACACAGTCTTCTTATGCTCTAGTACACTTAAAGGTTTGTTGAAATTTCCCTGTGTTTAATATAAAAAATGACCTTAGTCTGTGTTGGTAAGGCTTAACATCATTTTATTAAGAAGTGCTTAAAGACTCTGTTTTCACTCACTTAAATCTTCCAAACAATTCCAGCAAACGTCTGCCCCTCACAGTTCATCCATACAATATTTCTATTAATAGTAGATGTACTAACCACTTACAAGCTGTCTCTCATTGTAATAGAAACATTGTATGCACGAGCTTGGTGGTGGTGGGGGAGCTGCTTGGAAGATTTGAGCACATATTAATAAAATGAATGTTTAGATATGCACACAAACACTTATGTAGTTTATCTTAATATGAAAACAGGGAAACATCTATATACCCTTTAAAGCTCATTAGCAGTGCAGATCTGTATTCTGTGGAACCCTGAAGTTCCATTATGTACGAGAACTACTACTTAAAAGAAATTAAATAAATAACGAACTCCTTGGAAATCTTTGCTGGGAAGTTGAACATTAACTTGGAACTATTTTATGAGCTTCTGGGAAGCGACCTTAAAGGTTTTGATGCCTTTTATGAGTCGTTAGTGAGGCTTTGGGCCATAGGAATAATATTTGGGTATATAGGGGAGAAGCTATTGGGATTCCACTGGAGCCTTTTTGTGAGTCCTGGGTTTTCATTGGTAATTTTGGAGGCAGAAATAGAATTCCATATCCGAAACTTTGTTTAGTAGGATAAAAGCAAGGACAGCACTTCCTCTTTCTCAGTCTTTACTTATAGAACTGGTGTTTTACTGTTGAGTGCGGCTGATCGTGGAAAGCACAAGAGATGTATCTTCATGTATCATCAAATCAGAAAACATTTTAATTCTGCTTTTTCTTCAGCATTAAATTATTGCTTGAGTGGGCACCACATAATAAATGAACATGATTTACAATTCCATCCCAGCCTGCTAATGCTTGTACCCCAAAGGTGCTCTGTTTAAGTGTGCAACCTACACTTCTGTCTAACTTTTCTGCTTCTGGCTGCTTTGTGGCACATACATTTAAAGTCAACACAGTTTATAATTTGGTTATGGATCATTCAGTAGAAGAATATTTGAAGTGCATGTTTATTTCTTGAGTTGTTACTGCAGGTATTTGCTGTGGGCAATACAAACATGTGGATAGGTCCCCCAGCTACATCATAATATTACATATTGTCATATGAAATCATTTTTATCTATATGAATTAAAGGCTGTCCTATGTAAACTTTTATTTGAAATATTTATGTACTATTTGAAGCTTTACCAGTATCCAAGCACACTGATCTCATTGACAATTCAGCACATCAATGGTGCAATATCCTCCATCTCCTGGATAAGCTTACATTGCATGCCAAAGATCTACCCACAACCTCTTCCAGTGATGTTTTTCCTTCTAGTTTTTTTTTTCTTATCAAGCCCTACCAAACTATTCTTTAAAGAGTTCTTTTATAAGGCCAAAAAGTGGTCTTTTAAGACGCTACATTACAGTAGTGAATTCAAGTAATAAAAAATATCTCTTGTATGAGCCTTTTTTTTTAATTTATAAATAACTTTAATTTTATGTAGACTTGGGCACACATGGCAGTTTGAAAATAAGCACTAGAGGTGGTTCTATGGACATGATAAACTACTCTGAGGGCAACCTCTTTTAGCTCACTTGTGCCCTTCACGGAGAAATATCCTGTAGTATATCAGTCTGGTCCCACTGAATAGACGTACATTTCATACATTTTGGCCTTAGGCCTCATCCGTAGGTTATAGGTGAAGTCATTAAGGCACAGTGAGCTGGAGCCCCTTATAAGGAGCCTAATCCAGAAGGGTCATTTACATAAGCAACAACAAAAAATAGAGGTGCTGTCAGAGAACAAACTTAATAGGTTAGTTCTATGGACATGAAAATTCCCTTGGAGAGCAGCCTATTTTAGCTAGTTTTTTTAAATAATTCAAACTCGTACTACTTTACCTTTCATCCAATAAAAAAAGAGTGTTAACTGTTATTTACAGTGCAATTTGTTGCAGGTAGTATTACAAAGGGCCGTGCACGGAGCAGTGTGTCCAAGCAGTATATCAGAGTTGTGATCTGATCTTGCTTTCTGAGTGATCTGATCTTGCACAGAGCAGTGTACAAGAGAGGTAACTTATCTTTAACTAAGCAATACCAGTGAATGATGCCAGTGTGGCCAACTCCTCAGCATGTCCTAAATAATAGGCAGCTGCATTACGCTGAACAGTAATTGCTTCTGGAGGTTTGCTGTTATCGATCTGTTGGTGGGGGCTCAATATTGAGCACCAGGGCCGTGTTCATGATTTAATTGCTGTGATTAATAACTCACTCAGAGGGCTGGATGACAATCAATATGAATAGTAAGTGACAGCCGGCAAGCCCTGCTCCTTTCTTCCTTCCTCTCCCCTGACGTTTTGTGGTTTGCTCTTCTTTGCTGCAGCTTATCAGTACATTTTTATCCTTCATCTCCTGGATAAGCTTACATTGCATGCCAAAGATCTACCCACAGCCTCTTCCAGTGATGTTTTTCCTTGTTGGTTCTCTGCAGCATCCAGTGGTTATCAGCAATCTGTCATAAGTAGTTTTAATATGGTACTGTAATAATGTGTGCACTTTGTGCACTGCACTACCTATAGTGAGAGTTGTGATCATAAACAGGCACATACATTTCTTGTAGAGGAAACCCATAAAGCTTTAAATGTAATTTATAAACTATATGTTTGGAAATTAATATCATTTAGCAGTTTGGTTTTCAATGAATAATTGATTTCATTCCAAAATAAAACTTTGGACAGATCTTACGAATATGTAATAGAATGGGGTTAGGATAAAGACCATAATCTAGGCTGTATGAAAACAGTTGAGGCAAGTGTAAGAATACTTTTAAAATGATTCATCTCGCTGCAATGCTAATAAGACAGCAGGACACGGCTGAGGAAATGTAAATGATGGTGAGAGGACTTCATACTGGTCACTCCCAACTATGGTGCACACACAAGGCAATTTGTACAGAGGTTGTAGGAGCCGGTGGTGCAGTTAAGTTTCACTCCTTTTGTTTTTTATCCCATTGACAGAACACTGTTTTTGGCACTGCGTTTTTAACGATGTTGGAGCATTGCTCTGCCCTCATCCCTTTTGATGCAGAGGAAAATGGTGGAATAGATTAAAATATAATTCAGAACACACTAGGTTTATTTTTATTGTCCATATTCCTTTTTAACAAATACATCTTTAAATCTATTCTAGCTGAAAAGGTATGATTTCCTAGATAAAATTAATTAAATGCTTATCTTCCTAGAAGGAACAAATCCCTGTGTATAACTCACAAGGTTCTCCCGTGGCTGTGCCTGTGACAGGCCTTCACTGTATGGAGATGTGTACACACACACACACACACACACACACACACTCACACTCAAAAGCTACCTCTCCCCTAAGACATGTCCTCTTGTCCCCTGACGTGCTGCTTGGCTGCCTCAATCAATTTATCTCTGTGTGCAGCTTCTCTTGGCCATCAGGCTTGCACTGCAGGTGCTGCATTTCAGATGTGGGAGTGTGAAACGGCAGGGAGGGAGTGGGGTGGCAGTGGTCTCTGTGGGGGTGATGGATGCATGAAGGGGAAGCTCTTCGTGACCTATTTAGATGCCTTTAGATATACAAGTCAATACACAGGGTTCTCTCTGGTAATGAGAATGTTAAATACAACACATAAGGAGTCCTAAAATAAAGTGGTGAGTAGCTATCAGCATGGCCGAGTGGATCAAACTATAAGAGCTAAGTAGAGTTGCAGTGTATATCACATATTTGCCAATCTCTGTAGGTCTGTCACTAGTGGTGTACTTAACATTTATATAGTCGGTAAGCACTAACATATCTAAATCTATTTACAGAGCTATGCTCTTCAAGTCGGTAATGGAAACTCAAATTCACATCTTTTGCCTGAAATCTATTATATAGGTGCTACTTCATGTATACAGATTATATTTGTGCATTCAATTTGCCCAGGATATGTTGGCGTAAAACATTTGCTGTTACAGGGAAATGGTGTAATTATGTATGTTTACCCAGTCTTGGTTTTCCAGTCAGACATTGCAACAAAATGGACTCCGAGATGAATGTCTGTTGGAATACATTGGTATTTGTTAAAAAGAAGATATAATCTAGGCATGGCTAGACTACACTTGGTCCTCTGCATATCCCAGTCCAATAGCTGTCTGACTGCTAACATTACTGAGCTGACTCTGTTTATTAAAGCTGGCAACTGCCTGCTCTGCTTGTTTCATTGACAGTCAGGGTGACCAACAAAAGGTAATTGATAATGGCATCCATTGTAAAGTTCTTTTTTTTCCTATTACCTCTGACAGGGGAAATGAAAGCCAAGTGATATCGCTTTTTTTATTATGATTCTAAGAATTTGTGCTTGTGAATATATTCACCTATAATAAACTGCAGTGTCCATAATTGATATGGAATTAAGGAACTATGGCGGCCACATGACAGGAATGCCTGTCTAAAAATAACAAGATGAATAAGAAAATGTAACATGAAATATTGTGTGTAGTGAATCTGTAGTAAAGAGTTATTACATTGCCATCCTTATCTAGTTTGTTACATGTACAGTATATTGTGGCGGTATTTTTCAGATCTCAGAACCCATTTGCTTAAAATTGTAAAAGTCGTGCAGACTGTCATCATGTTGATACTACTATATTGATGTATAAATAAGATGAATAGGATACTGCTGTTTTATCCATCATTCTGATGTCCAATGCTAGGTATTTGTGTTTTACACAGAAATCCAGTGTCACAGAGAATAATTTAATATTTCTGAATTACTGTGAAAAAAAATACTATGTGTCCTGGATAGCTGGACACTAGCCAGGATTTCAGGAATTTAACAAAATTGTATATTACTTAATCTTGGTCCTGCAGTGCAGATGTTTATAGAATTCTGTTATTTGCACAAATTCTACTATTTAATGCAGACCAGGCATTGGCAAAATGCACAGACTTAACTAATTGGATTTTGTGGAAATGAGGAAAACTAATGGAAGTCACTTTGTTTTAATGAGAAAGCTCTGGATTAAATGGAACGTGATGGAGTTGTGAAGGATGAGTGTTACCCTCTATAAATGTGCAGGATTCAACCACAATGGCAGAAATTAAACTCTGGGTGAAGGGAAATTGAATTAAATTGGCAATTTATTCAACTAGAAAGGAAACCCATCAGATTTACATAGTATTATGCAGTTGCCACCAACATTATGGTTATGGAGTGTGAAAAAGTGAACAAAGAATACCCTTGTGACTCTAAGCATGGAATAGGTGACATATATTTATACTGCAAAGCTAGTCGCAGACTTTAGTACAATTCAACGAACTGACCGCAGAGATGAAATACTAGCCCAAAAAACCTGTGTTCATATGGTTTTATATACTTTGTAAGCCTGACACAGATACTCCAATTACAATATTTTTCAGCTGCTGCATAGATTTATAATATAATTGTTTTTTTCTCTGTCTTATATCCACTATGGTCCTTTACAATATTGGTTATGGAATGCTTATCATTGGTATTGGCATTTTGATAACTGTTCTCGTATATATCAAAACTTTTCGATTTTGCTTTTGTATTTTTAGGTCCCTTGTTGAATGACAAGTCTGATGCACAGGCTGCTTGCCACCCAAAAGTGTCTGGGCTGGAGCGGAGCCAGGAATCGAACACAGAACTTTGCTTCATCCCACCTGTTCACAGTCCGCAGCCTCCAGCTGCTGCAATAGTTACCTCTGCCTCCTCCACGCCAGCTTCCAGCACCAGGGCCAGTCCATTGGTGAAGAAAGAGCCACCCATCGTAGCCCAAGCTCCTGCACGGCTCACCCCACAACCACAACATCCCCAGTCACGGCCACTGTCCCAACCTCAGTTGTTACCCTTGGAGCTAAGGGCCCAGAGCCACATCTCTAATCATCATAACTACCCTGTGCACCAACAGCTGCAACACAACGGGATTAACAGTATAAGGTAATGCTGGGGAAAGATGCATGTTCACCCTGCATGTTTTATTGTTTGTGGTTCTGAACAGGGTCTGCAGTATGACCATTGAATGGGGTGAGAGAGTGATGAAGATGTGGCGATTAAATCCAAGTATAGAATGTACAGTAACATTTTATTTGTTGTAGAACTAATCCTGAAGTTGTACATGTACTGCCTTTAAAACCATGAGAAAAAAAAAATTGTCATGCTGTTTAGACAATTAACCTCTTTGTAGTGGTCCAGTATACTGGATTTATAGTTTTACAGAATGTTTTTACCTTTAAATGGTGGTGTTATTGCAAATGCTGGAGCTATAAATTCAGTTTTTCAAGTATGTAAAAAGTTTAAGGCATATTTTTATAAAAAATATTACAAAATGTTTCAGTACATTTCAGGACAGATGATTATCACGCAGAATGGACATGCAAGTGCACAGGTAGAATACATTATTGGTATGGTTAGAAGAAGAAGCAGCATTTAAGCATATGGTATATTTGCTTCTGTCAATGAAGGATGTTTTTAACTTAAAGTGGGGCTAAAGATACTGATATTTAATGCTGTAATGGGAAACATGAGATGGCACAGGGATATAATAAACAAATGAGAGAACTATGTGTAAGGATATTAAAGTGATAAGAAATAGTCAAACTATATAGTCCAAGTGCATATATGATTGCAATTTCTATCATAATGTCTTTTTGTCTCCTCTGAATCTTTCAGCAGGAGCAGCAGTGCCAGCAGTGCAGCAAGCATCAGCATACCCAAGCACCTCCCGTCCTCTCCTCAAATCCCTCCCCATCATCCACCAGGACCAGGCCTTCCTCTCTCCATCTCCAACCTTGCTACCTCGCACTTTGCTCTCAGATCTCAAGCTCAGCACCCGGCCATGTTTGCTACCCCTCCTACGCTGCCACCTCCGCCATCTTTACCCACGAACGGCCTTGTGATCCCCGGGCACCCTGCTGGAGCAGGATACTCAGGTGAATACTTTTGCCCTCTTGCTAATTGTTTTTTTTATGTGAAAAATAAAATACAATTCTAACTCCATTTTAGTTAAAAATATTGACCTACAAGTTGCCATACCAAATATCAGAATATCCGTTCAAGGCACAGTGGAATATATCCAGCAGTATTGAATATCCTTAAAGAGACACAACGGAGGTTCTAAATATATTCTAATTTAAAACTATAGGTAATAAGAATTTTATCAATTAAATATTAACAAATGTAATTTTCGTGCAGTGAACAAACATTGAGGTTTGCGATAATTAGCTGTTAGTCAGTCTTTCTGACCCACTCACAAACCAAGGTTGTAATGTTTTTGTTAATGAGACATCAATACCTTAATTACTTGATTAGTCTTTGAGGTCAGTCTTTGTGCAGTTGACTGCATGGGAAACAGAAGCAATGCCTTGTGAGCTAATCAAGTAGTTAAGGCAATGATGTCTCATTAACCAAAGATTACAATTCTGGTTTGTGTCTGACTGCTAAATATTGTAAACTTCAATGTTCATTTATTCTAGGATTTTTTTTCCTTTTTTAAATAATATGCGATTGATAAATTACTTATATATACCTTTGCACTCTGCCATATGTTTCACTTCTGCTGTTTTACTTTAACATCTCTACCATTTTCAGATCCACTAATATAGAAAAAGTAGAAAATGTCACCAATTTCTAAATTCTCACTGAATAGAAATGTAATTGTTTACAAGGTAGGGTGTCCTAAGTTGTGCACATTATTTTATCTGTGCTAAACCAAACAACAATACTCAAGTACGGATCACATATGAAATATTCCACTTAAAAATACAAGCTTTAAAAATATACACTTACTAAAACTAAATTCCTACTACTAATCTTTTAGAAGAGTAATGAGCTTGTTCAGCCAGGGTTTCTAGCCAGGATGCTGCCACCATCACCCTAGATAGAATATACCAAGAGGCTCTGTTGCTTATACCTACAGGGCAATCACTCCTATTTTGTTGGGCATTAGCATATCACTTCTATGCTTTTCACGCCAATCCTTTGATACTTCCTCAGGCGGAATCTGAGCTAAAAGTAGTCTCTCCATGTTTAGTCATATTTTTACTGCAACCATCAATTGAACATTACAATGTTTTACATTTTATCCATGTAAGTATAATTAGTGTTTGTTAACGTGATACTTGTATGTGTTGTACAATAAGTTCTACACAGGATTTGTTTAATATGGTGTTCCTTTCCTGCTCAGTGTATGAATCCGCAGCTGTAGAAAAGCTCCCCTTGTGGAGTTGTAAGTGAAGCCTGCCCGGGTGTGTGGGTGGCCCCACTCCCAACAATGACATTACCTTTGCATAGTCTGTTGTAAGCTGCAGCTAAAAAAGATGGAGGAGTATATTGGTGAAGGGAAATGTGGCAAAATAGCAGCAGCTATCCTGAGCAGGACAAAAAAAAAGTATAGAAGTAAAGAAATTTGCATTCAAATCTTTTCCATAGTTAAATGGTCCTTCAACTTTACCAATGTATGGTGATTTTATATAAATCTTCACATTTTCGCCTTCAAGCAAAACATTATTAAATTCATTAAGCATTCCCTCTCCTAAACATAAAAAAAACATTATTGGTTGCATATCTGAACAGCCCAATTTAATTGAAACAGGCATCTAAGTAAATAACAGGAAAATGTCATTTTTTTCATAGGCATATAAAAATCTTCGGCTCCTAAACCTGAGCAGAGATTTGATTCATAAAGCAAAAAAGTACAATTCTAAACTGCTTAAAAAATGTGTAAACTGAATGGTCCATTAAATCTATAAAATAATGTACAGTACAAGAAAATGTATGTTTTTGGATGCTCTGCATTGTCTGTTTACTTTTTATGGACAGCATCAAATGCTACCTAGTTCTTGGTAGTTATAATGCTATATGACAGCATATTCTCTTCAATGTTAGACTAAACAGAAGAGTAATCAATAGATTTAGTACATTCTGAACAGTCAAGTACCTAGCAAAATGCTGCTAGCATTTCCATTGTGCTGTTTGTTCACAAAACAATGCCTCAGAGAACAGTAAGACGAAACAATGAGCCTCTTCATTATGGCGATTTATAATTCTTTCTGTTGCTTTCTAACAAGGTCAGTGTACTAATTTTATTTAAAATAACAAAGTAAGTCCTTGGGTAATGTGTGGTGGGTGGGAGTTTCTTTTGGCATGCGTTTTTTGCACTGGATAAAGCTGGGGAAGTTTTACATAGTATTAATAGTAATTTGTTATTGCTGTAATATTTCAGTCTGGGTTATTGAACAGTTGCCTGCTTGTTGGAGTGGGGCTTTAAAATACTCCACCAAGCAGTGATGTGTAAAAGTCTTAAGTGAATTGGAAACTCTGACAGTGAATATTGGCTTTACTTTCTACATACTCAATACAATGCAGAAATTGGTTGGGCGTTGTATTATTTGTAGAGTATAAATACAATAATACTTTACTGTCCTAGGTTCCATCTCACATTTTTACATTACACTCAGTAGTTCAGGGATAAACTTTCATGATTGGAAACAAACTGATTCAATCAGTTCACCAACTGCCGGGCCATTTGGGTGGTTAAGTGGGCTTTTGATGGGTAAAACAGAGTATAGCTTGTTATTCTGCATTATAAAAAGCCCCATTGTGTTTTCTCCTGAGATGACTCATGGTGTTCTTTCTTGTCTTTAGATACCAGCCTGTTGATATCATTCAACCAACCAATCATGTATTGCCAGCCTCATTCGGGGATTCTGATTGGTACTTTGTCACAGGCATCTCTCTTACCTCCACCAATGAGTCCTCACGTAGAAAACCACCACAGCATGACCTGCAGAAACAGGGAATGCCAGGTGAATATCTGCGCTTCTTCCTTTCTTGTCTTTGGGGAAACTGATGGGCCGATGGGCCTCTGTGTCTTTTTGTCTCTCTGTCTCTTCTAGATCATGAACTTCTCAGGCAGGAGCTGAACAATCGTTTTTTGGTTCAGACTTCGGATCGAGGGGGTGCCCCTCTTGGCTCTGTGCCACTACTGAGGGCGGAATTTCACCAGCACCAACACACGCACCAACACACGCACCAGCACACATTCACCCCCTTCACATCCAGCCTGCCCCCGACGCAGCTTATGCCGCCAAATGCACCCCCCATGGTGCGTACCCCAGCCCGAAATGTGAGGATAAGTAGAATGTCTAAGTCCAAACCTACTTCCCTTTGCCTCCACTGGAGTATTTTTTGGGATATGGTGTCCTTATGAGTTCTGTGCACATCATCCTTCTCCACTGGAGATTTTAATATATTGGACTGTGGAGATGCTAATGCTGTTTGCAGAACGTTATTCTTTTCACATCTGGGGTACTTAATTAAATTATGTCACTAGAATTATACTTGTGTATTTTGGGGTGCATTTTTCCCTTCCTGTCAAATTTTTTGTGGTCATACCGTATTTTACTGGCACCATCTTCACCAAGATCTTTAGTCTAACTGGCCCTTATGGCTTTATGTAAGTGTTCTGGCACTTTTGTGAGTCCCCTACTGACGAGGTACTTCCGCCCTTACATCTGGAGTACTGCATAACCAAATTCTGTCCTTTGGTAACCGCATAACACTGACAGATTTTTATTTCTATTAACTTGCATTTGTTTTTTTGTTTTGTATAGACATGTTAAACAAAATGCTTATTGAATATGTTCATGTTAAATGCCTTATATTATGATGATGCATTTAGCTATGCTGCTATACAAGGGGGTTAGATATAATTTGTATGAGCGAGTCCTAAAACTGACATTAGTCATGAAATGTATTAATCCTTTGTTTTAATTTGCAATATCCCACTATTAGTATATTTACTCATGCTCTTGCTATTTCATTCTTAATCTTACTTGTATTCCCTGTATAAGCATGATATAGAGCCAAAAAACAGTGGCATATAGATAAGCCCCCTTCATAAAGTACTTTGTAGTTCGGGGAAATGTGTGTTTCTGTGCTCCCCTTACTCTCTTGGGAATGTGGTTAGCCACTGTAGTACAGGAAGAAAAATCATTGTGAATTATGTAATAAAGAGTAGAGTAGCCTTGAATGTCCAGTAATACAAATGAATGGTCAGTTTATTGCACTATATACAGTGATACTTTTTATTGGACAAATGTTTTATTTATAGTGATGAACTTTCATTAGGTTTGTCCTCCCTTTATCAAATCTACTGACATTATGCAGAATGAGAGTGGAAACCGCATCTCACTTTATGGGATAAATATGTATGTGGGGAATCAACATAACCTAGTTGTATACTTAAATATATACATGAAAAATCAGCGTATTGCAGTTTAAAGTGATACCCTTCCTACAGGACAAATACTTCATTAAGAGTGACAAGCCATTCCATAAGAAATGTTGATCGTGTGTCAGTAATCTATTACATAATTATGTAACAAAGTTAGCGCAATAGCATCTGTGTAAGCCATGAGCATAACATTATTTTGAGTGATAATTTTAGCAGGTTCTGTCTGTGTACGCAATCTTCTACATGTTCGGTCTACAGACCTTCTTACTTGCTTGGAGCCTGATGGAGCTGTGCTCTTCTGGAGCATGAGCTCTTAAACAGGCAGTCACTTTTAAAATCGGCAGATTTTGTTTTCCTTGCTCGAACATGGCTCCTTGTGCACAAGTAGGATTTCTGTTAGTCTGTATACACTTGGAGAGACTGCTAAAATTACCAATTTCTCTTTGTTTTCTTTTGTTCTCTATGCTTGCACAGCTTCTAGTGATATCACACACGTGGCTTATGTTGCTTCCTATGTTGTGTAGTTTATTACACTCCTATAATGGGATTGTTTTCCTAAACTGATGCCCCTTTAAATGACAGCAATGCCTAGAATCCTTTAATGTATACTGAATTGACATTTGTAATACTTTTCTTATGTAATGTGTGCACGTTGATAATTGAAGCATTGCATTTACCGTACTTGTTTTAATGCATTGATTGGGTATTGTACTAAATCATTTAATTATATGAATGCTTAGTTAGAATAAGCCTAGTCATATTAATGCAGTATGTTTTATCTAATTTTGTTATTTTTATTGTTTTTGATTTTAAATGGTTGCAAGATTTCTTTAGTTAATTTAACCACTTACATGTTTGAGATCTGCAAAATAAGCCAGAGCTAATCTGCAAACCTCAGCCAAGCAAGAGTTAAAATAACTAAAGCAGTGGAATAGATTCAGAGAGGTTAGCACAATGTTAAACTTTTACATGTAAATGGTTAACGTTTTAGATAAAATTGTAGTAAAATGAAAACATGTTCCAGACAAAAACATTGTACCCATTTCCCATTGTTTTCTCTTCCATTTTAGTTTGACAAGTATGCTCCCAAGTTAGACAGCTCTTATTTCCGTCATTCCAGCGTGAGTTTGCCATTCTTTACCAACCTTGCATTTTACTTTCAAAGTGTGGCTGATGTGTATTTTTTTATTTGAATAATCATTTATGTCTTTGCCAGGGTACAAACATTTGTGACTGAATTACAAGGCACTGTTTGTTTTGGGTTATTCAACAAATAATGGAGCCAAAATTATGTGAACCAATACCCTGCAGTGACCTTATGTTGAAAATGTCCAAAAAATTAATCTGAACACATTTGTTTGAATCCTCTAAATATTGTCAGTATGCGTGTTTTTCTTGTAATTACATTTGTGATTTTACTTCTGCTCACAATTTCACACCTACCTGTTAAAAAGTAACAACTCTTTAAGGATATATGTACTGTGGTGTAAGTGCACTGCAGGTGCAGCAATTCACCCTGTTAGTGTATATGCAGATATAATGTGTCTTATTGCACTATCAGTCAATATATAAATTAATATCTTTAGTATAATCTATGATTATGAAATAGGTTTAGAGTCATGATTAATGCATTAATACTATTATAGAAATATCACGTCTGTAACTTTCCCTGTGATCTTCCATGCTGCATTTGCCTATTATATATTAACTCCTTTCCGCATTATCCATTTAAGTTATTATTATTCCGCTATCCCATACATACATTCTGCTTTGCCACTATTTTATTTTTGTAATTATTGTTTGGTGTGCTTCTTTTATGATTAACAATTTAATCTCTCTTTTCTTTCTTTTTTTTCCCTAGTTCTTCCCAACATACACTTCTCCAATGTCTGGGATGCCCCCAATGCTTCCACATTCAGGTCCCTTTGGATCACTTCAGGGAGCTTTTCAGCCGAAGGTGAGCCTGATAGTAGAGAATTTCTGCCACCAGATGGTGAGGTAGAGCAGCAGATTTTTCTAAAGCATCATTAACATTACATATTCACAATATACTTTGAGGCAGTAATGAACAGATTGTTTTTAGATAAAATAAAGAAATACGTCCTTTAATTTATTACATGTAATTATGCCTTACTCGAGCCATAGGTCTTGTTTTTACTTGTGCATGGTTTGTCACCTAAATCCTTGCCACAGGAATCTTGCAGTCATTATAGGCATACAAAACAATGATCAGCACAAAAAGAAAAATTGCATGCAATAATTAAAGGAACATTTAAGACAAATTTTATAATGTCTGAAATAGGGTTTTTGATAATGTACCACTGTATTTTTTTTTGTTTTGTTTATGAAATAAAACTCTGAAACCAGAAAAATCTGATTCAACTATTAAACTGAGGGCATGTCTCGTCAGGCAGCGACCAGTAATATAGATGTATGAGTCATACTTGTCTGCCAATTAAATCTACAGATGTGATTATGCTCTGTCAGTGTTGATGTTTAAAACATTCTTTTAAATGCATAAAAATAAAATGTGTTCTAAATCTCTTTAATAATATCAAGGCTGGCTTTTTTTTTTTTTTTTTTTTTTTTTTTTTTTTTTACTTTCTGCACCCATTTACAAAAATAACACTTCATTCTGTCATCTAATACTACTGATAACATTTGCAGGTCCTATATGGGATGCAAATTAATCATTTTTATTGTGTAAGTGCATATCATTTGCATAGAAGTAATAAATGCATATAGAAGCCAGAGTGAGACTTTATTCAGGACTTTATTTGATGTATTTATTTTGTTTCATATGGTGTATGAAAATGATCTGTTTGGACCTTCTATCCTTTCCTACTTTCTTTTCACACCATAAACCATCACGTGTTATATAGCTTGTAGTTAACTGAGAATGTGTTTGTAAATGTCTACAATACCTATATGTACCAATATATAATGTACCTACAGACATCAAATCCCATTGACGTCACAAGCAGACCTGGCACAGTACATCACACTCTCCTCCAGAAGACACCTGGGGTTTGTAATTTTTCCCTTACAATAAGGAATGGGGAGCTCCTGATCAACATGGGATGTTTCAGGGATAATGTCTTGTACAGACTGTTAAGAAATTTCAGAAATCAGAGGGAACTCTGATATCATGAGTGTCCTGCTTTCTGAAAATTGCTTGTCTTGTAAAAAAAAAAACAATAATCAGAATGTGTAACAGCGTCTGCTTACTCAAGATTTACTGGTATTTTTGCTTTCTTCACAGGTAACAGATCCATATAGGACATCAGTAAGAGTAAGTTCTCCTAGGGAGAGATGCTGTTGTTGTTTTTTTCATTACTTGTTTGAATCATGACTGACAACCAGTCTTTTGATTTACCCAACCAGTGCTCAAGCAGGGTATTCTTAAAACCAGCTTGTGAGGACTGGAGCTGGGCACTCCTGATGCATAGAAAATGTGTACAGTTGTTTTTGTATAGGGCATTGCTACTAAGCTTGCTACAAACTGGCACTGTCCTTCTGTTATCTTTCTCCCTCTGTATGGGACATTCATGTCACATAGTGCCCTTTTAATGACTTAATTTAACCCCTTTCAGTGCTGAATGAGATTACATTGCTGGTCACTGAAGTGGTTAAAACAATTACCACACTTGAGCTAAACTTCAATTTCAACACAATACATTTTGTGTCACAAAGTCCAATATTTATCAGTCCACATGCACAGGAGCCAAATGACATAAAACTATCCTGTTGTAACATCACTTAGGAGCAGTTTTGAGAAACAGCTTGATTTTGTATATGTAAAAACAAACAAAAATCATGCTGAAACAAACGTTTTTGGTTTATTTTTGTTGTTTTTTTCGATGCATATAAGGGCAGCTTAACACCAGAATTCCTCCAATCTGACCTTTGTGTATATGCCACTTAATATCGCAAAAAAAAATCATTTCAAGAAATGACTGCAGTGTACTCAAATGATTGCTTTAAAATGAGCACAATAAAATGAATGTTTTAATAATTCCTTCAATGCTTGAGGCAGCACAGCTCTGCAGTATACTTCACCTTTGAAGGACGTTCAATTACATTTTAATATAAACCTTTATTATTGCCCCTCTGAGCTGCTTGGGGCCCTAAGCCTAGCAATGCCAGTGTTGCAAGCACTCACTTCAGTTTCCCTTACTTTGCAGAAACCAGGCAAGTGGTGTGCAGTACATGTGCAGATAGCTTGGCAAATCTACCACCACCAGCAGAAGATGAAGGTAAAAGCCTTGCGTTAGCATTTGGTGTCAGGGCTGTGGCGCGCATGTCTCATTCATGGGGAGCAGTGCATAATGGCCCCTCTTCAACGTATGTGCCAAAGGGGCTTGTAATGCATTGCTAAATTGTTCAAAAGTGTAAAATATTTTTTCCCTCCCCTTTTTTCACTTGGTCTGTTGTTTATTCTTCATAATGTTTGAAAAATATACCTGAGTTTTTAGAATAGCAGTTACCATCTTGTAGCAGATCTCAAAAAGCAATATGGGGTCCACTTTAATAATATAAGGTGACACTTATAAATATCTGCAAAAAAATGTAGGAATTAGTTTTGTTTAAAGCCTGGCAAATGTGTAGCTGAGGCGGTTATTCTGAAGCAACACAAATTAAGGATTGGGGCCTAAGCAAGGAGTATGCCTGACTCATTGTCCCCTTCTGTTAGTGCATCTTTTTCTGTTGTCCTGTGCATAGTTATCACTAGATATAAAGAATCTAATTAAAAATGTTACTCTAAGGGAATAACCTAGATAATTAGAATGTAAAGCCTTGACCGTGCTGTCCGTATGTCAGTGCGTTGGTGGGGGTGGGTGCTGAAATGCCCCAGGCTCCCTTTTGTAATGAAGCAGAAGCATTTAATACAGCCCCCCTTGGATCAGTAACCTTTTCACAGGGCCATTGAGTGAATCGAGTATGACAGTGCTGGAAGGGTTGACCAAACAGAGGAGTGCTGGGTTAAATGAATTTTAGATGGCACAACATTTTAGCATAATGGTCTTTTTTTCTTCAAAAGGGTCTTTTTTGCCCTGCAAAGTAATTCTCCCCAAGCCCATCTGGAAGGAAATAGTTTATCAAATCTTCATACCACCTCATACCAAGTCCTGAAAGCTGTATGTATAACATAATATGAAATGAAAATCTAAATTGATTGTTAGTGATAAAACTGCTAAAACTTACATCTTTATTCATTTTTATGTTCTCTTTTAAATATATCAATTACCAAGATGAAAAGGAGAGGATGCCTATAACAGTGTACACACAAGCTAATGAAGACCTGCCTTAAAGAACTACATTTTAATTTATTTTGCCATCTGTTTTTGACAGCAAATGCAGTTGGACCCACATAAGCTGGACATTTGTGGTAAACTGGACCTGTCCAGCAGGCCACCTGGTCCAGGAGTCTTCCAAGGATTCCAGTATACACATGACTTGGCCCGGCCACTGTTCTCCAGCTCAGGTAAGATAGGACAACAATAGTAAAACTACAGAATAGTTTTAGGATTATATTAGCTTTTGTTAATCATATTTTTCATAATTATCTTGTGTGCAAAGGACAAGATTTTCAAACTCCAAATAAGTGACCTAACCAAAGCAAAATAAGTGTAGAATAAAGATTGTTGATGTTCTGTATAATAAAAAAATAAATACAGAGGAATACCTGCCATCTGTCCTGTTGAAAACACTTTGTAATGTACACCCCACAGCAGACTGGTATACAAAAGTATCTCTATCTTTACTTGCAATGCTTCATGCATAGATGAACCCATAGGACTTAAGCAGGGATATACGTAAATGAAAACCATCATTGGCAAACCGTTATGTGTTTTTAATTTAAATATTACAGCAAATAAGATCATCCAAGCAACATTATTAGTAGATTGTTGCTAATTGCTAGTTTTCTATTCCTTTCCATCACTCATTCTCTCATACACAAAAGAGGTACTAAAAGGTGAATTCTTGGAGAACCTCTCTAGTCTCATGCTATTTTGTAGGACATATTTTACTAAGAACATACATCACTAATCTATTCAGGTGCCACTGCAAACACATATAATGTTCACACACTGCTAGGTGGGAGGTGTCTGTGTTTAGAATATGTGGAATGGCACAAATAAGTTGTCATTTGCATGAGGAATACACATCCTCTTTTTGAATGTATTGCATGTAGCAAAGGTGGCCTAAAAAGTTACTCCTCATTCTTAATTTTAATTATATGTAGTTTTATATGCCTGATAATATCCCTATAAAAGAACATTGTAGTCCTAAAGTTTATAACATCCACTTAAAATACTATGTCATACACAAATAATTAAAATATTTTAGGTGTAGAAACTTAAATTAACATAGTAATGGCTTTGAAGCAGAGCCTTTTTTTCTTCTCTGGTCTTGATTATAAATTGAAGTTAATTTGATAGGAAGTCTTACCAGTTGCCTTATTAGCCAGTAATCTTTGTTTCAGACATATTCTATAACTGAATTTCGTGTTGCAGGTCTAGCCAAGGACAGGGATAACAATTTCCCTCTCGCCCTATATTGTATGTTTTCTGTTTACATTTATACCATAGCGCTACGGAATATGTTGGCGCGTTACAAATAAACGATAATAATACCATTTACAGACTATTATATTTGTCATATAAAAAGAAAAACTTTTCTCATTATTTACAATTGCCCTTTAAATGCCTGATAGAAAATGTGAAACTACAGTATACTGGTAAATTATGACCTGTTGGGGTTTTGAGGGGGATAAAAAGGAGAGTTAGGAACATCCCTTTATTTGGCACTCTTGATTACTGAAATTATTATTGATTAAACATTTTGAGATAATGTTCACGTGTGCTGGCTATGCATACAAGTACTTAATTATAATGTCTGTATTGTAATGTCTGTACAAAATAAAAGTGAAGTTTTAAAGAACACGTGTATTCATGTCTAATGCATGTGACCATAATTTTATCTCTGAATGTTTTATCAATAATAATTTGAGTACTCGGGTTCCTAAAAATGGTTATTACTGTCTCTCTTGTTTTCATTTCTAGGTTAGTCTTTCATTTTGTGCACACCATGTTATATTTTTTGAGACTACTCCATTCATGTGATTACTATATGTAGAAGGTCAGTTGTATTGTACACTTGCTTCTACAGTCCAGTGCAAGTTCACCTATGGTTTCTTCAGCAAATGGATAAATTGTGCATGCACATTCATAACCTTAATCACCAATTAATTGACATGGGGAGACACTACATGATGCGTCTTGGACCAGAGATACACATGCAGCCAATTGGTGCTCAATCTAAACATAGATCAATTGGCTTATCATCAGAGGTGTTATATTTTTCAGAAACCAAATCTACTTTAATTCTTGCAGAATCAAAATATGAAAATAAACGTTTTAACAAAACATGTCATAATTCATTGGCTAGTTCCTGTGCTTTTGGCGTTTTGCAGTTATTTATGGCAAATAAAGCAGATTCCATTTTAAGCAAAGCCTTCTGCCCCCATATTTAGATAGCACAGTACAAATGCTACAACATCAATCACAGAATAAATAAAGCGCCTTCCACACAGTATCTATGTCATCCTTCTCTCCTTATCAGACAGCAGTGTCACAGCATGAACCATTGCTCCGGCTGAGCTCCCTTGTTACTTACCAACGTGAGATCTATCTCCAGGCTTGCCATCTACAAGATGGATGCACGGCCGCCTGAGAATCGTTCCATTTAATAAGCACAAGACAGATCTGAGGGCTGATTATTTTATTAACTTTTACCAAGTCCCAAATCCGCAGTGTTTGGAATTTCACCCTACATTAACTAAATCCCTTAACGGAGTGGAAATTTCAGTGAGCAGGTGATGAAGGCATTGCCCTCTGAAGTGGATTATGCTCTTTACAGCACCACTGATGTCTCATTTACAATATGCTGTTTTGAAGAGGGAGAGAATTGATTATGGGCCAAACATTTTAGAAAATTGTAAAAATATATTAATTTATTAACTAATATATCAACCCAATTCAGTGCTGAGCTGTCCTGTTACAGCCTCTTCTATATGTGTTTTTCTGGTTATTGCACTCTGCCTATTCATTTTATGTCTGTAATCCACTTATATGCAGCATGTATACGAGTTTATGCTGTCCTTAATTTGCATATATATATGTATGAAAAGACTTCCTTAAAACATTTTCTCGTTATAATTTCTAGTTCTCAAAACACTATTTTAAAGGGACAGTGTATGTAACTTTCAAGTTAAAGTTATTTTAGTTCATTCAAACTAAAAATGCATGTGCAAGAACAGCAAAGTCTTTATCTTAAAAAAAAAAAACAGTTTCTCCTCCACTGTGGTCCATTCAGGGATGCTCTTCTTAACGAAGCAATGTTGCTTTTCTATCAGTCTGAATCAGTATTGTCATTCTCCTCTGACCTCTCTTAACACATCTTTTTATCCCACAGAACTGCTGCTCCGTTGATGTTTTTGTTTTGTTCACACTATTCTATGTAAACTCTAGAGACTGTGGGGTGTGACAATTCTAGGAAATCAAATTTTCCCCCCAATTCTGATATTTGGTCTGATATCATGATCAACAGGTTCAGTTGTTTGCAGGTTTGATGCATGATTTGCTCCACAGGATTGGCTGATTAGATATTTGCATTATTAGGTGTACCTAATAAAGTGGCTAGGAAAGCAGAGACAGGAGATTATGGAACTCTAGTGTGGGTATGTGGTGTAACCGTATATTCTCTTCCACAGTCCCAACACATCCGGCAGCCGCTCCTTTTGGACCTTCGCCGCATCATAGCAGCTTCCTGCCCGCGAGCCATCTGGCTGGTAAGTGTAAGTAGTACATGCTCTTCATATTTCCACACATTTTGACTTTTTTTTGGTTGCACTTATGGGTAGTTGCTGACAGGTAGGTAGGGGAGATTGAAGGCCAGTGGCCATGTAGGAGTGGTTTATTCTATTAATATGAGCCACTTAATTGCTGCAGTTTGACATCTTTTTTTAACCTTTTGTGAACACTGTGCTGCCTGTTACTCCATCACTGAAGAGTATCAGAAATGTTTTATTGACATATAAAAATAGTTAAAAGAACAGTGTGATTATCTTAAAACCTCTAGTCTATTATAATGTTTTATAGATCTAATTGTTACCAGAAGCTTTAAGCCACCTCAGTGACCATATATTTATTCATTTTATTTACAGTTGCGATCGTTCTAACTGGTTGTTATAAATGCATCACAGCAGTCTCTGGGTTATATGCACAAAGTTGAAAACGTTTTCAGTACATTTGTTGATGCACCTTTTCGCTACAGTATTATACGTAAAATATCAAGCTTGAAAAATATACTATAAATAATATTAAACCTGGGAAGCCTCCGCCTTAATGAATAAAGAAAGCAATATGTACTAAATAATTACGCCGGCTATCCTTTCTTACCCTTCAGAGTTCTCCTCCGTACAATTTTCCGGTATAGAAGGAAACTCTCTATTGCTGATTTAAAAGGACTCCAGCGCTTTAAAAAGTAATAGACAGGTCAAAAAATAAAATTGAACCCTTCAGTAAAGAATTATTGCTTCTAAAAAATAACAATATACATCATTTGTTTGTTTATATATGTTTTCTTCCTTAAAAACATTTTGCTTGTTATCAAAGTTAGCTATTCAAATGACTATATATATATATATATATATATATATATATATATATATATATATATATATATATATATATATATATATATACCCACAGTCATTCTTTATCCGCTCCCAAACTAACCCTCATTGAGTGTTAAGGTGATATATATGCAGAGATGTATATGTATTAATAAGAAAGCTTAGCTACTAAGATGCAGCTCTCTCAAAGAAGAAAAAAAGTTTTTTTGCAGAATTGCTCTGGAGTCATTTTGTAACCGCTATAATGCTGCAATTGCAAAGAATATTAAGACCTCACCAGAATACCTTTTCATGAAGGTATCTTCTTTTTTTATGGACACATTTGGAAACTAAACCTCAGTCAGTGAAGCCTGCAGCATAGAGTTAAACTTAATGCAATTAAACTCATTAAGGCCTCCTTCTTTAAAATTCTGTTTCTGCAGTGCAAATATCTTGATTTCATAAATCCCAGAGGAAAATCGATCTGAAAAAGCACCCTTCTTGTAACTTCACAGCTGAAGTTCATGAATTATTTTGATATATTTATGCTAGATAGGTGAATCCCTTTTAGTGAGTGACCATAAATCCAACCCAGATTCCCCACCTGTAGGAAAGTGGGAGGGTCAGGAGCGCATTTCATTCTCTAGTGCTCTTGGATAAAGCCTCTTCAATCCCTGTTTGCCTTTCCAGATCCATTTAGCAGGTCAAGCAGCTTCAGCGGCCTGGGGAACTTAGGCAGCAATGCCTTTGGAGGATTAGCCAGTCATGCTCTAAGTAAGTACTGGCTGAGGGTTTTGCAGTTAATTGTAAATAAGGCCGGGTTTAAGAATACAAATCCCTGCATTCTGATTGGTCAGCTATTGCCCCTGTGAGATAATTAGTAGCCATGTTTTGGGTCACATGTGCTCCCTTCATTTGCATATCCGCTGAAGTGCTGCAAGGCGATTCTAAATGTGCTTTGGTGGCAGTGGTGCTGTGCTTGTGATTTGCATAAAAGTGCAGCCAAGGAAACATTGATGCTGATCTTTATTACAATCATTTCAGGATCCAGGGATATAACTAACTTGTTCGCTGCCAAGTCACCTGCCCAACAGTGCAGGAATAAAGAGGTGTGGCCGTGAAAGCAGCAGTGCCGTTTTATGCTACAATTATTGTTAATCTCCAGTGAATCTAATTTTGTTAAAAAAAAGGATACCTTATACTTATACAATATACAGGACAAACTGAAATGGTTTAAAATATGTATGTGTTTTTATCAGCATATGTACTGCTGGGGAAAAACATGGTTTTGCTACTCACGTTCTATATGTGATACTGTATTTGAAAGTTAAGCTTAACATGTCCATTATTAGTGAAATTTGGGTAAATAATTTTGAATCTATTTCTTCTCTGATGAGAGATACTTAGTGGCACTGCTGCTTTAAGGTCACATTTTTACAGGTTCTACATCTTACCTCAATGCTAATTGTGTTCTCTCTCCTCTGCAGCTCACAATAGCCTGTTCGCTCACAAAGATAGCCCGACCCTCCAGGGCTTTACTAACCCACATGAGCCTTGGAACAGGCTTCACCGGACTCCACCTTCCTTCCCAACACCACCACAGTGGCCCAAAGCTGGTGATACAGAGCGTTGCTCCTCTGTGACCAACCACGATAGAGAACGGGAGGAAAAGAGGGAGCTGTCCCTCACAAAGGATGAGAGAGACAAGGAGAGGTAAGAACCAGTGTTTTAATACAAACTTATGACTCCATAGTAGATTCCAAGTGGAATATTAAATAAAAAAAATAGGAATCTTAAGTCAGTTGCAGAGCTTACAATTATTTTCCACTCTCCTAGGATATGCTAATCTATTAAAATTATACATCCTGCTCAGACTTCTGGCTTCTTTACTAGAATCCCATTGTTACTATTCACAATCACAGTAACACACTTTAATTTTTGATAGCCATATTAACATTATGGAATTTCACATACATTCTAATTAAATCCCTCTCTTTTTTTGTTTAGGGATATCATGGACAAGAGTAGACATCATTCTAACAGATCCTCGCCAGCATCCGCCCCTGTCAGTCATCAAATAAGCAACCTTATCCGCACCAACTCCCAGACACCCAACGATTCCTTGAGACAAGGCACCCTAGGTGATAGATCCAAAGATACTGAACGGGAAAATGTTGATAGATTACGGGAACTCCCTTCTGCAGAGCACAAGATCAAGGAGAGTCGGTCACCAGTGAAAGAGCCATCCAACCATGATAAGAGATTGATAGAAGATGGCAGCAAGCCAGTCATCCAATCTGTATCTCCCTATGGAAAGCCAGCCCTCAGTGAAAGCCTGAAGTTGAGCAACCTGGTTGGAAAGGAGAGTGAAAGGAAGCCTGAGCTTCCCACTGATATCCAAAAGATTAAGAGTGATGTAAAAGTTAAAGAAGAACGCAAGGAGGATTCTGACGTGTTGGTGGTAGGCTCAGAGCCTCCTCACCCAGCTCGGACAATAGAACACCAGCCACATCCACCTCCTGCTTCTTTGCATGGATTATCCTTGCACCATTCAATGGCAGCCTCCATGCCTATCCCAATGAGTAGTGTGCACCAAATGAACAATTTGAACATGCTGGACCGCAGTCGGGTAATGACCCCAATAATGGGTATGAGCCCTCTTTCTGGAAGAGAGAGGCTACCACATGCTGGTTTTGCCTGGGACCCAGTGAGGGATCCTATAAGAGATGCATACCGAACCCTGGACCTGCAGAGGCGCATGGATTTCCACTTGCGTGCTGATGGCATGCACAGATATCCAGCTGCCAGTTTCTATGACCATGAGCGCTCCTACCGGGATCGTGAGCCACATGATTACAGCCATGAGCAGCTACTGGAAGCAAGGCGAGAGCAGGAACGTATGCGGCAGGCAGCAGATGAGCGGGAGAGGGAACGGCTGCATCTGAGAGAGGAGATGGAAAGAGCACGCATGCATCATCTCCACTCTTCCCCATTAGAGAGCCATCTAGCACACATGCCATCCTTCATGCCACACTTGAGCAGTGTGCCCTATCCAAGACTGAGTCCTTCTAGCGCCATGCACAATGGGATCCTAAACAGGACCCCACCTACAGCGGCCCTCAGTGCTCCTCCACCCTTAGTGCCAGCCAGTAACACACGGCCCGCCTCTCCCCGCAGGACTAATCCCCTCACAAGCTCAGAATCCCGGGACTTTTCTCCCTCCAGAAACCCTAAGGAAGTGGAAGCTCGATAGTTTGCTTCCTAGGGGAAAAAGGACCCACAGGAAACAAACACCATGAATTATAAACTTGTCCTGTACATAAAATCTTTTACGAAAGTGCACTGTTCAAAACCTTCTTTCTTCCTCTTTCCTCCTCCTGTTTTTTAAATGTACATTTGTAGGCTAAGCACACTTTTTCCTTTAGCCAGGGATGGACAGTTCAGGGGTGATAAATGTTCCAACCTGGAATTCAAGGATTAAGGTCTCTGGTCATGTAACAATTTTTCTGACATGGGAGGCCCTGTAGCCAGTGGGACGGGTTGAGTGAGGGGGGAAAAAATAACTTTTTAAATGGTTTTTTGTAGTTTTTACAGTATTTTGTTTTTTTCGCTACGGTGTTCTTAGTCTCTTCCACACAAAAAAAATAATTTTTCTTTAATTTTATATTAGTTTCATTTTCCTCCTTTGTGGGAGGAAAAATAAGTAAATCTGTTCTTTCCATAAACTGCATAAGGATATTAATTCCTTCACTTCAGAAGGTATCTTCAAAACACTGCATTGCATATTTAAATATTACTTATATATTCTGCACTGCAATCTAATGCAGATACCTCCAGCTCTGAAGGGTTAATGGGATTCAATGGATTTTTCTTTACTCTATGGCTAAGAGATCAACATTCTTGCTACCATTTTTTTGAACAGAAATCACAGATTATTATTAAAATAATAAGATTAATGTACAAAACAGTTGCTTTTTTCTTTATTTTATCACATGAATTTTAAAAGTTATTTTCTGTTTTCATTAAAAAAATCTAGATACTTGCAGGATTGTAAATATTCATTTGCGAGGTTGCTATGCCTCATGAAATGCGAATTCACCACAAACATGGTTTTCAAGTATCACATTTAGTTTTGCTATAACGTATCACCTTACTATGCAATTGTTATGGGAAGAAGGTCCTAAAACAGGGTATTTCGTTATCTCCCTAAATTCTGCTTTGCTGCACCTACTCCCACCATTATGCACCTCCCCCCACCTTAAAAAAAAAAAAAAAAGACACAAGGTGACTTATGCTGGAAAAAAAAATACACATTTTAAACAAATGAAGAACTAAAATGTACCCATTTTAAACAGTTGATGTTTTGAATCCGTAAGGACTGGAGCAGCACTCTCCCCTTGTCACCAGGGTCTAATTGGAAGTGTTAAAGTGGGAGGTTACTGCTGCCTCTAATAACCACTTCAACTGGGCCAACAAATTAACCTGATCTATTTCCCTGTGAAACATTTTGTGCTTTGAACCTGTGCAGTTTTTTTCACTGAAATATATATACAAGTGCAATAGAATCTTAGGAGTGAGAGACAGAGAGAGAAAAACGCAATATTTTGTCCTTTTTCATACAAATATGATTACAATGTTTTTGTAAGTATTTAAGTGTTTGTCTTTCAGGTTTTTGTTACGCATTGCATTGTTGATAGCCATAACTTTTACATTTAGATTGCAAAACAGTTGAACAGTATTGGGCACTGCAATCCAGCTCTGTTTTGAAGAACAAGTATTAATAATGGGCCATATTTATTAAGAAAAATAATGTATGACCTATTACATGCAATTATATGTAGTTTTAGCCATATCCATTGTTGTTGTTGTCTTATATGGGCTCCACCTATAGTTTAGGTATCAACTTCCAAGTCTGCTCATCTTCCTTTAAAGTAAGAAGTAAAGTCCGTTATCTATTGTATAAAAGTGAAAATAGTAATTTCATAAGTGGTAATGAGCTCTTTTTTGATTCCAAGGTCCATGCAGAAAAATACTCTGAGATAAGGGAATGTATTAGAAGACAAAAATGGAGATGGCCAGGGCAACATTCGATTCAATACATAGGTTACAATGTAAAGGTTGCTTTTATTATTTTAACCTTACTAAAAAATGTTTAGCCTATTGCCAATACTAGTTCTTTTAATTATCATAATAAACATTTTAGACTACAGTGTTCCCTTAAATGCAAGCTCTTCTATTGTGATTGTATAGACATTCCACTGAGATAATGCCATTATCATTTGGTATATCAGCTTAATAATTGGAGTCATTTCTCCACAGTAACCATTACAAATGGCCATATATATAGTCAGACAGATCCTTGTACGCTGCAGTCTAAACTTCTAGTGTTGACTCCACATGTCTTCATGTTTCCATTATTTTCATTGTAACAGACCAATGTGTATCCCAAAATATGTAGATCAAAAGTTTCTTTTCTGTCTTTGTGACCACAGCGATTAAGCAAAAGTTGAATTTCCCAATTGGGCCCCACAGTTAATGTACATGCAACTGTGGCACTTCTACATTAAGCTACCACATTGACAATATGCTTTATTAAAGAAGAAAAGGAGCAAAATGTTTTTAGAAAATAAATACATTAACCTTTATGTCACAAATTATGTGCAATGATTCCTTACTGTTGGCACACATTGCATTTTTTAGCTGATTTCTCTTGATGGCACTGGCATGAAGAGTTGCCACATATTCATTGCAACCTGTAGCATTTTCTCACCTGTAATTGTTGAATTATTTCTAAAAACATTTCTCAAGTGAAGTGTTTTAAAATAGAATATTGTATATATGGGCTACAATGCATATTTGAAATCACACCCCATAAAAATACCTTAATGGATATATTATTTTTTTTTAAGGTACTTTTTGATTGATTTGAAAATAATTTTAAAACCAGTGTGTAGTCCGCTGAATCGGCTTTCAAACGCCTTCTTGCGGCATGCAGCTTGAGGTCCGAAGCATCCTTTAGTAATATGGAATTTTAAAGTATGTAAACATCCATACAGATATGATCATTGCCTGGGTTAGTGGATTTAACTATTAGCGCTCGTTGTGTGAATATAGCTGACTTTATGCGAACTTTGCAAACTTTGTTTACATCCAGAAACAAATGGTTTAGTGAAACCAATCATCGCTTTCATTTTTTGCACACTTAATATTAACATATGTTTCTCCTTTCATGTACTTGCACATTTTTATTTGTGTCTGTTTATTTGAAAAGATCAGTTCAGTCCCATATTTGCAGTTTGCTCTTTCGAAGACCATTAACTGTGTCAAGAGATAAATAACTGAGGAGTGGAAATATTTTATTAATTGAAAATAGGAACACCTAATTCAAAATAAGTGGTCTAACAATCCTCTAATCCTAAAAATGATACTTCATAAACTGGAAGCCTTCTTTCATTTCAGCCCAAAATCTTACTAGTATCCCTAAATGTAACAATGTGACAACTCAATGGACACCTATTTTTCCAGATATAATCCATTTTGCTAGTCAAATTGTCTTTCTCAGGGAATATACATTTTTGACAAATGCATGCAAATCCTTATGTTTTTTCAGGGATATGCTTTGACGTAAAAGGCTTCTTTGACAATATAACCACAAAACTCATATGTTTTCTAGTTAGATATGTACAGATAATAAACATTTATATATGCCTAGATGAATAAATATATGTAAGGAAAGTAAATAACATAATTGTCCTATAAAGTCAGTGCTATTGCTTATATATTTAGTATATCACATTAGTAATCTATTGTATAAGGACTAGTAAGTGATCTTCACCAATAAAATATTTAAAACATAAAATTGACTTATATTGCCCACATAAGGGCTAACTCTGCTACTCTAGAATAGCCTTAGGACCGTTTCACCATAAAGAAGTTTTTTTAAAAGTCTTAAAGATTGCCCTTATATATATTTTTTTTTTTTGAGGTTCACCTTACTACTCTTTATTCAATAGATTACTAATTTGATATACTAAATATAGATGCGATAGCAATGCCTTTATAGGACAGTTATGTTATTTACCAATCCCTTCTTTATAGATATTTATTTATCTAGGTATATTTAACCTTTTTATTATCCAAACCTCTATAACTGGGGGAAAAATAGATGTGTGGTTATATCGTAAGAAAACTATTTTATGTTCAAAGTATATCCCTGAAAAATACATAAGGATTTGATTTTATTTGTAAAAACTGAGTATTCCCTGAGAAATTCAATTTGACTAACATACTGGTCTCCATTTGGAAAAAAAGGCGCAACAAGGGAGAAATTGTTACATTTAGGGATACTAGTAAGATTTTGGGGCTGACCCGAATGTCTAGCTTTCCAGTCTAGTATTGGTGGACTACCTATTTTGAATTGGGTGTTCCTCCTAATAGCAAATATGTTTAAAACTGCATTTTTCAAATAATAAAATATTTCCGGGCCTCAGTTAGTTGCTCTTTTGAAGTACTAGAGTTAAAAAAGTGCAAAAATATATAGCCTTCAATTTATTACCTAAATTTATAAGCCCACAATATTAGCAGCTGTTCTTAAAATTACTGGTACTGATGATTGTGACTTTCCTATTGAAGCAGCTTTATGCATTTCGGCATTTGAGGCCACCACCTACTTGTAGAAACAGATAACAAAAACAATTGTCTCACACTATAGAAAAATTGTAAGTATATACTTCTCTAAAGAGCTAATTATTACATTACTTTTTACAAATGTTTTGCCCATTCCATTTTTTATTTTATTTTTTCAATAGAATGTATTTTAAATGTAGCACTACAGTGGTCTTTTAATAAATGAAATGTATAACTGTGACTTCCTCAGTAGAAGATGTGTAAACTTGTATAAATAGTGGTGCTGTTTCATTAAATAATTGTATGTACTACTACAACACAGAATTGACAGATTTAAACGAACAGATTTCTAAAATGCACATGTGAGACAAGCAAAACAGTCAAGCATATGATTTGTAGGTGCTACTGTATCTGAGTAGTGAGAATTACTACTCCATAATGAAATCTTTTAAAGAAACAATATAGAGGTAAAATATATCCTAGTCCCTTAAAAGAATAATAAAAATTAAAGCCATATTAGCCTGACGTTTTTAAATATTCTTATTATTTTACTGTCTCTGCTCTCCTTTTATATTTTTTTGCTATGTTGGCTTTGCTATCTGCACCCTATCCCTCAGAGAGGGGCACTGCCACTGTTTAGATCTCCAAATTGCAGATTCTAGTGCATGAATATTTGTTATATGCGGTTTGAGAAACAGCTGTCTGTCCCGAGCATAGTGACACACCCTATAGACGGGGGAGAAGGAGATGCCAACATGGCAGCACCCCCACAAAGGTAAACTTCATAAAACGAATATTTCATGTCTATTTAATTGGGCTAATAGAGCTTTCATTATGTTAGATATAACGTCCTTTTAGGATACTGTGGCTAGTTTTACTGTTATAGTATACATTTGTTAATTTATTAAGCCGATTCATCCTTAATTATTGCACCGTTGCATTTATTGCAAAGTTACCAAAAAACTGAACAAACATCTACCTGCCATTTGATTTTAAAATCACTATTATTTATACAGTATCTAGGGATTCTTTCTATGTTTAATAATTAACTATATAAGTCATTGCATTAATGGTGCAGTCAGAATAAAATGTTAAAAGCCATAGCACTCGTCATTATTCTTGATACATCTTAACTTAATGTGGATTCTGGAAACAAACCAATGGTTAAAGTGCCTGTGCCTGAAAACTAGGTTCTCTGGTCTGCTTAAGACATGTAGGTGTAATCTGAATAGTATATTTCTTTCTTTACAGATTATTCAGTGGAGGGTATTTCAATCACTTTTCTACCCACCATATCACACTTAGGTTGTGTGTGTCGCGAGTTTATTAGTGTCTGGTCAGTATATAAGTATGGGATTAATTATCTTCTCATTCCCTCCAAGACTTCAGGTTTGACTCCTCTAGCCATGGTGTGTATTTTTAAAAGCACTGATCATCATGATATCAGTACATTACCCCTTCACCTTCAATACAAATGCCCAGCGCAGAATGTAATATAGACTACTTTCTGGTGCGCTGCAAACTTCGACTCCACTTCAATCCTAAACCAAAGAGGAATGGAGCCCCAAAGAAGAAGTTACAGATCGGTAACTTCCAGTCAGCTGAAGTGAAGGCCGACTTCCAGGCGAATCTCAAGTTAGGAATAGAAGATTGCAGGTGCTTCACGGATCCCTCCTCAGATGCTCTATGGCAAAATCTCAAAACCAGCATCCTGCAGACTTCTGAAGAGGTCTTTGTTTTTTGCTTTGTGGAGGAACCTATGACTGGTTTGATGAAAACAGTCAGGAGATCCATGAATTACTGTTGAAAAAGAGATTAGCTCATCAAGCGCATCTCGCGCAGCAACTTCCAACAAAAGCTTAGAGAACCAGTGGAGGACTTATGAAGGCCGTGTATGGCCCTTCACACCTGGTCCAAAGCCCAATGTGTAGTGCAGACAGTCAAACACTCCTTATAGACAAGGCGTTAATTCTGAACCGGTGGTCTGACCACTTTCAGACTCTAATCTGTGTAAACCTCATAGTTTCGGTCTAGGAGCTCTGTCGCATTCCACAACAACCAATGAAATCCCTACTCTCAGAGAGACTGTAGGAGCTATTGAGCAGCTAAACAATGGTAAGGCTGCAAGAGTTAATAGGATTCCAGCTGACATCTGGAAACATGGGGACCCAGCACTTCACGCTAAACTCCATGAACTCTTTATTTGCTGCTGTCAACAAGGCACACTGATAAAATAATCATCACCCTGTACAAGAAGGGAGAAAAGTTAGACTGTCTTAATTACTGGGGGATAACTCTGCTCTCCGATGAAGGGAAAATCCTTGCTAGAGTACTCAACAGACTGGTGCCCACTATTGCAGAAGAACTCCTCCCCGAGAGTCAGTGTGGCTTTAGTGCCAACAGGAGCACCACTGGCATGTTTTTTTTGTTCTCAGGCAGCTGCAAGAGAAATACAGAGAACAGAACAAGGGACGTTATGTGAGGTTTGTCGACCATACCAAAGCGATCAACACTGTGAACAGGAAGGGTCTGTAGCAAATCCTGGAACGTATAGGATGTCCCCCTAAGGTCCTCAACATAATCATCCAACTACATGAAGAACAGCATGGCCAAGTTCGGGACACCAACGACCTATCTGAGCCCTTCCCAATAAGCAACGACATGAAGCAGGGCTGTGTCCTTGCACCACCCTATTTTATTCTTCAGTATGATGCTGCAAAGGGCCACAACAGACCTTGATGTTGAGGATGAACTCTACATCTGATTCCGCACAGACGGCAGTCTGTTCAACCTGAGGTGACTAAAGACCCACACCAAGACAGTGGAACGACTTGTTCGAGAGCTACGCTTCGACGACGATGCTGCCCTTGTTTGCCATATGGCGACGGCTCTGCAGCAAATTACATCTTCCTTCGCCAAAGCTGCCGAGCTCTTCTGTCTAGAAGTCAGTTTGAAGAAGAGGTTCTCCACCAGCCAGTACCTCATGAAGATTACTGTCCTCATCTCATCACTATTGGCAAGACTAAGCTGTAAACAGTCCAACAGTTTACCTACCTGAGTTATATCATCTCTGACGCAAAGGTTGACAAGGAAATTGGCAACAGATTGGCAAATGGGTGCATTCGACAAGTTTTATATAAAAGGGTTTGGATTCAACAAGCATCTGAACAAGTGCACAAAGGTCAACATGTACAGAGCTGTTGTGCCCACCACCCTACTGTACGTTGCCGAGTCGTGGGTTACCTACCGCCACCACCTAAGACTTCTTGAGCGCTTTCATCCACGCTGCCTTCACACCATCCTCAACATTCACTGGAATGACCACATCCCCAACACCGAAGTCCTAGAACAGGCAGGAGTCACTGGCATTGAGGCCATACTGTTAAAGAAGCAGTTGCGCTGGGCAGGACACATCTCTAGGATGGAGGATGATCGGCTTCCAAAGATAGTGCTATATGGTGAGCTCACTACTGGCAATCGTGACCGAGGAGGACCGAAGAAAAGGTACAACGACTCATCGATGGTCCACTTTCGCTTCAGACTGAAAGGTTTGCAGAAGTACCATTCACCAGGCTGTCTCTTTTGAGACCACATGCAGGGCTGGTTTTGAGGAGAAAAAGAGACGTAGAAAAAATAGTGTTGCTGCAGCACCTGAAAAAGCCTTCCCGAGCAACCACTGTGGTCGAGTCTTCTTGTCCCACATTGGCCTCCTCAGCCACCAGAGAGCCCGCAGATATGCATACCCCTCTTAAATCTTTGTTTGCCAAGCCTATATATATATATATATATATATATACGTATAATACATTAATAAGCCCATTTGCATGTCTAAAAGGCAGGGACATGCAAATGAGAATACAATGTACCTCACTATTTTAATCCAAAAATAGCAACTTTATACATTGCTCCCTTAAAGCATATGACCACCGTATTAAACAGCTTTTAAGTAAAGCACCGGGTTGGATTTTGCACAAACCAAGAATCACTCATATACAGTCCTGTTTCAAGCTTTTGGCTATCATCAGTATGAGGCAGATTCTGGTTTGTGCAGTAGATTTTGTAGGATTGTGTATTCCACAACAATCATTTAGTGAAGGGGTGTCAAACTTGGTCCTGGAGGGCCACACCCAGGCCTGGATTTGTGGATATCCCTGCTACAAGCAGGTGAGACTATTGCTTCTACAGTCATCCTGACTGACTCACCTGTACACAGAAAGGATATCCACAAATCCAGGCCTGGGTGTGGCCCTCCAGGACCGAGTTTGACACCCCTGATTTAGTGTATGGTGAGCACTAGAGTGAGAAAAGCTCTCCACCGTACAGAGTACTGAAAATGAATAATACATTAATAAGCACATTTGCATGTCTAAAAGGCGGGGACATGCAAATGAGAATACAATGTACCTCACTCTTTTAATCCAAAAATAGTAACTTCATACTTATGATAGCCAAAAGCTTGAAACAGGACTGTATATGAGTGATTCTTGGTTTGTGCAAAATCCAACCGGGTGCTTTGCTTAAAAGCTGTTTAATACGGCCAGCATATGCTTTAAGGGAGCAAAGTATAAAATTGCTATTTTTGGATTAAGATGTATAAAGTTGCTATTTTTGGATTAAATGTTCTCGGAGGTACATTTTTTATATATATATATATATATATATATATATATATATATATATATACACACACACACAGTGGATATAAAAACTCTACACACCCCTGTGAAAATGTCAGGTTTCTGTGCTGTAAAAAAATTAGACAAAGATAAATCATTTCAGAACTTTTTCCACCTTTCCACAAACTGAAATCTTTTAGGTAGAGGGAAGAAAAAATATAAAAATAAAATAATATGGTTGCATAAATATGCACACCCTTAAACTAATACTTTGTTGAAGCACCTTTTGATTTTATTACAGCACTCAGTCTTTTTGGGTATGAGTCTATCAGCATGGCACATTTTGACTTTGCAAGATTTGCCCACTCTTCTTTGCAAAAACACTCCAAATCTTTCAGATTGCAAGGGCATCTCCTGTGCACAGCCCTCTTCAGATCACCCCACTAATTTTCAATCGGATTCAGGTCTGGGCTTTGGCTGGGCCATTCCAAAACTTTAATCTTCTTCTGGTGAAGCCATTCCTTTGTTGATTTGGATGTATGTTTTGGGTCGTTGTCATGCTGAAAGATGAAGTTCCTCTTCATGTTCAGCATTCTAGCAGAGGCCTAAAGGTTTTGTGCCAATATTGACTGGTATTTGGAACTGTTCATAATTCCCTCTATCTTAACTAAGGCTGCCACCACCATGCTTCACTGTGGTTATGGTGTTCTTTTGGTGATGTGCAGTGTTGTTTTTGCGCCAAACATATCTTTTGGAATTATGAACAAAAAGTACAACCTTGGTTTCATCAGACCATAACACCTTTTCCCCCACATGCTTCTGGGAGACTTCAGATGTGTTTTTGCAAAATGTAGCCTGGCTTGGATGTTTTTCTTCGTAAGAAAAGGCTTTCGTCTTGCCACTCTAACCCATATCCCAGACATATGAAGAATACGGGAGATTGTTGTCACATGTACCACACAGCCAGTCCTGCAGCTCCTTTAATGTTGCTGTAGGCCTCTTGGTAGCCTCCCAGACCAATTTTCTTCTCGTCTTTTCATCAATTTTGGAGGGAGCTCCAGTTCTTGCTAATGTCACTGTTGTGCCATATTTTCTCCACTTGATGATGACTGTCTTCACTGTGTTCCATGGTATATCTAATGCCTTAGAAATTCTTTTGTACCCTTCTCCTTACTGATACCTTTTAACAATGAGATCCCTCTGATGCTTTGGAAGCTCTCTGTGGACCATGGCTTTTGCTGTTGGATGCGACTAAGAAAATTTCAGGAAAGACCAACTAGAGCAGCTGAACTTTATTTGGGGTTAATCAGAGGCACTTTAAATGATGGCAGGTGTATGCTGACTCCTATTTAACACGATTTGGAATGTGATTGCTTAATTCTGAACACAGCTACATCCCCAGTTATAAGAGGGTGTGCAGACTTATGCAACCACATTATCTTTCTTTTTTTTTTTTTTTCTCCACCTAAAAGATTTCAGTTTGCTGTATCAATTGCGTTGTACAGTTTACATACATAGGTCATATTAAAGGTGGAAGAAGTTCTGAAATGATTTATCTTTGTCTCATTTTTTACAGCACAGAAACCTGACATTTTAACAGGGGTGTGTAGACTTTTTATATCCACTGTATGTGTGTATATATATCACTTGTAACCAAATTTGTTTGACATTACTTTGTAGATTGAAACAATACAACTTTAAGTTTAGATTTAAAATTTGTATTTATGTTCTTATGTTGAATCCATTACTAATTTTACACACCTGCTTTTTTCATCGTTCCCTCGTATTTAACCTTCTTATTAAATATACACCATATTTTTAAAACCTTATGTCTTAAGCCAAAATGTTCTCTGAAGTAAATGAACAAAGGCAAAGGATATGACTCTGAGTCAATTTTAGTATTTGATTTAAGGAAGGAGTCTCACAGTGATGGTTTTTAAACATTTAATTGATCAAGGGAAACTTCAAAATTAACATAAGTTGCTTTTTTATGAGAAAATGTTATATATACATTTAATAGTGGTAGAACTTGTCTAGCTTTCCTCTTACCATTCCATGTCTGATACAGATTTCCAGTTTTGATTGCTCTGTAACAGGAACACATTACAATTTCATTTAATGTACTTTTTCATATGAAATGTGTGGTTTTCAGTGGAAAATCTCCCTTAAATGACCACTGTATTTTTGGAAAAGTCACATGTTCATAAATTTTATTGCACACTAAGATCATAAGGAGCTGAGTAAGCCAATATATTTGGAGAAAATCTTAATCTTACCAGACTCTACTAGTGTCTAGGGACTGACATGTTTGTTCTGCTTAATGTTTACTGCTGAACCCGTTCTCCAATGTGACAAATTCTCCTCCTCCTTTCCTCTCTTGAGGAAAAATATCAGATCACACACAAAGGCTTCCATGTCGGCTAGCTTTTCATCGGAGGTCTAGTATTGAAGCCACATGCAAAGCCTGCTTAGATTTTTTTTTCCTAATTATGGCCTCTATGTTTGCTAATGTTATATACTTTACAAGTAATTGAATGTTTCCCAAATTAGTGGTCTTGCAATGAACGATGGAATGAAAAGTCCCATGCTCTTAAGAACGTGTTTTAAGCATTAGCGCTTTGCTTGCAACTATGTTAAGTAAAGCTTATTTAAGTTCCCTTTAAAAATACCAGAAATTTCTCTTTGTTTAAATCAGGGGTTGTGGAGTCGGTAGATAAATGTTCCGACTCCCTGACTCCTCTGTATTAATATGCAAATGTATTTTATAAATTTCTTGAAGGAAAGAAAGGCAACATACATGTCATTACAACATAAACTACTGGCTGGGAAGCCAACAGTCTACTGTATTCAACAGTTTAAGCACTAGACAAATACAATGAAAAAAAAGTTTTATTATTTTTTTTTATTATTCAAATGGCTGAATAGTAGCAGCAGGCATAAACATCAGGAACAGGAACTTTACCTTTTCAAAGATAAAAACCACACTATTTGGTTGTTTTGGGAACAAAAACAAAGCTTATCTATATAAACCAAAATTAAACTCTGTAAAACCTAGAAATAGGTTAGACAGTTTCTTTCAGAAACATGTACACGTGTCTTCCCTCATACAAACAAGCAGGCATGCAGGTTTTAAAACAAATATAAACACTTACAGTTGAATCCAAGAAGCTGTTCTGAGCTTGTTGGGTACATTTTTCGAGTCTACACCAAATGATTTCTAACAAAAGAGGTATTGAAAACCTTGTTGAGCATTAAAAATAAGTTGTAAACAACAAGGGAAAATAAATTTATAAGTATTGGTGCTCTGAATTGTGCGTTGCATAGCATAAAGTGAAGCACATGAAATGCATGCGGTTAGGTGAGGCACTGCATGCATGGGTCTTTATTTTTACAGTAGAGAAGTCAATAATTATAACTTTTTGTCAATTGGGATATTTAAACTTGCTTTTTTTAAATTCCAATCTAAATTTAGCCGAAGTCTGTGTTTTTTTTTTTGCCGACTACGACTCCAGGTACCCTAAATTTCCTCTGACTCCAACTCCTTGACTCAGACTCCACAGCACTGGTTTAAATAACATACAGTGGTAAGTATGTATGTATGTATGTTCATTTCATTTTAAGACCGGTATGATTCATGTAGCTATTCATGCATATTGGTTGACCGGAACAAATCATTTTTATTTACGCTAGTTGAAAACAATTATAAAAATATTTGAAAAACACTTTGAAATTTTAACAAGTAACCTCTTTCAGATTCTAAAAAAATAAATTATAATCATTAATTATAAGTTTTGTTGTTTTTTTGCTGATGTCTCTTACTGCAAAACATGCTAAAAGCTTGATAATGATAGTATAACTATTGATCTTATTTTAACTTCAGTACATGTTGCTAAGTGGCAATTAAACCTTAAAAATAGCTCAGGATTACAATCAACAAGATAGAACGGTAAAGACACCTTTTTTTTTTTTCTACTTGAACCTGCCGACCATTTTTTACAACAATAATTGAAATAAGTGCACAATCACTGATTGGAAATTACTTTTTAAAGGACTTGGAACACATTTTTTCCATCATGAACATTTATTAAAGGAACCGAAATGTCCTTTTTGTTTAAAATAAGTTTTTAAGCAGGTTTTGATTAATGTTTGTTTATCCAAAACATAACATTGAAATATCACAAGTATAAGATATCCAAAGTGCTCAACAATTAGTTTAAACAATAAGAAAAAGGAAAACGTTATTGCACAACAAATCATTCCAAAGTTAAAATGTATGTATTATACAAAAGATCAGGAGGCGTGAAGAAATCCCACAGCTACCTAGTATTGGTAAATATGTGCTAAAATTAATAATTGGAGAGCATGACGAAATAAGTGTGGTCAACACCTCCACACTAGAGGTAAAGGCAGTAGAACCCTGTGACTTCAAAAGGGTGCCTCCTACCTGGAAGGCTGTACCTATATAGATACCCTGTTTTTCTGGCTAAATACCCCTACAAATAGAAGAAATCATTTTTTTCTCATGCACTCTCCATAGGATATAATTTTAGTTTAAAATTTTTATTTTAAGCCTGTACTATCCACACTGGAGACACCAATATGCACACCAACTTGCACCTATTTGTGAGTCCTATGGAGAGCGCAAGAGACAAAAAAATATTTTTTCTATCCATTTGTAGGGGCATTTTGCCAGAAAAATGGGGTATCTACATGAGTAGAGCCTTCCAGGTAGCACACACCATTTGAGGTCACAGGGTTCTACTGCCCCAACCTGTTTGAACACACTTATTTCGTCCATGCTCTCCAATTATTAATTTTAGCACATATTTACCAAAAAATAACATTTGCAATGTTTAAAACTTTGTTAGTATACCTAACGTTCTGACATAAGCATGTATACTTCTGCAAGTATATGCATGCATGGTAATCTTTGGATAAGCATACAGCAAGAGCAACGGAGTGGTAAATTGACCTTAAGGGAAGAGCAAATCTGAAATAGAATGGGCCTGGGGCAGCATAAAACGTTAAAAAGTATTGGTGGTCCCCGGGTTAAGGACGAGATACGGTCCTGAGAACGTTCTTAAGTTGGATTTGTTTGTAAGTCTGTTTCCTGTTGATGAATAATAACCATACTATAATGGCTCATATGTGGTAATAATACTACAGCAATAATAATCATACTCCTGTACCGTAATAATAAGTTAAAGGAACTATTGTGCTCTTTCTTTTAATTCAAACAAACAGAACATTAAAAAAAAGCCTTGGGAACCCGTTCTTATGTATGGGTCGCCTGTAAGTCAGGAAATTGGTGTACAGGCAGTTCCTAGGTTACAAATATGACTAATTCACCTGTATTACTACTACTTGGCTAACCGAGATAAGCTGTTAATGTCCATTAGACGTTTGAGTAGTTTTATTCTATACTGGAAGATTCATTTGAGGTAAAACACAAACATTGAACACCATATAACAGAGATAAAATACTTTCCATTTGTCTTTAACATTTCATTTTACATGCAGGCATGGTATAAATAAAATTATTTACAATAGTGTGATGAAGGAACCACTAGAACATCTATCAGGTGTAAAAGCTTATATTGATAGCTAAAAGGCAATTGCATTGAATTTTTATATAACATTTAAAAATGTAAAGGTTGTGTTTATTTTTCTTACCTTTATAAAATAATTTTTCCAATTTTTTATTTTATTTATTTAAAAGACCATATCGTCTTTTAATATGAGTTCTCTGGTGTTTATGAATTGATCTTTATGAACTGAGCCAGGACTGTGTGTTCACTTTATGATCGCTATAAACATTTTATCTGGTGAAACCATCATTAAGTAAAATGACTGAATTGGAGACGGCGCCAGAGAGCTATTTTTTTTTATTTAATTGTTACATGGATTTAATACTGGTGTTTAATGGCTTCCCAGGTGTCCATTACCAGATTCTAAGGCTAGATTGTAACTGGCCCTGAACTTGCTGCCCTTTCCGTTTCCTATTTATGTAGATAAAGCATCTTCCTTGCACAGTGCCCTAGCAGCCTCACTGCCTGCTGGGGACCTCATAGGCAGGGCTGTAGAGGGAAGGAGGAAAGAGCAGAAGATGACAGCATGTTAGAAAACTGCTATTCATTTTGTGTGTGTATATGTGTATATATATATATATATATATATATATATATATATGTGTGTGTTTGTTTTAGATTAACCTTCCCTACATAGCTGACAAGTATCCTTATCTCCTCATGCATTTAAGCTCACATGTCCCTGTTTTGCAAATATTTAACTTCATTCCAATAAGTTTGGGCTTGACAGAAGTCTCATGTTAATCTGTACTGAGTCACATTGGCTCTAGAGCCATAGAATGATGACCTCTACTACATATAAAACAAATGTTTGACTGTCTATATTATATGAAACATACAGAGACTATATTTATATAGAAAATAATTATCTATTTATCTATCCTACATGCAGGGTAGGGAAGTACATGTGGGCATATGCAGCATGGATGGTATTGTATATTTATTTATGTAGTTCAGATGAGGGTTTATATTTTTATAGTAGGGAGGGTGTGAAGTAAACATAAAAATACGTTTAAAAATGTATTTCTCGCTCAGGTTTCCCAGAAGAAGGTTCCTTGCTTGTGCATAATCCAGTTCTGTGCTTTGCTTAAAGCTCTGTAATACAGTGAACATATGCATCAAAGGAGCCATGTATAAAATGGTATTTTGGGTTTAAAGAGTAAGATATATTGTATCCTCATTTGCATGTCCCTACCCAGTCACCCAGTGTGTAGTAGAACGACTATTTCTTTGAAACCTGAGCAAGAAATACATTTTCTTTAACTTGTTTTTAGACTTTCAAATGTACTTACACATGTTATACTAGGATATTGCCTGTCAAAAATGACGGGAATAAAATTGTAAGGCTGGCAATGCTGTTTGCCACACTATTTGAGGCTTTTGCTCCTCTGAGCACCATTTGCGTGGTGCGCACTGACTGCCGTTGGTTTTATTTTCAAAGTCCTGCGTGCCTGGCATTGTTCGTGTAAGTGTTACTGTCTTCGGCTTCGTGTATTTTGTAAGTTCTGCGTGTCTGATATTGCTGAGCCTCGTTTTCATGCTGTTGCTGAATTTTTACTTATTTTTTTCGTTTGCAAATGTTTTTCCTCGCTTAGCCGATTTTCGAGCACCGAAAAACTCAAAATATGGCTCCAATTAGTTTGTAACTTCACTCCCAGGCTTCCTGGCTCTCCCCCTGTGCTGTGTGTGACTGTTATTATTTTGTGGACTTTTTTTTTGTGGTTACGCGTTTGAACCAACTGCAAGTCCAGCGTGCCTCAAGTACTCTTCACACTGTACACTGCGTACACTGCGCTCATTGCAGCCTAAGTCATGGGGGCATCAACGGCTCGCTCCCTCTCTTTACAAGGGACGCAAAAGCGTGACCAACATCGCAAACGTCACCAATATCCAAAATCCAGAACTCTCCTCTCTCTACGTGTTGCTGTAATCTATTGACCCCCAGGTACTCCCTCTCAATTTCTCAATCCCTTTTCCACCTGGCTCCCACACTTTCTTTCCTCCAACATTCCCACACTGATACTTGGTGACTTCAACATTGCCATTTACACCCCCTCCTCCTCAGCAGCCGCCAAACTACTTGCACTCACCTCTTCACTTGGCCTCTCACAACTTTATAGATTCTTCAACTCACCATGCTGGACACTCTCTTGACCTTATGTTTACCAATATTACCCATACCTCCAACCTAGTCATCCACCCTCTCCCTCTATCTGACCATCACCTCCTTACCTTCAACCTCACTACATCTTCCTCCCATCACTCTTCTTCAACCCCAGCCACAATAACCCACAGAAACCTGCTAGAACTCTCCACTGTGCTCCAACCTCTTCTCAGCACTATCACCAACCTCAACTGCCCTGACACTGCCACCTCACACTACAACTCTACTCTCTCTTCCACCCTTGACACCCTTGCCCCCATAACTACACGCAGACGCCCTCAATCTCATCCACAACCATGGCACACTACACACACACACATTACATTCAGAAGTGCTCCCACACTGCTGAACGACTATGGAGGAAATCCCGCTCCGCAGCAGATTTCCTTCAATACAAGTTTATGCTACGTTCCTACTCCTCTGCCCTCAACCTGGCCAAACAGCATTACTTCACATCACTAATATCAACTCTGTCCTCCAACCCAAAACTTATTTTTGCCACTTTAAATACTCTCCTCCGCCCACCACCCCCCTTTATCCCTTCCTGTCTCACGGCTGAAGACTTTGCCAACCATTTTACACATAAAATTCAATCTATCCACAATGAACTCTCCTCTCACCGTGGCTCACACACTCCACCCTCTCAACTAACTCAACTAACAAACCACACCCAATCTACTCCCCTCCCCATTCCCACAGCCTCTCTGAACTACTTTACCCCTGCAACAGAAAATGAAGTCTCCATCCTAATATCATCCTCTCACCTCACCACCTATCCTTCGGATGCTATTCCATCTCATCCCTCCCCTCTCTACTACCCTAATCCCAGCTCTCCCACACACCTTCAACCTTTCCCTAAACACTGGCATGTTTCCATCATCTCTAAAACATGCCATAATTACACCCACTCTCAAGAAACCCTCATCCGATTCTGACATTGCATCTAACTATCGCCCTATCTCTCTACTTCCCCTGGCTTCCAAACTGCTGGAGCGGCTCGTCTATAACTGCCTTACCAGTTTCATCTCCTCTAACTCTCTTCTGGACACTTTCCAATCCGGCTTTCGGCCACAACACTCCACTGAGACAGCCCTCCTAAAAGTCACCAATGACCTGCTCACCTCCAAGTCTAAAGGACACTTTTCTATTTTGCTTCTTCTGGATCTCTCTGCTGCCTTTGACACAGTTGACCATCCACTTCTACTCCACATTCTCTCCTCCCTTGGCATTCAAGACACTGCTCTCTTGTGGTTCAAATCATGCCTCCAAGAACGATCATTTAGCGTCTCCTTCTCCGGCACATCTTCTTCTCCTCATCCCCTGTCTATTGGCGTACCCCAAGGATCAGTCCTAGGCCCCCTCCTCTTCTCCATCTACACATCCTCACTTGGCACCCTAATAAACTCTTTTGGGTTCCAGTACCATCTCTATGCAGATGACACCCAAATCTACCTCTCTGCACCAGATCTATCCCCCTCTCTTCTAGCACACGTCTCCAACTGCCTCTCTAGTACATCCTCTTGGATGTCCGCCCACCATCTGAAACTCAACATGTTTAAGACTGAACTCTTAATCTTCCCACCCTCTACTACAGCGTCAATTCCTCACATCTCTCTCTCGGTCAACAATGCCATCATCACTCCCATCTCCCAAGCCCATTGTCTCGGGGTTCTACTGGACCCTGCCCTCTCTTTCATTTCACACATACAGTCTCTAACCAATTCCTGCCTTTTCCATCTAAAAACATATCCAAAATACGCCATTACCTTACACAAGACACTACTAAGATTCTAATACACTCTCTCATCATTTCTCGTCTTGACTATTGCAACTCACTCCTTGTTGGCCTGCCCATCACTCGCCTCTCCCCACTTCAATCCATAATAAATGCCTCCGCCAGACTCATCTTCAGTACATATCGTTCAGTGTCGGCAGCTCCTCTTTGTCAATCACTGCACTGGCTTCCCTTAGCCTCCAGAATAAAGTTTAAAATCTTGACCCTAACTTATAAAGCCCTCAACAACATCTCTGCTCTAATCTCCAAATACTACCCACACGCCCTCTTCCTTCTGCTAACAACCTTCTTTCTACCACTCTTGTCACCTCCTCTCACTCCCGCCTCCAGGACTTTTCTCGCGCTGCCCCTATCCTCTGGAACTCATTGCCTCGCTTCACCAGACTATCCTCCTGCCTTAAATCCTTCAAAACATCAATAAAAACGCACCTCTTTAAAGAAGCCCATAACCTTCCTCCCTAACACGCTCAGCACTACTCTCTCCCTACTGTACCACATACACACTTCAACCTTTAGATTGTAAGTCTGCGAGTTTCGATCCTGCAAGGTGCTTTAGGGAAAGCGCTATGGACACCGGATTCCAAGCTCAAAGACAGGGCCCTCCATCGCAATGCCTGTAACTTAACTTATGTATAGCGCTACGGAATATGTTGGTGCGTTACAAATAAACAATAATAATAATAATAATATATGTGATATATATAACAATTATAGTTTCCAGTGTTGGGAAAGCTTATGATGTTGGTCACACTTTGCGGCCCTATGGGCTGCAACTGCGAGCCTCACAAAGCGAGGCGAGCAGTCGACCAAGCATGTCTTGCTACAATGAGCGCCAAACGGCGAGCAGTTTAGGCACACGACTTGGGCTGCAGGGCTTGGGACCCGTACGACTAATCGCCAGCGGAGCAAGCAGGACTTAAGACCCGTATGACTTAGGCCCGAAATCTGTACATGCACTGTGCAGCTTGCAAAAATCCCATTTAAACGCCCGAACCACGGAACTGGAAAGACCTGAAAAAAACAAATATTATGCCTCAAATTAACTTACACACTTGCACAGTGGGAGAGCCAAGGGAGCCTGTGAGTGAGGTTGCAAGTTATTTTGAGGCATATTTGGTGTTTTTTCACAAATGAAAATCGCCTAAGCGAAAACAAAAAATGGCTGCCGAAAAAACGCAACATGACGAAAATGCATTTAAAAGATGAAAAAAAAGTGCTCTGAGGGCCCATTGCCTCCCATTGTCTGGCAAACACCATTGTCAGCATTACTATATTACTCCCATCATTCGACGGGTAATTTCCTAGTGTATATATATATATATATATATATATATATATATATATATATATATATATATATATATATTCAGAGTATTACCGTATGAAGTGCTTTTTTTTTCTAGATTACAGTTTTTAGGGGGCAAAATAATGTGAATGTACTTTTAATACATTGTTTAGTAGGCACTATTTACAAACAGGACAGCCATTTACTAGTATTTGTGTTTTTGTAATAAGATGTTTTCAGTTTTATTTTGCCCTTTACATTTGGCTCTCTACTGCAGCTGATGCTCAAAATAAAAAATAATGTGTATAATCACTATTAACAACAAAAAAAAACCTTTGGATTTACCTCCTGACTGTCAAAGTTGCTAAAAACACATTACAATACCAGCTCTGTGAGGTAATGGACATTTCCTGTGTCTTGACCACTCTAGAGTTACAGTGCCTTGCAAAAGTATTCACCCTCCTTGGCATTTTTCATGTTTTGTTGCCTCACAACCTGGAATTAACATGGATTGTTTGAGGATTTGCATCATTTAATTTACAGAACATGCCCACAACTTTGAAGATTAAAAACACATAATTTTAACATATAATCTTGGGCTCTTTCACATGAAGAGCACTTACAGTGAGGCAAATAGCCCTTTAATTTGCCATTTTTGCTACGTGTGCATCGTAGGGATAAAATTATTGTGACAATATTTTGGCTATAGGCGTGACATATGTGGCTTTACACATGAATTAGGCTGTCTGTTACTGGAATTTTTTTTGTAATCATCTGTCATTATTCCTTTATGAATGAAAGCAACAGCACTGTTAATATGAACATAGATTATAATTCCAAGCTAAACAAATAAAGAACTGTGCCAATAATGTTTTGCCAGTTCTTATTACCCTGTCCTTAATTCTGAGATCACAAACACATGATAACCAATTGAGTGCTTTAATATTTGTAAGCGAGCCAAAAATCACTAGGCAAGCCTCATAAAGTTTTTACAAGTGGATTTACCTTAAAAAGTAAAGGCTGATTAACTGCAGAGTGCACTAATTGTGCCCAGGTGAGAGGGGTGTGGCTTGACTGTTAAACTTGTATAAAAGGTTTGGGAGCTGGTTTGGGGCCTGTTTACAAGTGGATTTACCTTAAAAAGTAAAGGCTGATAAACTGCAGAGTGCACTAATTGTGCCCAGGTGAGAGGGGTGTGGCTTGACTGTTAAACTTGTATAAAAGGTTTGGGAGCTGGTTTGGGGCCTGTTTACAAGTGGATTTACCTTAAAAAGTAAAGGCTGATAAACTGCAGAGTGCACTAATTGTGCACAGGTGAGAGGGGTGTGGCTTGACTGTTAAACTAGGATAAAGGATTTGTGAGCTGGTTTGAGGCCTATTTACAAGTGGATTTACCTTAAAAAGTAAAGGCTGATAAACTGCAGAGTGCACTAATTGTGCCCAGGCGAGAAGGCAGAAGTTAATAGAAACAGGAGAAGGGGAACTTGTGAGCTTGCGAACATTTTCAGTATCAAGTGCAATTCTAGTAAAAGCCTAGGAGTTTAAATAAAAGGAAGGCCTTCAAAGAAAAGGGAGGGCAGATTTATAGTGCAAAGGAGGAAAAGGGTGGGGATGGGGCTAGTGAGGATGTCCAGGGAGGCAGCTGGGTTACAGTTACAAGGGGAAGCAGGGGGAACAGGAGGAGGCAGGCTAGTTCTGAGTTGGCAAACAACAACAGATTTGCCAGATTGAGTGAAACTGTTGGCGATGTCCATTCAGGAATGGCAATGCCAGATAGAGCTGTTCCCTCTAACAGCCGGGCGAACAGCTCTACTGGAGAAGAGGGAGGGCAGAATAGGCAGAACAGACAGGTTTTGGTTGTAGGGGACTCTATTATTAGGAAGGTAGACAGGGTGATTTGTCACCCAGATCTTAGCAATCAAACAGTTTGCTGTCTCCCGGGTGCTCGGGTTCGTCATGTTGTGGATCGGGTAGACAAATTATTGGGAGGGGCTGGAAATGAACCGGCGGTCTTGGTACATATTGGTACCAATGACAAAGTTAGTGGAAGATGGAGTGTCCTAAAGAATGATTTTAGAGAACCAGGTAATAAGCTGAAGGCAAGGACCTCCAAGGTAGTATTTTCTGAGATACTACCAGTGCCACGTGCTAGCCCAGGGTGGCAGAAGGAGATTAGGGAGGTTAATGCGTGGCTAAAGATGTGGTGCACTAAGGAGGGGTTTGGCTTTTTAGAGCACTGGCCTGACTTCTCACTTCGGTACAATCTCTACAGTAGGGATGGATTGCACCTTAATGATGAGGGAGCTTTTGTACTAGGGGATAGGATGGTAGAAAGGCTGGAGGAGTTTTTAAACTAGTAGGTGGGTGGGAGGGACTAGATATAAGTAATGGGGTAGAAAGTGTAGAGGGTATAAGGAATGAATTATCAACTCATAGGGGAGGAGATGGGGGGAGGGGTAGTATAGTCAATATGGAGGTAGTACTAAGTAATTCAAGTTCAGTGGCAGGCACTTCAGAACTACGGACTCATAACATAAGGTGTATGCTTGCTAATGCCAGAAGCTTGCCAGGAAAAATGGGAGAGTTAGAATTATTAGCAATTAATGAAAAATGGGATTTAATAGGCATTACCAAATTGTGGTGGGATGAATCTCAAGACTGGACTGTTAATCTGGATGGTTATAACCTATTTAGGAAAGATAGAGGCAATGGTAAACGAGGAGGAGGGATTTGTCTGTATGTTAAGCCTGAATTTAAGGCTATAGTCAGAGAAGATATTTATGGTGGACCGAGTGATAAAGTTGAATGTTTGTGGGTAGAGTTAAATAGCGGAGCAGCAAATTCCAAAAGAATATTAGTAGGAGTATGCTATAAACCCCCAAATATAGCTGAAAGTGAGGAAATACAATTATTGTTACAGATTGGAAATGCAGCTAAGCACGGGCAAGTTCTAATAATGGGAGATTTTAATTACCCTGAAATAAACTGGATAAATGAGACCAGCAGTTCAGCTGAGGGGAGCAGGTTCTTGAGTACACTCAGGGATCATTATCTGGCCCAGGTTATACAGGAGCCTACTATAAATGAAGCTATCTAAGATTTAGACATTACAAATAATATTGATATTGTATCAAATGTTGAAATAGGGCAACCTTTGGGAAACCATGATCACAACACAGTCTCATTTGAGATTGAATTAAAAAAACAACATTTTAAGGGGCCAACAAAAACTCTTAATTTTAAAAGGGCAGATTTTAACGGTCTAAGGGCAGCAATACAAAATATAGACTGGGACTGAGAACTGATAGGTAAAAACACTGAACATAAATGGACAACATTTAAATCCTTACTAAATATACATACACATCAGCATATACCGTGTGGGAATAAAAGTAAAAGGAGTAAATCACAACTCATGTGGCTTAACAATGATTTAAAGATCAAGATACGGAGTAAAAAACAGGCATTTAAATTATACAAACAAGAGGGGACAGAGACTGCTTTACGGGAATACAAGGAAATCAACAAGGCTTGCAAAAGCGCAATTAGACTGGCTAAAATAGAAAATGAAAAATTAATTGCAAAAGAGAGTAAGACTAACCCTAAAATATTTTTTAAGTATATTAATGGGAAGAAGGCGAGGAGGGAAGCTATAGGAACATTACAATGTGAAACAGGCTGTCTGAAAATTAGTGACCAGGAAAAGGCAGATGAGCTAAATAGGTTCTTTTCTTCGGTATACACAAGGGAGGTACCAGTTGTTGGGACACTGCAACATAATGGGGCTACACTACCTTTGCCAAATAATTGGTTAACACAGGAGGTAATCCAAAAGAGGTTGGAAAAAATAAATGTTAATAAAGCCCCGGGTCCTGATGGAATACATCCAAGGGTACTAAGGGAACAGGGTTCTGTAATAGCCAAACCATTATATTTAATTTTTCAAGATTCACTCAACACAGGGTCTCTACCAGATGACTGGAGAAAAGCTGATGTGATACCTATATTTAAAAAGGGAGCAAGAGCAAATCCGGGGAATTATAGACCAGTGAGCCTCACTTCTGTAGTGGGGAAGCTTTTAGAAGGGTTAATAAGGGATAATATACAAGAATATGTCTATTTGAACAGGATTATAAGTAGGAGTCAACATGGATTTATGAGGGATAGGTCATGTCAAACAAATCTAATTAGTTTCTATGAGGAGGTTAGTAGGAACCTGGATCAAGGCAACTCAGTGGATGTAGTCTTTTTGGATTTTGCAAAGGCTTTTGATACAGTGCCACATGGGAGACTATTGGGCAAACTAAGGGATACAGGAATTGCAGTAAATATCTGCTCATGGATTGAGAGCTGGCTAAAAGACAGGAAGCAAAGGGTTGTTGTAAATGGAACATACTCCGATTGGACTAATGTGGTAAGTGGGGTTCCTCAGGGTTCAGTATTAGGTCCTCTCCTTTTTAACATATTTATTAATGACTTAGAGGAAGGATTGGAGTGTGGGGTCTCCATTTTCGCTGATGACACAAAGTTGTGCAAGGTAATTAAATCAGAAAATGATGTGCTTTCCCTCCAAGGGGATTTACATAAAATTGAGGAATGGCCATCTAAATGGCAGATGAGATTTAATACGAATAAATGTAAGGTTATGCATCTGGGAAGGAAAAATAGCCATGCAATTTATAATCTTAATGGAGCAAATCTAGGTGTATCAGATATTGAAAGGGATTTGGGAGTGCTTGTGGACAACCACCTAGGTAACAGTGCTCAAAGCCAAGCAGCAGCTGCAAAGGCAAATAAAATATTAGCATGTATTAAGAAGGGTATAGAAGCCAGGGAAGCAAATATAATTCTGCCACTATACAAATCTCTAGTACGCCCTCATTTGGAATATGGAGTACAATTTTGGGCACCACTTCATAAAAAGGACATTTTAGAGCTGGAAAAGGTACAGAGAAGGGCAACCAAACTAATAAGGGGAATGGAGGGGCTAAGTTATGAAATTAAACTTATTTTCTCTAGAAAAAAGGCGTCTAAGAGGAGATATGATTACCTTATATAAATACATCCAGGGTCAGTATAAAGATTTGTCGGGGGAGCTTTTTGTGCCAAGAGGTTTTCAACTGACAAGAGGACATCCCTTGAGGTTAGAAGTAAAAAGATTCCACCTTAAAGAAAGAAAAGGGTTCTTCACAGTAAGGGTGGTTAATCTGTGGAATTCTCTACCAGAGGAGGTGGACAGCGGATTCGATAGATAACTTTAAAAGGGGACTAGATTTATTTCTAATTAAAAAGGGAATTCAGGGTTATAAAGGATAATTAGAGAGACAGTAATGATCCAAATTTTTAACATTTCCCCTTTAGACAATTGGCTAAGTCTCGCTTGTGTTTTTTTTTTTTTTCTATTTGCCTTCCTCTGGACTAATTAATAATAATAAAAAAACAAACAAAAAAAAAAAACATTAAATAATTGATTAATTAATTAACAACTAGTGAATTAATAATCCGCATATTGCAGATCAAAGGAGATCTTAAAAGGTTGAACTTAATGGACTGAAAATCTTTTTTCAACCTTAAATACTATGTAACTATGTAATAAATGTGTCTCTAATCTTGTATCGTTAAATATGTTTTTTTCTTTAATCGTGAGTAAATCCGAACAACTTCTATAATGGGGATGCCATGATTTTAATGATGTAGGATCTACTTTCACATTACTCTTAAGATGATGAACCCGGATGGCGGTTGTCCCTCATTGCCACATTCAAGTATACTGCACAAAGCGTCCATGTCTTACCTTCCTCTTAGACTACTATCCTAAGAGCTCCACAACCAATAGGAATGTACGCTTAGCATAGTGGCTTTATGTTTCTATGCAGATGCAAGATAGTGTTTAGTCTGTTACTTGAGTTCTGCTTGTTAGAGATACTTACAAGACATAACTCCAAGAAATATATACATTTCTACACTATGTTCTCTACTTTATATCAATTTATCAAAATATAAATATATATACACACAAAGTGCCTTGCAAAATTATTCACCCTTGACTTTTTACCTATTTTGTTACATTAAAGCCTTAACTTCAATGTTTTGTTAATCTGAATTTTATGTGATGGATCAGAACACAATAGTCTAAGTTGGTGAAGTGAAATGAGAAAAATATGTACATAAAACTATTTTTTTAGAAATAGAAAACAGAAAATTGACATGTGCGTATGTATTCACTCCCTTTGTTATAGAGCCCATAAAAAGCTCTTGTGCAACCAATTACCTTCAGAAGTCAAATAATTTAGCGAAATGATGTCCACCTGTGTGCAGTCTAAGTGTCACATGATATGTCATTACATATACACACCTTTTTTGAAAGGCCCCAGAGGCTGCAACACCTAAGCAAGAGTCACCGCTAACCAGACATTACCATGAGACCTAAGGTATCCCTGGAGGAGCTGCAGAGTTCAACAGCAGAGACTGCAGTATCTGTACAAAGGAGAACAATAAGCCATACGCTCCATAGAGTTGGGCTTTATGGCACAGTGGCCAGAGGAAAGCCATTACTTTCAGCAAAAAAACTAAATGGCACGTTTTGAGTTTGCGAAAAGGCATGTGAGAGACTCCCAAAATGTATGGAGGAAGGTACTCTGGTCTGATGAGACGGAAATTGAGCCATCAAAGAAACCGCTATGTTTGACGCAAACCCAACACATCGCCCAAAGAACACTATCCCCACAGTAAAATTTGTGGTCAGACTTAAAGATTGCTGTTCACAAGCACAAACCATGCAACTTGAAGGAGCTGAAGCAGTTTTTCACGGAGGAATGGGCAAAATTCCTAGTGGTAAGATGTGGCAAGCTCATAGAGACTTATTCAATGCGACTTGGAGCTGTGATTGCCGCAAAAGGTAACTCTAGAAAGTATTGACTTTAGGGGGGTGAATAGTTATGCACACTGACTTCTTCTGTTATTTTGTCCTATTTGTTGTTTGCTTCAGAATAAAAAAATAAATACATTTAAAAAAAAAACATCTTCAAAGATGTGGGCATGTACTGTAAATAAAATGATGCAAATCCTCACTCAATCCATGTTAATTCCAGGTTGTGAGGCAACAAAACATGAAAAATGCCAAGGGGGGTGAATACTTTTGCAAGGCACTGTAAAACTTAACGACACTCAAAACATTTACACCACAAATGCAAGGTAGTTTATCTTCCAGAAAAGCAAATTGCTATAGCACACAAAGGTATTACAATAGAAGCAGAAACAGATTTATTAGCGAGTACTATTCCAAAATACAATCCGACCCCATTTTCTCAAAACTGTTTTAAAAAGCTTTTTAAAATAAGCTATTGCCTGGCATGCCAGCTATAAAGTGAATAACAGTCTAGGTTGTTTGTTTTGAAATACAATGACAGCATTTTATTCATTTTGACTTTAAGAACATTTAGATGAAGCTGTTTTTCTTAATTGCTACTTCAGTACAGTATAAGAATAAATAGAAAAAATACAAGACATTTTGGCAGCATTATTACTGCAACAGATAACAAAAAAGTACCATCACTATATGAAAATAGTAAGCTATATAAGTAACACTAATGTAAAGAATTTAAAATAGTGTGTTAAAAAAAAAAAGTTTTTGTTTTTAAAGCTTGTATTATATGTTCAGATAAATAGACATTGGCTACAGAAAAGTCTGTGCACCCTTATTGTGATTCCAGGTTTTTTGCTGTAAAGCCAGAAATCAAGATAACTTATGTTCAATATTTCTCCATTTATAATATGAGCGTGCAACCAACAAAATTCAATTGAAAAACAAATAAATAATTAGGACATATAATTGAATTTAAAATAATTACACCATTGTTGCATAGTGTGCCCACACTTTTATAATGGGCATTGTATGTAAAAAAAAATTATAATTACATTCAAAGCTAATTTAAAAGTTTTTTTAAAAGTTGTATACACCTACCATCCATGAAAATCACATATATAGTTGTGAGCGTACGAGTTGTTGCTAACGCTGCGGGCTCGCGCAGCGAGGGCACTGTGCCAGGTTGTCAGTTGCTGGCATGGAGCGCCGAAGGCGCTCCTTGCCAGCAACTGAGGACCCTCGCAAAGCGAGGGCCTCAGTTGCTGGCTTGGAGCGCTGCAGGCGCTCCATGCCAGCACCTGAGGACCTCGCAAAGCGAGGTCTTCAGTTGCAGCAACTGCGACCCTTGCAAAATTTCAAAAAAAGTTTACGTCGCAACACATTACGACACTCGCAAACAACATACGACACACGTTCACACACATTACGGCCTCGCAACACTCGGACGCAACTCGCGAACATTACAAAATTAAAAACACAATACATACACACAGCACATATATAAAAACCTTACCTACACAAACAGGAGGCACCCAGGACCTCAAAAATGCAACTTACAACGTAATTGCACTCAAAATAAAAGAGTTTAGACACTAAATAGTTTGTTAAGCGACACAAAAAATGGCCGACGAATAAAACGAAAACGAGGCTACACACGCAAACACCATACGAGACACGTTACCACACATTACGACTTCGCAAACATCGGACGCAACACGCCGACATACAAACATTTAAAACTTAACAAAGACACACAACAAACACATAAAAAGCTTACCTACAGCAAGAGGAACCAGCCAGAACCTCAAAAAAACAAGTTACACCTACATTTAAATTAAAATAAAACACTTTAGACACTAATACCATCGCTAAGCGACAGAAAAAATGGCCGACGAACAAAACGAAAACGAGGCTTCAGACGTAACTACACTACACTCGCAATAATGAAACACATACTATGCGGAACGTATCACAATCATATTAAACACCATTTTGAACACTAATACGCAGAAAATGGCGGATGGAACGCAAATTGTAAACTGGAACGCAAATAGCGCATGCGTATTGCATTCTAACGGTCTCACTTTCCAGAACTTTCTACAAGTTTATAAATACTGCCTATTTCAAACAAAAAAATACATTTCTCCTCAGGTGATCAACGGACTGACTTCTGAGATAACTGCTGCTTTTACTTGAGAAGACAATTCTTTACTAATTTACTACTTTGCATTGTGCAAATTACAACTGAGAGGTAAGCTATAATATATAACATTTTATTATCAGGACAGGTCAAACAAATAAAAAAAAAAATAGGATTTATGTAGTGACATATATGGCACATTTATGTGTATAGGCTCAAAAAAAAAATACGGTTCATTTAACAAAAATAATTCAATATTAAACAGAGGTTTATGTATAGTGACATGTGACACGCACATATATGTCTATAATGTATAGTGACATCTGACACGCACATATATGTCTATAATGTATAGTGACATCTGACACGCACGTATATGTATAGAATGTATAGTGACATGTGACATGCACATTTATGTCTATAATGTATAGGGACATCTGACCCGCACGTATATGTATAGAATGTATAGTGGCATGTGACATGCACATTCATGTGTATTGCCCCTGCATAGTGACATGTGACACGGACATATATGTGTATCATATATATTGACATGTGACACACACATTTATGTGTACTGCCCCTTCATAGTGACATGTGACACGGACATATATTTGTATAGTGACATGTGACACCCACATTTCTGTGTATTGCCCCTTCATAGTGACATGTGACACGGACATATATGTGTATAATGTATATTGACATGTGACACACACATTTATGTGTACTGCCCCTTCATAGTGACATGTGACACGGACATATATTTGTATAGTGACATGTGACACCCACATTTCTGTGTATTGCCCCTTCATAGTGACATGTGACACGGACATATATGTGTATAATGTATATTGACATGTGACACACACATTTATGTGTACTGCCCCTTCATAGTGACATGTGACACGGACATATATGTGTATAATGTATAGTGACATGTGATACGCACATTTATGTGTATTGCCACTGCAACAAAATTAGCTTAAAACAAAATCAGTAAACAACTACATTTAAATGACATTATATGTCATGTATACTGATATGTCACACGCACATATATGTGTATCATCTATAGTTACATCTCACACACACACATTTATGTGTGTTGGAAAAAACAAATATAAGGTTAATTTAACCATTTAAATATGAGTCATGTATACTGATATGTCACACGTACACAAAATAATTACATTAAACTATGGAATGTGCTTCATGTATGTGACATATGTGTGTAGCCCCCAACAAAAAATAAGGTTAATTGAAAAAAATTACACGACTATATTTCAATGACATTCATTTACTTCAATTCAATAGATCATATAAAGCTGAATCTTTTTATTTCTTTGAATATTCAAACAGACTCTGCATCAATAGCGTCTCTCAACAATTTGCACCGTGCACTGTGAAGCACAATCCCTTTTAAAGAACACCAACAAAGAAGAAGAGGTAAGATACAACAAGACATTACATGCTCAAAAGGCCATGCTTTGCTACATGAAAAATTATAAATATACAAATAACTATTTCACTTTCTTTTTCAAAAAGACACTACAAGAAGACCGGCGCATTAAGATTGGCAGGAGGGGACCGTCTGTCATTCAAAACTTCAAGCAAGGTAAAGTATTAAGTATAAACAAGAAAGAACCATGAGCCTCATTCAATTGCGACTTCCTCAATTGAATAGGGCTCTATATAAGCACATAACATATTTTTTATACAGAACTTTATAGTTACTGAACTTCTAACCACAATCAAGGTTTTCAATAACTAAAAACTTTGTGCAATAAATATGTTATGTGATTATATAGAGCCCTCTTCAATTGGCAAAATTGCAATTCAATGAGGACCTATATATCTTTAATGGCCAAGGGCCTCACTCAAATGTGATTTGCCCATTTCAATAGGGCTCTATATAAGCACAGAGCATATTTTTTAAAGGAACTTTTTCTTTTGTGAACACGTTGCTTTTGGATACAAGTTCACTAAATAAAAAAAGACGTAAAAAAATATGCTCTGTGCTGATATTGAGCTCTATTCCATTGGCCAAAACACAATTGAATGAGGAGCTCACAATATAACAAATGCAGTAACCAAAGGCCCTCATTCAATTGCTATTTTGGGCAATTCAATATGGCTATAAATAAGAACTTTTAGGCCCTTATTCTATTTTAACAAATATATGTGATGTGCCTATTTACAACCCTATTCAATTTTCAACATTGCAATTCAATGACGGCCTTAGAGTACTATTACATTGTAAAAAATGCAATTGAATGAGGGGCAAACTATGCAACATATGGTACACACAAAGGCCCTCATTCAATTGCAATTTGCCCAATTGAATAGGGCTCTAAATAACAACATAACTATTTTTTTAAAAGAAGTTTTTAGTTACTAAAAATATATCCAAAATAAAGTTTTTAAATGACTAAAAACGTATTTAAAAAAATATGCTATGTGCTTATTTAGGGCACGATTCAATTAGCCAAATCGCAATTGAATGAGACACAAACTGCTACACACAAAACTGAATTTCTTATTCAATGTTTAACAACCTATAAGCCTTACAAAGAAGAAAAAATAAGAATAACAAAAGTGTTGCGCACCTAATAGCATTGTACAAAAAATCACACAAACTCATAGGAAACTAAATTAACATTCTTCTTTAATGTTTGACAACCTATAACCAGTACAATCAAGAATAAATAACTTTTTTGCACAAGTGGTGCGCACCAAACAGGATTGTCAAAAACTAACACAAACACATAGCAAACTACATTAATTATATTATTTCATGGTTCACTAACTAGAAGCATCACAATAAAGGTTAAATAAGTATACCACAAGTGGTGTGCACAAAACAGGATTGTACAAAAAATAACATAAACACATAGCAAAATAAATTTATATTCTTATTTAATATATCACAACCCACAAGCCTTACTAAGAACCTTCAAGAACAATAACAAAAGTTGTGGGATTGTACAGAAAGTAAAAAAAAAAAAAGATAGAAAAAAATAACCATAACTGATACAATACAGTCAAATTAATACATTTTTCAATTATTTAAAAGACATTTCACTCAAACAACATTTTCTATTTTATATTACAACAGATACTGCGTGAAGACAATCGGACGAGGACTTTTTCCACAGGACCGGACCATCGGACGAGGACTCGGACCAGACCAGCAGACGAGGAATTTCAACACAGGACCAGACCAGCAGACGAGGAATTTCAACACAGGACCAGACCAGCAGACGAGGAATTTCAACACAGGACCAGACCATCGGACGAGGACTTTCACCAACGGACCACAACATCGGACGAGGGATATCGCCACAGGACCACAACATCGGACGAGGGCTATCGCCACAGGACCACACCATCGGACGAGGACTTCCAACAGAGGACCACACCATTGGACACCGATTTTGAACCGAGGACCAACAAACATTAGGATTTAAATCACACTTCAACCAAGGTAAAGTATAATAAGTACTAAAGTATAAAACTAAAGAAACTGCTTTCAGTTGCATCTGTGTCAACAGAAAAATAAAATAATTAATTTAATATCTCCCTTATTTTATTTAAATTGCTACTATGCAATACATAGCTCAATAACCACATCACTTTTTTTTTTAGCAAAGAAGTTTTGCAGGGGAAAATATCCATCCACAAACAACGTTTTTAATAAATAAAACCATTATTTTAAAAAAATATGTTACATGCTTATTTACAGCACTATTCTATTGGCCACATTCTTAGCCAGTGAGGACAGGAATTATAAATTTAACTAAATATAAATGATACATTCTAAATATAAATGATACCTTAATGATTTGCCTTTTAGTTCACCAATTGTGCACAAGAATCTTTAACAGGAATTACAATTTTAAATATACACAATTACATTTACTTTTTTTTCCTTTACAGATTAATATGGCTGATAACGAGACCAAAGAAGAGAAGAAAAGACTAGAGAAAGACAAGAGAGATGGGCCGCCCAGCAGACACCGGAGGAGAAAGAAATTCGACGAGAAAAAGAACGCAAAAGACTTGCAAATAAAAGAATATCAGCTGCAAAAATGAAAGATACAACCAAAAAAAATAAAAAGATAATAAAGCATTTACAAACTGTTCCTAAAACATCAGATGACATTTTACAAGATACCAGTCAAGACAGACCAAAAAAAGCAACTACAAAAAAAAAGCATTTACAAACTCTTAGTAAAAACTTACAGGACATTTCAACCAAACAAGTCCAACATATACCAAGAAAAGCTACGAAAAAAACTAAACATTTAGAACCTGTTGTTGAAACATTTCATGACTTTTCATCTGATGAATATGAAAGTCAACATCCAATATGCTTTGCAAATTGTCCTTTACTGAAGTCTTTAGCAGTAGAGGTTCATAGTTGTGGGGACATGACTACTCAATGTCAATTTTGTGAGGCTTATTATTTTAAACAGGAGAGACCCCGAGATGGACAATTTATTAGTTGTTGTCAAAAAGGAAAGTTCAAACTTCCAGAAAGGAAACAATTTCCAACCTATTTACAAAATATTATGACTGAACCTACTTTTCCAAATTACAAAAATTTTAAGACAAACATAAGATCCTACAATAGTGCCATATCATTTGCATCTATGGGGGCAACATTGGCTGCTAATGTACCAGGACATGGTCCTTACTGTTTTAAAGTCCAAGGACAAATTTATCATCGGACTTCACATTTACATCCAGAGGAAGGAGAGCAAAGAAAATTCACTCAACTATATGTCCTAGATACAATGGAAGCTGTTGACCAACGTATGCAGATGGAAGAAAATAAAAAATGCTTACCCAGTGTTTTTATAGAGCTAAATAACATTATGGACAACAATCCCTACAGTAAAGCTTACAAAAAATTGGCAGAAGTAGAAAATGAACAACTACTTCATGCACAAAGACATCAATTACCCATGCCAAAGGTTAATATGGTGCTTAAAAGAGACAGACATACTGATAAACGTCGTTATAACTTGCCAACATCAAATGAGGTTGCAATGGTCTTTCAGAATGATGAAGGAGAACCACCATTTCAAAGAGACATTAGAGTATATCCCAGAAATGAGGACCAACCATTTATTAATATTAATATCTTAAGTCCAAATTTAGATCCAATGACATATCCCATCTTTTTCCCACACGGAGAAGCAGGTTGGCAACCAAAATTAACCCTTCCCAGTTACCCAAATGCTAAAGCCAGAATCCGAAATAATGTTTCTATGCTTGAATTTAAAGTTGCTCAAATTGCCATTACAGATGAATTTAATCCAATTTTATGTGGTGGGAAACTAACACAACAATGGATTATTGATTCATATTTGCAAGTTGAGGCAAATAATTTAAACTTTATAAAATATCAACAAGATAAACTACGTGTAGAACAATATTGTGGACTCATGGACTATGTTGCTGACGTGGCTACAAGCAGAGACATGACAGCTGGCAAAGCCATCATTTTACCATCTTCCTTTCAAGGATCTCCTCGAAATATTCGAGAAAGATACAATGATGCTATGGCTATTGTGACAAAATTTGGAAAACCAGATTTATTTGTGACATTTACATGTAATCCACAATGGCCAGAAATTAATCAAAATCTACTTCTTGGACAAAGTGCTTCAGATCGACCAGATTTAGTAGCCAGAGTTTTTAAGATCAAATTAAATGAATTAATACGTGACTTCACTATAAATCAGTTATTTGGCAAATGTCTTGCTTATGTATATACCATTGAATTTCAAAAAAGAGGCCTTCCACATGCACATCTTCTCATAATACTTCAAGAGAAAGATAAATTAGATACTTCGGACAAAGTGGATGCAGTCATAGTTGCTGAACTACCGGATCCAGAACTATATGGTAGACTATATGAGATTGTTACTCATCGCATGATTCATGGACCCTGTGGAGACCTTAATCCACAATCACCATGTATGGAAAATAATCAATGTTCAAAAGATTTTCCAAAAGATTATAGAGACAAAACATATGCAAATTGTGATGGATATCCACTTTATAAAAGAAGAGAAGGAGATAGTGCCATTATTCGTGGGAAAAAAGTGGACAATAGATATGTAGTACCCTACAATCCACATTTACTCATGAAGTACAACGCCCACATCAACGTAGAAGCCTGCACTTCCATCAAATCCATTAAATATGTCTACAAATATATTTACAAAGGTTACGATGCAGCTACTGTAGTCGTCAAAAGTGCAGACAACCCTGAAAGTAGTGAGTTATTACATGATGAACTTGCATCTCATGTAGATGCTCGCTATGTCAGTGCGCCAGAAGCTATGTGGCGGCTTTTAAAATTTGAAATGCATGATAGATCACATGCAGTATATAGGTTAGCAGTACATTTGCCACAACGACATTTAGTCTATTTCCATGCTGGAAATGAAATGAATGCATTGGCCCAAAGTGAAGATCGTCACACTACACTAACTGCATGGTTTGCATTAAATTCCACTGATGCTCAAGCAACACAATACTTATATATTGAAATTCCATATCACTATGTTTTTGTGAATGGATTATGGAGAGCAAGAAAAACCAGAGGCAATAAAATAATTCCACGAATTTACACAGTCAGTCCAAGAGATGTTGAACGATTTTGCTTACGGATATTACTTTTAAATGTTCCAGGAGCACAAAGTTTTGAACAATTAAGAACTGTTAATGACATTGTATATGAATCCTTCCATTTAGCTGCAAGACATAGAAACTTACTCGCTGATGATACAGAGTGGGAAAGATGTTTAGAAGAAGCAGCACAATGTCAAATGCCACGACAGATGAGAGAACAATTTGCTTTTATTTGTATCTTCTCAAATGCTCCAAATGCATTAGCTTTGTGGGAGACTTTTAAAAGTAATATGGCTGAAGACTTTATGCGACGATACAATGAACCCATTGCACACTTAAAAGCCTTAATGGAAATTCAAGAAGTCTTTTTAACTCATGGATTAAGTTGTGCAAGTTTTAATTTGCCTGATCCAGGTCTAATAGATGACATTAACTTTGAAGACTATGACATTCAACTACAAGCAGAAAGAACAGAAGAAAGACTTGCAACTTTAAATACACTACAATTGCAAGCATTTCATGCCATTAAAAATGCAATAGATGATGACATGGTGACAGAGCGTTATTTCTATCTTGATGGACCTGGCGGATCAGGGAAAACATATTTGTACAATTTATTAATGAGTTCAGTACGAGCACAAGGAAAAATAGCAATGGCGTTTGCCACTACTGGAATTGCTGCACTTTTATTAGAAGGTGGAAGAACTGTTCATAGTGGATTTAAACTGCCAGTGCCTATTTTGGAAAATTCTGTGTCAGATATTCGCATGACATCCTTACAAGCAAAGAAATTGAAGAAATGTAAATTAATTATAATAGATGAGGCCACAATGATGTCATGCTATGCCCTCCAATGTATTGACCGTTTGCTTCGTGAAGTCATGGATAATATTTTTCCATTTGGTGGAAAGGTAATGTTGTTGGGTGGCGATTTTAGACAAACATTACCTGTCGTTGTACATGGAAATCGAACAGACATTATTGAAACATGTATAAAGTCAAGTACAGTATGGAAACATTTTACCCATCTTCAACTGTAACAAAATATGAGATCAGAAGGCCAAACTGATTTCAATAATTGGCTTATTAAAATTGGAGAAGGCAGAACAGAAAAAATACTACATTTACCTGACGACACTGTAGAGATCCCACCTCATATGATTTGTCAACAAGATATTATATTGGCTATATTTGAAGGGAGCATAAATAACGAAGAATATTCCGAGCTTGCCAACCAAGTTATACTGACGTGTAAAAATAAAGATGCATTAATACTCAATAATGAAATCTTTAAAAAAATTAATGCACCACAAAGAAATTATCAGTGCTGATTCTGTACTTGCTGATGACAATGAAAGTCAGGCAAACTTTTCAACTGAATTCATTAACTCTTTAACTCCTTCTGGAATGCCACCACATATTTTGCAGCTAAAGAAAGGTGCAATTATCATGTTACTGCGAAATATGAACCCCAAAAAAGGCCTATGCAATGGCACAAGATTAATTGTTCAACAATTAAAGGACCATTTTATAGATGCTGAAATTTTAACTGGGACCCATAAAGGAGAGAGAGTTTTCATACCAAGAATAGATTTAGCACCAAGTGAAAGTAGTCTCCCTTTTATACTTCAAAGAAGACAATTTCCCATTATTATGGCATTTGCCATGACCATTAATAAATCACAAGGTCAAACTTTCAAATCTGTGGGTATTTACTTGGAAGAACCAGTTTTTGCACATGGTCAATTGTACGTTGCGTTGTCACGCTGCAAAAATCCACAGGCTATTAAAGTTTACATTGAAAACAATGAAAGTCAAGGTGATTTATTAGAAGATGGACGTATTTTCACTAAAAACATTGTCTACTATGAAGTACTATGACTTTGCAGGATACAAACTAAAGCCATGCAAACATTTTGAAAAAACATTCAAAAATACAAAACAATTGGTTGTTTAATTCAGTCATAATTAATGGAAGTCATGTTTATGGATAATTCGCCTCACAAAATACTTGCCTTGCATTTATATGAAAAATTATGTTAAAATGTTAAGTCACTATGTTAATGTTTCTAATGTTACAAGTTTAAAAACAATATTTTCAAGTTATTTCATTCAACATATTACAAAGTTCATGTTAAGAGCTCAAGCACCTTTTAAGTCACAATGTAAATATTCTATGTTATCTTAAGATTACTACCTACATTAATGTTTATCGCCAGTTTAAGTGCTCAGTAATGGATTACTTTAATTATGTACGGTTTAAGTAGAGTTTTTAATGTATGCCTTCCTCTACATTCAATGTATATTAAACTTAACAATTATTCTGATATAAATTGCATGTTAATACTGATTAATTTCAAGTTAAACTGTTTTTACATTCAAATGTTAATACTTTTAATTCAAAATAAGGTTACAAAATGTATTTACTATGTTCCTGTTTATAATGTTCAAAATTAGACAAATGTTTTGCAAAAATTACAAAGTTACATAAAAAATAAAGTTCCATTTTAAAAATATATACTTTCAAGGTTATTGCTTACATATATTTTAAACTTCATGTTAAAATTTCGTACGTTTAAAAAAGTATTTTTACTTTTTACTTTTCTATGGATTCTATGTATATTAAAGTGAACAATTCTTCAGATACAAATTTCATTTTAAAAAACCATTACATCAACGTTTTACAAAAATACATGTTCATATCACAATACTTACAAGGGTCAAAAATATATTTAAATAACTAAATCACTTCACAAACATATACATCACATTGCCGTCATTTTTTGACGGGCAAGTCGCTAGTTATTATATAATAGGGATTATAGGTATGATACAATTGCAAACTACATGTATACAGAGATGGTTGCAATGTCACATTGAAAAATGTCTGACATGATTTCTCTATATTTCTGGCTTACGATAACCTTATGACTAGGAGCTGCCAGTAACATTACAATACATGTACCTGGTGTAATGTGGTCCATAGGGTCACGGAGAGTGGGACACAACTGAATGAGTGAACAATAACAATATACAGGTATGCACAACTCCATAATTAAGATTGTCAGTTTTTTTTTTTTTTTTTTTTTTAGGGGGGGGGGGGGGTCCTGTTTATTGAACAGAACAATCCATAGTCACAGTTCCATTTAGCGTCATATACATTAAAAGCATTACAATATATACTTATACAACATGATGCTTTACAAAATGATGGTATTTTACATAAAGTAGAATAAAATTAAATTAAGTGGAGTCAGGAGTTATTACCATAATAGATATATATATATATATACTAGCGACTTGCCCGTCAAAAATGACGGCAATAAAAACTGAAGCCTGGCAATGCTGTTTGCCACACAATGTAAGCCTCTCCCCCTCTACTTTACTGGCCTTGTGATGAGCGCCTTTGGTGCTCATCACAGGCCTTGCAATGAGCCCCTTTGGAGCTCATTGCGAGTCTCTCCCTCTGTCTACTTCCTCCCTCGTGTCTTATTTCCCCCCTCCTCTCCCTCCCTTGTGTCTCCTTCCACCTCGTCTACCTCCTTTGTATCTCCTGCCCCCCTGTGTTTTTACCTCCCTCTCCCTCCCGTGTCTCTAAACCCCTCCCCTGTGTCCTCTTTCCCCCTTCTCCCTCCCATGTATCTCTTCCCCCCCCCCTGTGTCTCCCCCAACCCTCCCCTGTGTCTGTTCCCCCCTGGCCTGTGTCTCTTTCCCCCTCCCCCTGTGTCTGTTACGGCCTTCCTCGTGTCTCCATTTCCCTCCCTTGTGTATCTTCCCCCCTGCACTCTCTCCCCTGTGTCTCTTCCCCCTCCTCTCACTCCCCTGTGTCTCTTCCCCCTCCTCTTTCTGTGCCTCTTCCTCCCTGTCTCTTCCCCCCTCACCCTCTGTGTCTCTCCCCACTCTGTGTCTTCCACCCTCTCCCTCTGTGCCTCTTCCCCCGCCTCTCTCTTTGTGTCTCGCCACTGTGTCTCTTCACCCCTTCCTCTGTTCCCCCCCTCTGTGCCTCTTTCCCCCTCTCTCTGTACCTCTTCCCCCCCTTCCCTCTGTGTCTCTTCCTCCCTTACCCTCTGTATCTCTCCCCCCTGTGTCTCTTCCCCCCTCTCCCTCTGTGCCTCTTCCCCCCCTCTCCCTCTGTGCCTGTTCCCCCCCTGGCCTGTGTCTCTTTCCCCCTTCCCCCTGTGTCTGTTCCCCTCTCCCCCCCCCATTTCCCTCCCATGTGTATCTTCCCCCTGTTCTCCCTCCCGTGTGTCTTTTCCCCCCTCCTCTACATCCCCTGTGTCTCTTTCCCACCTATCCCTCTGTGTCTCTCCCCCCTCCCTCTTCCCCACTCTCCCTCTTCCCCACTCTCCCTCTGTGCCTCTCCCTCCCCTCTTCCCCACTCTCCCTCCCCTCTTCCCCACTCTCCCTCTGTGCCTCTACCCCCCCTCTTCCCCACTCTTTCATCTGCTCTCGGGCCGCGCTGCGCGGCTCGCGCCGCGCTCTGCGCATGCGCTGCTCGCGCCGCGCTCTGCGCATGCGCTGCTCGCGCCGCGCTCTGCGCATGCGCTGCTCGCTCCGCGCTCTGCGCATGCGCTGCTCGCTCCGCGCTCTGCGCATGCGCGGCTCGCGCCGCGCTCTGCGCAATGCGCAGCAGTTTATAATTGTCTAACTGCGATTCGTCTGAAGCGTGACGACGAATCGCAGTTAGACAATTATAATATGTGATCACAGTTTTCATTTGCCAAAGGTTTTATTACATAAATTATTATTGGATGTTTGGAAATCTTTTTCCAGTTGTTATTTATTTCAACAACAGCAGCTATTTTATTCCATGTAGGAATTTTATATTTTTCCCAGTTTTTAACAAGAAAGAACTTGATCACTAATAAAATCTGAATAATTAAACATTTTACAGGATATCTTATTTCATTTGGAGACATGTGGAACAACATGAATTTCGGTGAAATTTCAACCTTAAAACCAATGATAACCAACAACTTTTCTAAACTTAGGGACCATCATTTTTTATCTGAATATTTATCAGGAAATATTTTTGCTATTGTTGCTGGGACCCTATACCATCTCTGGATTAGTTTCAGGTATAATTCTCTATATGTTAAATATTTTGTTGATTTTTGAGTAAGTTCAAATGCTTGAAATCACTCTGATCTATGATATACTTTATTTAGTTCTTCATTCTGGGTGTCTTATTTATCTGAAATGTATTTCTTAGTATATTATAACATTGGGAGATTGAGAACTTTTTCTCCTCCTGAATGCACATACTCTCAACCAACTATTTTCCAAAATATTATATTCTTTGGAAATATCTTTAAACTGTTTAAATCTTCCATTGGAATAGAGATCTTTAAAATATTTAATCCCCTGTCCTACTAATTTCCTATTATTCTTAGCTAGGAACTTATCGTATATATGAAATCAGTAGGGGGTCATCGGAGAAGGAAGTTTTATCAAGTCCCATTTTTTATTAATCCTAAACCAGTCCTACATTCCTGATTTAATTAATGTAATGGAATTTATTTATTTTATATCCTCTCTTCTATACCACAATATATGTTCTATGTTCATTTTGGACATTATTGATCTCTCTATGTACCACCATTTTGCTGGGTATTTCATGTAAGGCCAGTTTAAAATTTGAAATAATCGAATTGCTTCATAGTAGTCTAATATATATATATATATATATAGTGATGGCATGCCACCTCTAGAAAATTATCTTTTTACTATATTATAATTTATTTGTGTTTTTTGATTTCTATATACAGGGAGTGCAGAATTAGTAGGCAAATGAGTATTTTGACCACATCATCCTCTTTATGCATGTTGTCTTACTCCCAGCTGTATAGGCTCGAAAGCCTACTACCAATTAAGCATATTAGGTGATGTGCATCTCTGTAATGAGAAGGTGTGGTCTAATGACATCAACAACCTATATCAGGTGTGCATAATTATTAGGCAACTTCCTTTCCTTTGGCAAAATGGGTCAAAAGAAGGACTTGACAGGCTCAGAAAAGTCAAAAATAGTGAGATATCTTGCAGAGGGATGCAGCACTCTTAAAATTGCAAAGCTTCTGAAGCGCGATCATCGAACAATCAAGCGTTTCAAAATAGTCAACAGGGTCGCAAAAAGCATGTGGAAAAACCAAGGCGCAAAATAACTGCCCATTAACTGAGAAAAGTCAAGCGTGCAGCTGCCACGATGCCACTTGCCACCAGTTTGGCCATATTTCAGAGCTGCAACATCACTGGAGTGCCCAAAAGCACAAGGTGTGCAATACTCAGAGACATGGCCAAGGTAAGAAAGGCTGAAAGACGACCACCACTGAACAAAACACACAAGCTGAAACGTCAAGACTGGGCCAAGAAATATCTCAAGACTGATTTTTCTAAGGTTTTATGGACTGATGAAATGAGAGTGAGTCTTGATGGGCCAGATGGATGGGCCCGTGGCTGGATTGGTAAAGGGAAGAGAGCTCCAGTCCGACTCAGGCGCCAGCAAGGTGGAGGTGGAGTACTGGTTTGGGCTGGTATCATCAAAGATGAGCTTGTGGGGCCTTTTCGGGTTGAGGATGGAGTCAAGCTCAACTCCCAGTCCTACTGCCAGTTCCTGGAAGACACCTTCTTCAAGCAGTGGTACAGGAAGAAGTCTGCATCCTTCAAGAAAAACATGATTTTCATGCGGGACAATGCTCCATCACACGCGTCCAAGTACTCCACAGCGTGGCTGGCAAGAAAGGGTATAAAAGAAGAAAATCTAATGACATGGCCTCCTTGTTCACCTGATCTGAACCCCATTGAGAACCTGTGGTCCATCATCAAATGTGAGATTTACAAGGAGGGAAAACAGTACACCTCTCTGAACAGTGTCTGGGAGGCTGTGGTTGCTGCTGCACGCAATGTTGATGGTGAACAGATCAAAACACTGACAGAATCCATGGATGGCAGGCTTTTGAGTGTCCTTGCAAAGAAAGGTGGCTATATTGGTCACTGATTTGTTTTTGTTTTGTTTTTGAATGTCAGAAATGTATATTTGTGAATGTTGAGATGTTATATTGGTTTCACTGGTAAAAATAAATAATTGAAATGGGTATATATTTGTTTTTTGTTAAGTTGCCTAATAATTATGCACAGTAATAGTCACCTGCACACACAGATATCCCCCTAAAATAGCTAAAACTAAAAACAAACTAAAAACTACTTCCAAAAATATTCAGCTTTAAAATATTAATGAGTTTTTTGGGTTCATTGAGAACATGGTTGTTGTTCAATAATAAAATTAATCCTCAAAAATACAACTTGCCTAATAATTCTGCACTCCCTGTATAAATTTGTCCAAAATGATCTGTACCTTTTTTTAATTTATATTTTGGTATTTCTAAGGGTATCGCTCTCATCAAGTAAGTAATCTTTGGTTATATCATTTGAATTGCTGATATCCTTCCAAGCCAAGGCAATATTAGATCTTTTCCATTGTGCTCAAAATTATTCCAAACCAACATATTTAAGTATGGTGTAAATGTTATTTCCAAATCAGGGATCTTATTTTCATACCAATTATATTGAAATGATTTACTTAATAGATTCTGATCTTGTCTATAGAGAGATAACCATATTAGAGATTTCAATATTAATTTTATAGTCCAAAATGTCCTAATTGTTTACGTTAAGATAATAATGACTTTTTCAGGTTTGTTACTGTAATCAGCACGTCATCAGCAAACAACATTATTTTATTTGTGTGTTTTGCAATTTTAATTCCTCCTATATTTTTTTTTTTTTTACTTCCTGTTATTTTTTGTAAGAGGTTCTATTATCAAAGCAAAAATCAACGGGGAGAGAGGACAGTCCTGGTTCTGTTTCGTATCTTAAAATTTATTTGTCTCGCTATACAAAGCACCTAATGCTTGAGAGCCAAACCTATTTAAGCCATATTTCATAAATAACATTTCCATGAATTCCCAGTTGACCCTGTCATAGGCTTTCTCTGTGTCCAGTGACTGGGCCAACAATGGGTTCTTCATGGATCTGGCATATGCCATTATGTCTATGAATCTTCTAGTATTGTCAATTGTCTGTCTATTTCTAACAAAACCAGTTTGGTCAAGATTAATTCGCTCCGGAAGTATTAAGTTCATTCTTGTAGCTAATATCTTTGAATAAAGCTTGATGTCCGTATTCGTCAACAAGATAGGTCTATAGTTTTTACATTCTGACATATCCTTTCCTTTTTTTGGAATTGTAACTATAGCAGCCTCAAGCATTTCTGGAGGACCTATTACTTTCATCTTTATTTCTTTTTTTTTTAATTTTTTTTTAATTATTTTTATTTTACAAATTTAAAATCTCCATTTACATAAATAATACATTACATATTATATACACAGCCAGACAAAAATACGAAAGGCATACATTTATGCCCTAACATTATAACAATAATCATAAGAGTGTGACTATTCTTTCATGTTTATTGCTATTAATAGACTTTAAGTGTATCATTAAATTAAACTTACATATGGCTGTGCATGAAATCCAAACTTTAATATTTGGTTGAATATTCTTCAACCTAATGGAGAGATTAACCAGTTGAACTTCTCTCTTAAATTCCTTACATATCCTATCACACCCTTTCATTCCACTCATATTCTAGCCAGCTTGGTGAAGGTAGGGAGGAAGAGCCAGGGAGGGATCGATCTGCCAGGGAAGATATGATGTCTTCGTGAGATTACCCCGTAGAGGTTACTTAAAAATTGAGTCCCAAACTACCCATTTTACAGGGTCCTGTTTTAGCTGAAATGCCATATTAAAATACCTCTCTAGTTCCCTATTGTATCCCATCATGGCCAATATTTCAGTTAGTTTTGGAAGATCCTCTTTCTTCCAATTTCGAGCAATTGCAGTTTTTACTACCTGAAAAATTTGAGTCATAAACGCTTTATTTTTTATTTCCATCTTAGGGGGAAAGATATTAAACAAGGCCATCTGCGGTTTTACTATCATTTCTGTCTTACATATAATAGATAAGTATTCAGAACATTCCTTCCAAAGATGAAGGGTTATAGGGCATTCCCGCTATATATGGAACATATCTGCAGATTTCCCACAGTTCCTCCAGCATAATTTAATTTCTGGTTTAAATGTTATAAAGTAGATTTTGGAGGGAACCCAGTACCATCTATTAGGTAATTTAAATTGAATTTCTCTCTGGTTTGTATTTTTAACAAACCTATTTAGAGATTTTAAGGCTTGTTGCCATGTCTCTTTAGGTATCCTTAACTGCATATCTTTAGCCGAGAGGTCCATAGGTCTAGTTGTATCTGTCTGTATTTGCTTATAAATGATCTCACTACAATTAGAAATCAAGTGTCTAGTATTTTGGGACTTTATTAAAATTTCAACGTTGTTTAAGCTTTGCCGAGTAATGTTTTTATTTATATCCTTCAAAACTCGTGAAATTTGATGTGAAGTGAACCAAAGTTTAGTTGATATATTATATTTCAACTTTAGCATGTTATAATCTAACATTTTACCTTTTTCTTTAGCTATAATGTGCCCCAGTAAATATATCCCATTTTCTTTCCATTCTGGTTCTAAGTAGATATAATTCATGCGAGCTAATGTTGTCAAAGGAGTAAGTTCACTATATTGCTCTAAGAATTTGTATTTTTTGTTCATTTTTATCCACTCTTTTACCATTATAGTCAAAATAGTTGCTCTCGGGTCAATAATGCTAGTTTTGGAATGAACAATAGAGCATTAAGGTCTATATTGTGTAGCATATCACTTAAAATCTGGTTCTCCGGGTGAGTGGAAAGCGGTTGACTCCACTTTATATATTGCGCCAATTTTATTGCTTCCTGATAGTGAAAAACCATTGGGTATGCAATGCCACCTTTTATAAATTGTCTACTCATTATTGCTTTTTTAACTCTGATCTGACCGTTCTTGTTAATATATCTATCGATCATCTTCTGGAATTTAGCTGTCCATTGGCTTGAGATTGAAAAAGGGAAAGATCTAAATACATAGTTAAACTTTCATCTTTATTTCATTGCAAGCTATTTTCAAATGATCCATTAGAATCAAAGCAAACATTTTTATAATACTGATTAGGAAACCCGTCCGGTCCTGGTGCTTTAACTACTTTAAGATTAGCTAAAGCAATTTGTATTTCTTTTTTTGAGATTTCTTTGTCTAAAGTTTCTAATTTGTTCTTCGGTCATCTATGTTCAACAAGAAATCCTATATTTCTCCCATCTTCTAAGTTATAGAGGGCTTTATAGTAGTCAAAAAAAACTTAGCAATTTCTTGCAGTTTTCTACAATATTTGCCTTCCTTGGTTTTAATTTTATCAATTCTTTTTTTGTACTTCTCTTTTTTATTTAATTTGTTTTCTAGCAATATTCCTGATTTGTTTCCTAAAAAAAAATGTTTCTATTGAGCTAACCATATAGCTTTATCCACTCTTAGCTGTTCTATCTTCATTATTTGTAATTTAATGGCGGTTAATTAATTTACATTGATCTGGTTCGGGGAGATCTTATTAGTGTTTTCAGCTTTACCTAAATTCACATACAATTCTCTCAGAGTTGCTCCTCTCTGTTTTTCCATTGTTTATAACACTTTATCAGCAAGCCTCTAGCATATGCTTTGTGTGTGTTCCAGATAAGTGTTCCTGAATCAACCGAATTAGAATTTCTCTCAAAGAAGTCCCTCCATAATTCTCCCTCCATCATTTTCTTTTTCTCTAGATCTTTTAGTAAAGCCATATTAATCTTCCTATATCGACTGTTAATTTTTTAAAATTTTTTAAATTTTTATTGATTTCCAATTTGCATTACAACCATTGAATGGTCAGACCAATTAATGGCCTTAATATCTATGTTACTAATTAATTCTATTGTTATTGCATCTACCAGGAAGTAATCCAGTCTGGAGTATACTATATGTCTGTAAGAAATGTGTATAATGTCTTTGATTGCCATGGAGAGCTCTCCAGGCATCATACATATCAAATCTAAGGTGTTAAAAAAAAATAATTGCCCTTCTTTTTGCTTTAATATCTAGTATGGATTTAATTAAATTTTTTTTATCTAGGTCTGATTCAAGGTACATATTTAGGTCACCACAGACTATCAAAGCTCCTCTTTTAATTTTATGAATATATTTAATAATTTTATTCAAAAAAGTATTTTGTCTTGCATTGGCTGAGTATATATTAAGAATAGTGTATTGTTGGTCGTTTATAGTTCCCAACCAAATTATATACCTGGCGTTATTATCTACTAGCTACTTGCCCGTCAAAATGACGGGACTAAAATTGTAAGCCTGGCAATGCTGTCTGCCACCCAATGTGAGCACCTTAGGCGCTCATCAAGAGCACTGTGTTGAGTGCCTTTGGCACTCATCACGTGGCTCGCAATGAGCGCCTTAGGCGCTTATTGCGAGTCTCTCCCCCTGCCTACTTCCTCCCTTGTGTCTCATTTCCCCCTTCTCCTATGTCTCGTTTCCACCCCACTCCCTCCCCTGTCTCTTTCCTCCATCTCCCCCCCCCCCCCCCTCCCCTATGTTCCTCATGACCCCCACCTTGTCCTGGGGGTCCTGGTTGTCCGGCTCGGCCCTGTCCCTGGGGGTAGGGGCCCAGGCCTCCTCCTTGGGGGTTTGGCGCCCTGTCCAGGTGGCTGGTGGACTCCTGTGTGGTGGGTTGTGGGCCTGACGCGGGTCCCCGGCCTTTGGTGCGCCCAATGGCCGGCACGGCTGGCCTGCGATAAGTGCCGTGATGGGGGCGCCTGGGGCCCGCGTGCATCTCTCCTCCCGCTGCCCTTCCCTGCACTACGGCTCCTCCTGTACCTTACGCTCCGGGCCCCATGCCGCCTCTCTCCGTGCTGATACCGGGGGGGGAGCTCATGGGTCGTGCCACCCTGGCGGCTAGAACTGGAATACCCGACACACACCATAGAGAGGAGGAGGGACAAGAGAGGATGGAAAACCACAGCGACACCAGCGGGTGGGTGGAGGCACTGTAGAGGGGAGATGCGAGAGACAGAGCATAGCACACAGGGGCACAGCATTGCAGCCGTGGGTGAGGAGCCTTGGGGAGGAGGAAGGGGCCTTCGGCGCTCATTGTGCATGCGCAATATCTAACATTGCGTAACAAACATTTCAGTGTGAAAACTGAACACTTTATAGGTGATTTCTCTATATTGCTCTTTTGTGTTTACGTTTCTATTGAATAAACTAGCCACTCCATGATGAGACTTATTTCTATAATTTGCAGTGATCATAGAAGAAAAGCTTTTTGAATATAGGTTTGTCTCTCTGTCTGCCTTTTAGTGTGTTTCTTGAAGGCATGCAATATCTGGGTTTTCTCTTTGTAATGTATCTATTACTATTCTCCTTTTATTTTTTATAAGGAGAGTTGAGCCTTTGGATATTTTGAGAAATAAATTTAAGTCCCATTACATTTTTTGAATATTGTTCTTTAGGTTGGCCTCACTCCACATCTTCTGCAAGCCCCACTTCATTAGAATACAACAAACAATTACTTAAAAAAAAGTGATCTTTCATCTCTAAAATTTATTTTCACAGAAAATTGATTTCAATATCTGTCCTTATCTACAAAATGATCAGGTTGAGATAATTACCTCGTCAGTTTTATTCCTGCTTAGTTTAAAGAGCTAACTAATTAAATTCCTTATGTCAACATTATCTTCTTCAATTTTGAATTCAGCATTATTACCTAATGAGAGCTGTCTCTCATTCAATATTAATTCTTCATTACTTATCAATCCTTGCTCTCTTCCTCTACTCCCCATACTTATAAGTTATCACCATTGGCATTCCACTTCAAAATTGAGAAGTATTTCTTCTATTCTGATCTATAATATCTTCTATATAAAATATTATATATATATATATAAAGTGTAAAGAGGGCAATTTTCCCTTAATCTCATAAACCACTTTCAAAAGTGCTACATGAGAACTAGTGCTTATATGACTGGGAGCAGATATTGTCATGATACAGGAAACTCACTTTAAAAAAAAAAACCTCATTACCCAAATACTGGGGAAAAACATACTCACAATCAAATCATTCATCTGTTACAGATCAAACAAAAGGTGTCTCGATTTTTGTTTCACAAAATACTTAATTTTTAACACACTAACACTAAAAAGGACGTTGAAGGCAGATATATTGCAGTTCATGGAATTATTAGCGATAGTTCAGTATCACTTCTCAATGTCTATGCACCAAATTCAGACCAGTCCACTTTCTTTCACAGAATCTCAGATCTAATTTCCAATTGGCAACATTCTATTTGGGTTATAGGAGGATATAAATGCAGTTCTAGATCCACTCAGAGATGGATCTGGACCCTGTACCCCATCACAAATCCCCACCGCTTCTAAGGTTTTTAAATCAATCCTGAACCAAAATTGCTTATTTGACACATGGAGGGGGATGAATCCGCAAGGAAAAGACTTTACTTTTTTACTCAGCCAAACATTAATCCCAGTCGCGCATCGATTTATATATTGCTGCAACAACAACAAATGGCTTCTAATTTGATGGACGCAACAATTCATCCTATCTCATGGTCTGACCATGACCTTGTAAGTGTTTCACTGTTTAATTTGCTCCCCATCTTGGACATTAAACCCGGCACTTCTTAATGACCCTTTGACAAAATATGGGATAATAAGCCTTTGGTGGACTAGTTTGCACTGAATAGCGGTGGTGAAGTAGATGGGATGGAAATCTGGGCAGCCCATAAGGCAGTATTGCGAGGGGTTTGCACACAATTTGGCTCTATTTAAAAAAAAATCGATCAGTCTCAGATAAACAATTTGAACAAAAAAATGTCAGACTTTCATAGATTGGTCACTGTTCGGAATTCACCTCATCTTTTTGAGGAAATTCTTCAATGTAAACAAGATTTGGTAGCGATTCTGCGAAAGGAAATGGTAACTATATTGCAGCGTACACAAACTACATTTTTTCGATTCTCCAACAAACCAGATACAATGTTAGCTAGGAGACTTGAACAGAGAGCAAACTCTTATTCCTAAATTACTCACTAAAGAAAATGGCATGGTACACCAACCAGACCAGATTACTAAGGCATTTGAACTATTTTATACTGAGCTGTACTCAATGCCTGACCATTCTGGGTCACAAAGCCATAAATCCCAAATAGAGACTTTTTTGTCATCCATTACATTACCCCAATTTGAGAAAAGTAGAGTAGATTCTCTCACATCCCCTATCTCTGAAGAGGAAATTAGAAGTGCAGTAGGGGCTACTAAGCCTCTTCAGGCACCTGATCCAGATGGATTCACTAATTACTATTATAAGCAATTCATGGAAACGTTGTTACCTCACCTCCAACATCTATTTAATGAGTTCCTCCCGGGCAAATTTATAAAAGCTGATTTTCTGGAGGCAAAAATTATAGTAATACATAAAGAAAGCAAAGACCCGATGCAGTGCAGCAGTTATAGACACATATCTTTAATAAAAAAATATATCAAATTATACTCCAAGATCATAGCAAATAGATTGGCCTCTTTATTGCCGACTGTGATTCATCCAGACCGGGTGGGCTTTATCCCGGGTAGGGAAGCGCCTGATAACACTAGGCGAATCTTTAACCTCATGGATATCGCTTCAGACAAAAAATTGCCACTAATGCTACTATCTTTAGATGCAAAGAATGCATTTGATAGGATTGATTGGACTTATATGAAAGAAGCATTGCTTAAATTTGGCTTTAGTTAAAACTTTGTAGAAAGCATTATGCCATTATATTCTGTCCATAGGACCTACATTTCCTATTAGGGTTTCAAGTCTCAATTATTTAAGATAGATTGGGGAACAAGGGATGTCCTTTATCACTTTTACTTTTCTATGTTTAGAACCACTAGCAATAGCATTAAGGGACGCTCCAGCTGTTAGTGGAATTAAGTTAGACGATAAAGAATATAAGCTAAGCCTATTTGCGAATGATATTCTCCTCACAGTTCCTAACCCATTAATTAGCTTAGCTAGCCTATTTAAAACATTGAACAATTTTGGCCATATATCAGGGTTTAAAATGTAACACAAATAAAAGTGAAGCTCTTAATGACCTTAACCTATCCCTTTAATTGCTCCTTGCGTCATATGAAGTACCTAGGTATTCATTGCCCTAAATTTACTAAAGCGTTATATGATGCCAATTACCCCATTATCTTAAAAAATAAACAGATCTTCGCACCTGGTCTTCATTATATCTCATGGTTTGGTAAAATACACGCCATAAAAATGAACACCCTCCCTAAACTGCTATATCTTTTTAGGACTATACCATCATTGATAAATCTTAAAGACTTAGCATCATTACAAAAAGCAATATTTTAATAAGAAACCTAGAATAAATAGGGCGACCATGGCAGCATCAAAACAGAAAGGAGGCTTAGCAACGCCTGACCTACAATAATATTAGGCGTCGATATTAGTCCAAATAACTAAATGGTATATTAAGATAACCGCCCCCCCCAAACCCCCCCCCGCAGTTAGGGTGGAGATAGAACATCAAGTTTTATGGGACCAAAATATTCTGTAATAGAAAAGGGGAGGATAGATCAGATCTCATTTGTACTGGAGCGCACACACACTGTTCTGATCTCAATTAAATGGGCAAAAACATTTTAAAATATAACTTTTAGTAAATCATTTATTAAAATCCTTGTTGATAAAAAAATAGAGACACAGTCGGACCTACTAATGGAATATAGTATGAATCTCTATTGATATCAATAAATGATTAGCATATATTATAAACTCCTAAAAGTAATGGTGCAGACCATATAGAGAGTGACTAAAACAAAAATATATATGTGCCAGTAAAAAGTGACTGGAGCAAAAGTGAAGGAGTTAAGTGCTAAAAGTGCTGCAGTGAAATATTGCACTATCATGCAATATAAAGTGCAATTAATAAGGTGCTGAAGAGTTGCTCTTAATTGGCAACATAAATTGTTACAAAGGTCTATACCAATACTAAGGTCAGCATTGGTATAAATATGAGCTATATTGCTTATATTGAAATGCTGTATAAAAAGTTGTCTCAATAGAGAATATTTCCTCTGTTAAAATCCTCCCATTACCAAAACCCCTCCTAAATTCTATTAGAAGCTGCACCATTCAGCTATTTGGCATATTCAGTTGAGGGATAGGAGAATTAAGCTATGGGCTTGGGTCCATGTGGAACGCTGTCTATATGCTAGCTAGTGACATCATCAGATAGCGTCCAGCGTACTGCATCACCCAACAACGTTTCTGGATTTTCTCAGGGGTTATGTGGCTCTATTCAGCAACCCTATTTAAATGCCTTATTGCCATAGCAACCCGAATTATTTAAAAACAAAATTAAAATATATAACTTAAAATTGTGCCTCTTAGATACTCAATTTGATAGTAGATAATTAGAAAACAGTTATGATAAATTTCACTTAAATCAATGTTCTAAAGCAAATTTTTGTCACAGTTACCCTGATGTTTTCATAATCGGGGATAATAATTCCAAGAGGTTTACAATTATTCCTCCATCCACTGTGGCTATGTATTTATAAAGAGCAATGTTTGTGATCATAAATTGTAAATAACCCAATAATTGTTGTCATTTTAAATCCACTCTCAAACATACATTATAACTGTATATTTATAAAGAGCAATGTTTGTTTATGAAAGAAAACATCAAAACTGTAAATACCAATAATTGGTATCATTTTGAATCCGCTCTTAATTATACTGAATAGAGATCTTACAGGTATATAATCTCTTTTTTTTTCCAGTATTTTTATTAACAGAAAAAAACACCTAATTTGTAAAAAAACAATAATTGGTATAATTTTGAGTCCGATTTCAGTCATACTGAATAGAGATCTTACAAATATGTACCGGTAATTTCCATTATAACTGTAGATTTATAGAGAGCAATATTTGTTTATGGCAAAAAACACCTTAATTGTAAAAAACAATAGTTGGTGTCAGTTTTAATCCGCTCTCAATCATACTGAATAGAGATCTTACAAATATGGTATTTCCATAGTAACTGTATATTTATAGAGAGCAATATTATTATGTAACAGAAAACCCCTAGATTGTAAGAGACAATAATTGGTATCATTTTGAGTCCGCTCTCAATCATACCGAATAGAGATCTTACAAATATATTATTTCCATTGTAACTGTATATTTATAGAGAGCAATATTATTATGTAACAGAAAACCCCTACATTGTAAGAGACAATCCTTGGTATCATTTTGAGTCAGCTCTCAATCATACTGAATAGAGATCTTACAGATATATAATATTTTTAGATGAATGGTAAAAAACGGAAGCCCTCATTGAGTCCTAGTGGTTTTTTAGTTTGTTCACTTTGCTTCTTTTTTGAGTAGCTCCTTATATATATATCACCTCTTCTTATGGTCTTTTTGATACTATCAATAGCTATAAACTGTATGGCATTCAGGTCACCATTATGTTTTGAGTTTTTGTACAGCTATTGGAGTATCAAATTCCTTTTTGATACTGTACACATGTTCCCAGATTTGCCATCTTAACTGTCTGCAGGTTTTACCTACATATCTGAGTCCACATTTCAAAATTAATAGATAAATCACTCCTTCTAAATTAACGGTTTCATAGGTAATTTATCTTAAATTCCTTATTTCCATCCGCAGATAGGAAGGTTTTGGTAGTTTTAACATATCTGCAATTTTTACAATTTTGACATTTGAAGCACCCTTTTATTTCATGAAGCCACAATGTTTTTTAGGATATTTTAAGTGACTAGAAGATAGAGTGTCTCTTAAATTGGTGGATCTTCTACTAGTGATCTGTGCTCTATCAGTGAGATAAGGATTTAAATCCTTGTCTTCCAACAGTATATTCCAGTACTGAGTAAAGATCTTTTTAATCTCGTACCATTTGCAATTGTAAGTACCAATGACTCTTACCAAATTATCTGTATTTTTAGGTTTATCCATCAAGAGGGATTCTCTATGCTGTGATTTTGCTTTAAAAATGCTTTTTTAAGTGTTTTTTTTTTTATTTTTTTTATATAACCTCTCTCTAAAAAGCGTAATTGGAGTTCCTTGGCCGCTTTTTCAAACTCAAATTCTGTTAAACAGTTCCAATAAATCCTCAGGTAATGTCACACTGGTATACCTGATATCAAGGATTTAGGGTGACTACTTTCAGCTTGCAAGAGGTTGTTAGTGGCGGTGATTTTCCTATGGGTCTCAAAGTTGCCGTTTTCCTATGGTCTCAAAGTTGCCATCTGGCCTTTTAGTTATTTTTTATTTAATAATTTTTATTAAAAGACATATGCAATATTCCCACATCATGAACAGTGCTTACGTCAGACATACTTCATTTTTAGCAATAAAGTATTTCCCTATCAAGCTGACCATGTCTTTTCATTTTATATTTTCAATTATTATTAAACCATAAAAATTTCTGTATATTAAAGAAAAAAAAAAAAAAAAAATATATATATATATATATATATATATATATATATATATATATAAATATATAAACAATCCAAGAGGAAACAACAAAAAAAGAAAAATAACAAAAGAAACACTCAACAAATAAACACAGCTAGTTACAGAAGAGAAATATTAATTTAAGTCCAGAAATGTTCAATATAGCCCCAATATACTTTTTCATTCCTTCTTTTTTCTTTCTCTAAATGAGGTCTCTAACTCGTCTTTCAAGACTTGGGTCTAAATATTGGTGTAATAACTTTGGGTTCATCCAGCAAAAAAAAATATTTTAAAATAGAAACCTTCTTGTCCACCTATTCGTTCTGCAGTAGAAATCTGAAGTCGAGCCTCCTCCGCCTTGAATCCTCCACTCGCTGTGTTGTACTAGAACTTTAGAATCAAGTCAGTGGGGGGCTAAAAAGCGATTCCAACCAAGGCTCCCAAATTTTGTGAAATTGTGGAATCCTTTCCAATCTGGCAAGACCACCAAATGTAAATATGATCCCCTATCTGCTGGCATCCCCTAAAACATTTGTTGCTCTCATGGGGGTTAATCTTGTGAAGCTTATCTGGTGTACTATAGACTATGTGGAGAACCTTGAGAGATGTGTCTAAATGGGAGTAGTTAAATGAACCTCTGCTTAAGTTTAAACAGGACTTCACCCATTTTTCCCTCATCCACTCTATACCCAAGTCTTCCTCCCATCTACACATGAATTTGGGCTTCTCATCTGAATTTCTATTTGTAAAAATGTCATACAGTGACCCAACTATCCACCTGGAGAGTGGGAGATTCTTGCAAACTAATGAAGTCCAAGAGGATTTACGGGGCCCCTAGGTTTTTGTACATTTCACTGACCCAGCTTTTTATTTTTAGGTAGTTGTAAAATTCCTCTTGAGGTAGACTATATTTCAAGCAGAATTGATCATGGGTCGGTAGACGGCCATGAGTAAAACCATGTACCAAATCTATCTAGGCCTTTAGAGATCCACCAATACTTGGAAACTGCGCTAGCATCTGCTAACATTTGTGGAAATGAAAAAAACTATAGCAAAGGAGATACATCTATATCTAGTCGATTATTAACTCTAGCCCATCTCCAAGAGGTGAGGATTAGGTGTTTCATTGGGTTTTGGTGTGATCTAAGAGGGTTCAATCTTTCCGGGACCCAGATTATCGTTTCCCAGCTGTGAGGAAGCATTTGTTGGTTCTCTAATAATACCCAACTCGGCTGATGTTTAGTAGTGTGTGCGCGCCAATGGTAGTTGAGATAGTCGTGCTGCTTTAAAATAGTTCCTTAAGTTTGGGCATGAGAGCCCCCTCTCTTTTTATGCCTATACATATTTTTTTTTAGAAATGCAAGGATTTTTATTTTTCCATATAAATCTGGAACCTGTCCAATTCTTTTAAGGAAATTGGAATTGGGAGAGTTCTAAAAAGATATAAGATCTTGGGCAAGATATTCATGTTGGTGGCTGCTATACGGCCAGTCCATGAAAGTGGATATTTCATCCACTTCAGCATGTTCTCGCCCAGCCTTTTATACATGGGTGGGTAATTTGCCTTGTATAGATCTGAAAATGTAGGTGTGATGTTGACTCCTAAATACTATATATACTGCCCAGGCCAAGCAAACTTATATTTGGATTTCTAGATTTTTAAGTCCGGTTGGACGATGCTAAGAGCCTCGGTCTTCTCTACGTTAAGCTTAAAGCCCTATATTCTGCTAAATTTATCTATAACAAACATAAGCGCTGGAATCGAGGATAAGGGATTAGTCATGGTGCACAACAGATTATCAGCAAACAGAGAGCATTTATAATGCTGCAATCCTACTTGGGGATTCTGAATCTCTTTGTGTGATCGAATTGCCTGTGCCAGTGGTTCTAGAGCAAGAGCAAACAACAGAGGTGAGAGAGGGCATCCATGCCTAGTACCCCTTTGAATCTGAATATGAGCTCTGTGTTCCCCTGGCAGCTTCAGGTTAGCTATCTGAGAGTCATAGTAACTTTTATGTAGGGCAATAAAGCGTCCCTTAAATCCAAAGTTTTCCAGCGTTTTATAAAGAAAAGGCCTCTCTACAGTGTCAAAAGTCATCTCAATATCTAAGGCTTGGAGACACATTGGGGATTTCGCTTTACTCACTAAGTTTTGGATATTCAGGATTCGTCTGACATTATCCCCTGCCTGCCTATATGGTATAAATCCTGCCTGGTCTTTATGTATGATTTGCGGGATGCCATGATTTTAGCCAATAACTTGACATCTCCGTTCAATAATGAGATGGGCCGATAATTTTTGACTTTTAGACTGTCTCTTCCCTCCTTGGGAAATACAAATAGATCAGCTTGGTTTAACTCAGGAGGCATAAGCTCCCCCCTCAGGATTTCATTGAATAAACGTGAGGTGTGGTGCAAGCAGGGACTCAAATTTCTTATAGTAAAGATTTGTGAAGCCATCCGGTCCCGGGAATTTGCCTAATTTTAGACTTTGAATGGTTGTTTTCACCTCTTCCTCAGTAACGTCTGAATTCAAGCTAGATAATTGTTGCTCTGTTATTGAGGGGAGATTGAGCGACCCCAGAAAAAAATCAAGATCGTACTCCCCACTTTGAGCCTGAGATGTGTATATCAGTTGATAAAAACCCTGAAACGTCTTTTGAATATCTTTTGGGCTAAATTAAATCTTACCAGTAGGCATTCTGATCTGAGTAATTTTAGACTGGGTTTCATTGGACTTTAATCTCTTAGCCAGCATCCTATCTTGTTTATTTGCCTTCCAATAAAATAGGTGCTTTGTCTTTTGCATGGCTCTTTCAGTGTAGTGAGAGAGCACCCCCATCAAGCTCTAGCCTAGTCTTATCAATTTGTTTGCATAGTTTAGTAGACAGATTCTGTTGGTTGGCCTTCTCCAAGGCGTTGGGTAGGACTGCCAAATCTGTCTCTCTTAGCTTTAGGGTTTTTTTATGTAGAGAAGTAAGCTTAATGCAGGAGCCCCTCACATACGCCTTATGGGCCACCCAGTGCCAACCAACCCTTGTTTCCAGAGAGGCATTGCAGTCAAAATACATTTTTATATCCTCAGCTAACAATGCCGCACTGTTAGGGTCAGACAGTAGATATTCATTATTTTACCAGCTATTAAATGGGATATGTTCAGGGCCTAGAGTTAACCTAATAGATACTATTGCATGGTCAGACCAGGGGCAGGGGACCATGTCAGAGTCCCGAGTACAGTCATAGATGAGGGAGGTCTACTAAGAAAGAATCAATCCTCGAGTATGTTGCATGTGTAGGGGAATAGTAAGTGTATACTCTCCGATCTGGATGCAGACCCCTCCAAGCATCTACCAAAACCCAGTTTGTTCAATAGCAGATCAATTTGGCTTAGTTTTTTTGGAGAATCTTTTCTCTAAGATCTTCCCCGATCTGTCCAACACTGAGTTAAAGGTAAGGTTAAAGTCGTCTCCAATTACCAGTTTTCCCGTTTCCAACAATTTTGAGGTCCTTTAGTAAATTAATTACAGTTTTGTGGGGAGAGGTTGTGGGAGAATAAAGAGAAACTAATGAGATTCTAATCCCTGAAACTATACCAGTTACTATTATGTAGTGCCCGTCCTTATCTACAGTCGCTATGTTCTTGTTGAAAGGGGAAGTACTGTGGATGAGAACTGCTGCTCCTGCCTTCTTTGTAGATTGGGTGACCGTAAAAAAATATGGGATAAACTTTATGTAGGAAGGTTGACCTTTTCTCACGTGAGAAGTGAGTTTCCTGCATAAAAATGAGGGCTTAAGTTTTTTGTAGAATGTAAAGGCCTTCCGTATTTTAAAGGGGGAGTTAAACCCTTTCACATTATGGGTTATAAAAGTGTAGTCGGAAGCACTCATTCTAGATTTAGGATCAGTGTGCGTGATATGTTGTCCATTACCTGTTTTTTTTTTTTTCCTTTTCGAGGTCCTCGGGAGTAGTTGAGGCGAAGGGAGGCCCAGAGATCCACTGAAAACGAAGGGTAGGTGACCTATTTTCGACATAGACTAAGAGCAAAACAGAGATATAAGACATTAGTGTTACTTTTCCTAGACGTCCAATATATAAATAGTCAGTTGGAGCAGAGACACTCTTAAACTGTAACTCTGGGGCTTTGAACAAGGATACCCATGTCATGAAGTTACCTAACCGTAACCAAAAGATTAGCATTTCTCTTTCACTGTCCACAATAGATAACAAATTAAAAAACATTCTAACGTTTATAGTTTCTAACTAAAAAAAAACAGAACCTATAACAGGTTTTAAATAAGAACAGAATCTGTTTTCCATTAGTCCGGGGGTCTAACTAGCCTAAGCTAAGGCTAAAGTCTCAATTTGAAAATTCCTAAATCTTGGCTCTAAGCAGAAGATAGCAAGTTAGTCAGTGACCAGCACATTTCTGACAGTCCACTTTGCTTTCAGAGATTCAAGGTGCTTTTGGTTTAGTCAGATCTTGTGGCAGGCACTGGGTCAGCAGCAAGTCAGGATTCCTCCTTGCGAGAAGAGCTGCAAGTATTCAGTCCTCTATGACTAGTGGTCAAGTCTCTGGGTCCTCTACGTGGTAATGGTTGTTTGTTCTGAGATTGTGAGTTGACCAAAGTCCATTGTCTCTTAGGAATGGGTGGAGGGGGATTATCTAGTCCCCCTATTGTTATCTCTGTAGAGCATAGGTGTAAATGCCGTAGGACAGCTAGACAGTCTTCCAATGTGCGGGTGGTGTGTGCTGTGACTTGATAGTTAAAAGTGAGGGCAAAAGGAAAATTCCATCTTTACTGTATATTGTGCTGCTGGCGAATAACCAAGGTGGGTCTCATCTGCCTCCGTCTATCCAGTGCGCTAGGTGACAGATCAGCATAAAATTGCAGATTGGAATTGTCCGGACCCTTGATTGACTGTAGCTTTCTAGTCTCTGAGAGCAGGAGGTCCCTGGATTGTTGTCTCAGAAATCTCACAATGACATCGATAAGCACCTCCGGATTTCTAGAACCTCCGAGTGCTCTGTGAGCCCGTTCAATCTCCAGTGTATTTTCCGCTTGGTCCAGAAGGATAGTAGCGAAGGTCTCTCTCAGATATGTCATTGGGTCTTGGACAGCTCTTGGTATACCTCGTACCCTGATGTTATAGCGGCGAGACCGATTCTCTAAGTCCTCTATCTTGTCGGTTAGTCCCATAATGCGGTAAGTGTTTTGGTCAGTCGAAGACCTGTCTTCTTCTTTCGCCTCTACCAGTTGATCTGCTGTTTCTTCTAGTACGCAGGTTCATTGCCCAAGCTGCTTAACTGTGGCTACTGATCTAGCCGAAAGATCAATTTGTTGGCCAGACTGCTTAGGAATGTCCTCTTGATCTGAATAGTCAGAGTGATCAGTGGCAGAGTCTGAGTCGTGGGCTTGGCAACCTTAGGTGAGAAATGTTCCAGTATACCTTTCGTCGAGGGTCCCCTCTTGCCTTTACTCATGGTTGAGGTTTGGAAACTTTCTTAATCAGGAAACTGTCAGCTCCTCTCTTGAGTTTTGTCTCTGAAGCAGGTGGGGACAATTTATAAACAATAAAGCTGTGGCTTGGCTTACGTTAGGGTGCAATTGCTACATTCAGAAGGAATATTAATGGCAATTGTGTTGCTAGTCAGAGCCCCCTTGGGACTTAGAGACTTCGGAGCAGTAGAAATTATGGAGGCTTCCATGCCCGTGACACAATTTGTAAAAATCAAAAAAGATAGGCTCTTTGGAGCTTTTACTTTGTAGGGATCCCATGGGAGGTAGGTAAATGGGCAATCCACCAAAATGTAAATATTTACTTAGCAGTTCCCCCTGGGAATGATTGGGTAACCCCCCAAGAACAGAGGTATATATTCTGCAAAGTATCAGTTGCAATTATCCTGAAGGACCTCACGGTGGCAGCATAAGACACTATTATGAGACACTGTACATCGGTTGTATGGTCACAAGTAGAAGCTGATTTATTGATTCTTTGCCACTCTGGTGTTTTTTTTTTTGGTATATTATCCTAGTACTCTGCAGGGTGCCAGCTGGGTCATCTGTGGTGAGGAGCAGTGGGTTCAATCTGCAGCAAAATATGAGTGGGGCTGCCAGACCATTGGATCCAATAAAGTTGCAATATTCTTGACAGTAGATTCACCACCCTTGGGCCTTGTGTTATCAAAGCCAAAGTTAGGGCAGAGTCTTTTGAGGTGCAGGGCCTTGAGCTAGTAGCCCTATATCCAATATATAAGCAATGATGTTAAGTGTAACCCAGTTTGGCCTCCCAGGAGAGACTTGTAACTACTTTTATGTGTGTTGTTATGTGTGGGGTACCTTTTTTTGTAGACTCCAGCAGTGCAGACCTTGATTGCTGGGGATAGCCCTCTGCACAAGCAGCTCTCCCTTGGCTGCCCCGAGAGGAGATCAGTGGCATAGGATAGCGCTGGAGGCCCCTGCAGAAGATCCACTTAAAATAGCAGCCACCCGTTCCAGAGTCTCTCTGCAGGCTATTTTTTTTTACTGAGAAGCTCTGATCATAGCAGGCCCCTCAGTAAGCTTCCTCTAGCCCTCCTGGGCTTTCGTGGCATTATAAGCTGTCTCCTGATAGCGTGGCCGAGACTTCAGGCCTACCTCAGGGTGACGTAAGATGGCGGCCGTCCTTTCGCAGGCTTTTGTTCCTTCCCTCCAGCCGTCCCCTCTGGACACCAAATCCGTCTCGGACCCTCGGCTCCAGGTCCGCAGCCTCCTCTAGCTTCCTCAGAGCCTCCAGCAGTCTTCTCAGGTGTACTTCCGCCTCCCGCTGTGCCAATGCAGGCCGCAAGCCCTCACCACGAGCTTCACAAAATGGCAGCCGCTTTCCCACAGGCCCTTCTCTCTCTCACCTCCTGCCTTCCCGACCAGGGGTCCGGACATCTGGGGTCCCCTGTTGCCGGCGCTCACCGCCTTTGGTGTGGCTGTGCAGCTTCATGGAGCCCAGGATGGAAGGTTCCCTTCAGGAGGATACTCCTCAGCCATGAGTACTGGTCCTGGCCTTGTCGTGTACAGGTCCTGTCCTTGCGTTGGTTGCTGCAATCCAGTCTTCACACATAGGGGGTCCCGTGGGGGGTCAGGATCACTTCCCTCTAAAGGTCCCTGGTGGAATTTTGGGAATTCTGGATGCCTAGAAATATAACGACGACGGGGGTTAGGTATTGTCTAAAAGGTTGCAATCTTTGGATATTTATTTTGAAGGAACTCTAATTCTTGTTGATTGACCCCTTGAGCTAGTTTCCTATTCAGTATATTGTTTAATTCTTCCATAAACATATCTGTGGGGTCCTTATCTAGTTGAGTATAACTAGTTTTGTCATTCAGAAACCTTTTACATTCCTTAATATAATCACTTCTGTTGAGGATGACTGTTCCCTTCTTTATCAGAATTCCTTATTATTATCTCCTCGTTTGATTGCAATTCTCTTAAAACAATCCTTTGTTGCTTTGTTAAATTTCAACAAACAATGTTGGTTTCAGACAATTTTCCAGATCTCTAACTACGTTATTGAGAAATAATTCAATATTTGGACTTATTGAGAGAGGAGGTGTATATTGGTTCTTAGGTTTTAGAGAGGAGAATGGGCCCTTTACTTGATGCTCATAATTTCCAGATATTATATTGTTCAATTCTTTTGTTATTAAATGAGCAGATGGGTTTGAATTGTTTTGATAATTTGCTATTTTGGAAAAATGTTTTTTCAATGCCAATTTCCTAGCAAACAAATTAACATCTTTAACCCATTCAAATAAGTTGAATTGGGCTGTTGGAGAAAATCGTAATCCTTTTCTGAGTAAAGAGATGTGATCAAGTACAAAATCAGATAGATTAAAGATCTGCATTGCATCCAAGTTCTCTGTGTTCTTTTGTGGGGGTTTGAATTAGTTTTGTCTTTTTCTTACCCCTCCTTGTCTTGTGCCAGGCTATAAAAAAAGTATTGTCCTCAATAGTTGAGGGATTTAGTCCTTTAAATAGTTTTTTGTAGGATTTTTCCCTATTGGTTCTGTATCAGACCATTCTGATTCTACGGTTAGGGTCCCTTCTTGGTTACTTTTTTTTTGCTGAAAATCTTTTGGGTCTTTTAAAAATGTTTCCAGTCTTGAAATCATTTAAATCGCTGTGATATTTTTTGTGTTTCCTTTCCATGAGTATTTTTTTAAAACTCTCAACATCTCTTTGAAGTTTATTCCCCAATTCTACAAAATTGGGATTAGCATTAAGTTCTTTAATTTTTTCTATTTCATTTTTTTGCTGTATTCCTATTTCCTGCAGTTGCTTATGTTCCTATTCAAGTATTAATGTCATTAATTCAATGGAACATTTTAGTAATACTGAATCCCATTTTTTGACAAAATCTTCTGCTAAGTTTTATGTTGTAGGAAAAAGATTTATGCTTAGGCCTCTTGGAACCAACTCATTGGCTAAATCATTTTCCAAGCTTGCTATTTCCCATCTTACTCTGTATTGTAATTGATACATCAGAGAATTACTTTTTGAGATCAGGTTCTCTAGTTGTCATTATTTTAGGTTCTTTACTGAAAACTGATTTGACATCATCAATCCAATTATCTGGATTCACATTTTGTGATAAGAATCCTGTCATTTTATTTATATTCTTCATTTCAGTTTTCCAAAACACTAGGCTTCACCACTAATAGAACTTAGTTCACAGACAACACAGATTAAATAAAGGTGTGGTGGCTCAAAGTGTTGACCTTATCGACTGTGTCTCTCTCTACTTTTATAAACAAGGATTTTAATCATTTATTTACTAAAAGTTATATTTTAAAATGTTTTTGGCCATTTAATTGAGATCAGAACACTGTGTGTGCCCAAGTACAAATGAGATCTGTTCTATCCTCCCCTTTTCTATTACATTCATTATTATCTCAGGGAGCACCACTGTAATATTTCAATAGGGTCAACACTTTGAGCCACCACCCCTTCTTTTTTTTTTTTTTGACCAAAATATTCTCTTGCAATACTATGGCTAAGCATCTATCAGAGTATTAATTTAAAATCACTTCAAATGTGTCTGAGTTACTCCATCGTACTATGGAAGCAAACCAACAAGAGAACTCCTCTACTAAAAAAAAGCCTTGTGGCTAACGCCATTGTGGCTACCCCATGCAGACTTATCAGTCAATAAAAATATCCATTTAGCTTGGTGGATTAGAAGTCAGATAATAATTGTTGCAGATGTACTGTTAGAATGTCAAAACTGGTCTCCATCGGTTTTTAACATAAATCACTGATTGCCACACACAGAATAGCTTAACCTGATTATGATTGGCACACAAGTGGGACAAACTGCAAACAAACAAAAAAAATAATTAGCTAGCAAAACTCCCTTTGAGCATTGTTGCTTACACAACTCAAAATGTAAAAAAAAAAAAATCACCATTCTTTTTAACTACCTAAATGAACAGGCCACGCCTAATAATCTGTCCTATAGGGCCTACTGGGAGGCTGAACTCAATTTTAGCCTAGATGATGATTAATGGGGTATAATTATCAAAATGCAGCAAACTCCTCTTTAAACATTATATTGAAGGAAAATGTTTACAAAACTATCTTGAGATCGTACCTTACCCCAGCTAAACTCCACTGTTCAAATAGTCAGTTGGATGGCAATTGCTCCAGAGGTTGCAACACCATAGGTTCCTTAAAACATATGTTATGGGATTGCCCCAAAGTTCAGCACATTTGGATGGCGACCTATAATACCCCGGAGAAACTATGGGATACAGTTATTCCTCAAAAACCAGAAGAGGCATTATTAGGCTTAACACTCCCAGGTCTATCTAAAAATGCACAATTTCTATCAAATCAGATATTTCCGGCTACTAGAAGCATTTCAAAACGTTGGAAAAAAACGATTCCGAGTGGGGGAGTTTCCGTAAATGACGTGCTAGCCGCGTAATGCGGCTGTGAGCGGGTGAAGATGGCGTCGGAAGGTACAGGAGAGGCAGAGAGAAAGACTCGTGGCGTCTAACCGCACTGTGCAGAGTCCGTAGCCCGCACTAGAAGTGCTGAGAGGGAGAGCATCCTCCGGAGACCGAGGAGAACGGACCTGCCAAGGTACAGACGAATAAAAGAGCTGCAACACCAGCACTACTAACTAACAGTGCAAAGAAACGCCTGGGGGAGACTGAGAACGTGGCAGGATCGGTATTGCACCGACACTGCATAGTGTGCACGACCAGCAAACATTCAACAGGAATCCCAGGCAATGAGGAAAAAACGAGTCCACTGAGAGCTAAGTAAAACCTTTTTTTGTTTAATTTCTCTGCCTCACAATACAAGTAAAAAGGACATTTAAGAACTGTTATGATATTGATTTGCCCTGCAACATAAGAAAGACAATGTTTTGTACATAACATAAGGACAATAACGTAATAAAACACACAAAACCTGCAGTAAAAGACTAAAAGGAGGCAATGTGACAAATTGCTGTTTTTTTTTTTTATGCAAAGTCTAAAGCCCAATAAAGGAACAAGAGGAAGCAGGTGAATAGACTTATGAAGTAATTACGACTCCTTAAAAAGAACAACATATTGGAAAGGCCTGTTAAAGTATCTAAGGGGGTCACTTACACTAAATCACAATAATATGTATTAAAATGCCAATAGACAAGTGAGGCAGACTAGTGCCAAAATTGGCGAATACCACTAACTTAATTGTGATATAGTGAGGAGAGGGAACGTGGAACTTAAATTTGGTGAATAAACACACCATATAAATTAAATTAAATGGCTACAAAAACTAAAGCGAAAGGGCGGAAAAGCCCTACTATTGATTCATCTTCCTTTTTTTCCCCTAAAAAATCTACAAATATGGCGCAGAAACAAATTCTGAAAGAAGGGCAGGACCAAAGTGTAGTCAGTCCCCCTGCAACTCTAACAAATGGAGAACTTGAGACTCAAGAAGATAATCTCCTCACTACAGGGAAACTGAAAGAGATCTTAAAAAATTTCCAAACAGAATTTTTTGCAGAAATTAAAATTCAAATTATGGAAAACTCCAAACTAATAACGGAAGTGAATAAAAGATCTGCAGATTTGGAAACCAAATTTGATAAGCTAATTGTGGACCATAATTTGTTATTGGAACAATCATCTAAAATGTCTACACGAATCAATACACTGAATGAACATATAAATAAAATGGAAGATAAATCACTGAAAAATAATTTGCGCATTAGAGGAATTTCAGAAACAATAAAAAAAGAAGAGCTACCCATATTCCTTGGGGAACTGTTTTCTAATATTATTCCTACTTTCTCACAAATGGACCAGAAATTCGACTCAATTTATAGAATTCCATTACCAACATACCTACAAAACAAGACTCCTAGAGATGTAATGGTTAGAATGCACTATTTTCCAACTAAAGAAGCAATTTCTAAAGCGAGCTATACTATAAAGAAGTTTGACCCACCATATGAAATGATTCAAATTTTTTAAGACCTCTCGAAAGCAACAAGGAATAAAAGGAAGGAATTTACCTTGATAACTCAAACATTAAGGAAACATAATTTCATTTACAAATGGACTTCTCCAGTAGGATTATTAATCCTACAAGGAACTACATGGCACAAGATCATTTCCATGGAAGAAGGAGAAGCTCTGCTGAACAATCTAAACTTGAAAATGGATGATGCAAAAGATCCTGTAGTAAAATTGCAATTATCAACGCAGGATTGGCAACGGAAGAGATAACTAATGTTGGACATGGAACAGGGTTTAGAGATACCAACTAAAGTTCAGTCTAAGTTAGCTAATACTATGACAGATGCATAACAATTAAGAATTTATGGGAAAATTAACACCAAGATTGAGTCCAATAGTACAGACTTTTTTTTTGATGATTGGAGGAAAGGAGAGAGCGGGAGAGGAGGGAGAAGCAGAAGGGGAGGGAGGAAGATTAAAGAAGAAGGAGTAAACAAACTAATTTACATAATTAAAAAATAAATTGAATGAATAAACAAGGACACAAATTTTTGAATTTCTACCAATCCTCCAACTATGCTTAGATATTTATAACAAGAGATATCCCTTGTCTCGACGCACTCTCCTATCCTCTAACGACAGGATGAATGATAGAAATAATAAGTAGTTTTAGATAGATAAAGAATTGACAAAAATACGGAAAAGCCATAGCCATCTTCACAAGATACCACAAATCATTTCTGACCAATGACAGAATCCCTGTGGAACAATATTGGTGGTAGGCTGTATTACAGCCCCATCTGTTCCAACAGTATGAATGTAGGTATGAAAGTTAGTATGAAAGTGATTAAAGGAGTTAATGGTCCCAAAACCAAAAATAAATACGACAAAAATAATAAAGAAAACCACTATAAATTTACTAAAGTATATGGGTCTAAAGATCTTAAGTTGGAATGTTAAAGGGTTAAATTCCCCAAGTAAAAGGAAAACAGTATATAGACATTGTAAAATAGAGAAAGCAGATTTAATCTTTCTTCAAGAAACACACTGGGGGAAAACTAAGTTACCGGGCTTTGCAATAGGAAGTTATGATTATAGACTGAACTCAGTGTTTGGCAAAAAAAAAAGAGGCGTATCAATGCTTTTTTCGAATGATCTAGAAATAAAAGAGGAAGCGTCAATTATTGATATTGAAGGACGCTATATTCTATGGAATGGCCAAATTAATAACCAGAAAATGACACTGCTCAACATTTATGCGCCCAATAAAAACCAAGGTAAATTTTAAAAAAAAAAAGGTAATTTAATAAGGAAATATGCACAAGGTCCGCTCATTATTGCTGGTGACTTTAATATGGTCCTCAATATAAATCTAGATAGATCTAAAAAATTGGTGGATAAAAATTTAAAAAGAGTTGGTAAGGTAACCCAATCATTTTTTGAATGGACTAATAAAAACCACTTATTTGACTCTTGGAGAGTGCAGCATCCAAATCAAAAAGAATTTTCTTTTTATTCAAATCCACACAACACATTTTCACGGATTGATTTAATTTTAGTAGATTCTCGAATAATAGATAAAATTTTATACACAGAAATAGGCAAAATCGCTATATCAGACCATGCCTACACTATAGCAATAGTTGAGATAAACAAAGTAAAATTAGATAGACCACAATGGAAAATGGATGACTCTTTATTAAAAATAGAAAAGAATAAAGAATATTTAAAGAAAGAAATAACACAATTTTTTTATATTAATAGTCATACTGTTCCATCTTTTTGTACGATTTGGAACACACATAAAGCTTTTGCACAAGGTTTGATTATCAAATTAAAGTCACAACTGATTAAACAAAGAGGAGCACCACTAAAAAAATTGTACATAGAGTTAAACAAATTAGAAACTAAATTTATTTTGGATTCACAACCACATATTATGATAGAAATTAAATCAATTCGAAATAGAATAAATAAAATTAATCAATTAAGATCTGATAGCGAATTATGGCGCTTTCAACAGATATATCATCATCAAAACAATAGAAATAGCAAACTATTAGCTATTCAAGTTAAAAATAAAAAGGAAAAAAATAGAATAACAGGTTTAAAACATAAAGGTAGGTACATCTCTTCACCCAAAGAAATTGGCCAAGCTTTTTTTGAATTTTACCAGAATTTATATAATCTAGAAAAAGACACTAGTTTTTGCAAACCAGTGGTAGAAGATATTCAAACATTTTTGGACGGTATTCAACTACCCAAATTAACTGAAAATGACAGAGAAGAACTTAATGGACCAATTACTACTCAAGAGGTTCTCCAAGTTATTAAACATTCTGTCATTAGATGCCGAAAAAGCTTTTGACAGGGTAGGGTGGGACTACATGCGATTGACGTTAGCTAAATTTGGGTTTGGAGAATTTGGTGCTAAGGCGATTGGGGCCTTATATAGTTCCCCCTCAGCAGAAATAACGGGTTGGGGAGGTAGGACAAAAGCATTTGAAATATCCAATGGAACTAGACAGGGTTGCCCCCTCTCCCTCACCCTTTTTGCGCTGATGATAGAACCATTAGCGGAAGCTATTAGATCATGCCCTCAGATATCTGGGATGAGGGTGGGAGAGAGGGAGCATAAAATTAGCCTATATGCAGACGATGTGATACTATCACTTACTCATCCAAAAGAATCACTCTACCATTTATCAAAAGTGATTCAATGGTATAGCAAGGTTTCCTATTATAAATTAAATTATAAGAAATCAGAAACGCTTTTCTTTAACTTCACAGCAAGTTTATTGTCTCAACTTAGCTCTATATACCCCTATGATTGGAATTCAAAATCCTTTAAACATCTTGGAATTGTATTTCAGGTTAATTTACATGAAATGGTTGATAAGAATTATAAAGACTTATATGTCAAATGTCAGAATATTATAACCAATTGGAAGAAAAATAGATTTTCCTTTTCGGGAAGAATTGCAGTAGTTAAAATGATGATTCTCCCAAGGATTACTTATATTTTGAGATGTATCCCATTTAAGTTTCCTAAACATTGGCTAAAAAAACTTCAAAGTATGATCGATTTTTACATACACCATTCTAAAAATATAAGGTTAAAAAAAACAACCATGGGAAGACCCTTTTTAAAAGGAGGAATCTCCTATCCTTTATTATATCCCTATCAAGAAGCTAACGTTATAGTACAAGGGTTAAAGTGGCTGGAAACAGCAAACAAACTCCCTTGGATTCAAATAGAACAAGCATTAATCCAAAATTGGCACATATCAGCTTTGGTATTTAAAGAAAATCTCCATTATAAGAATCTGATAACTGGATCAAGGGTGGTTAATGACATTTTAAAAAATTGGAGACGAATTAATAAGATAAATAAGCTGATCCCGAAGTACAGCCTTATTACACCATTAAAAGCAATTTTACACATAGATATGGAATCTATTATAAACGATTGGAACAGCAAAGGGCTGGTAAGGGTAAAAGATACGATAGTCGAGGGAGCTATTGCTTCCTTCGAACAGATAAAAAACAAGTTCAATATCGCAGTAAAGGGATGGTTAACGTATGAAGCCTACATACTAGAAACTCGCCAAGTTAACGTTCCTTTACTAATTAACAAAGAACTTAACGCTATAGAAAAAATAATTCTCAAACGGGAAAAAAAACATCTAATATCAAAATGCTTTAATATTACCAGATCCTTCGGAGAACAATCTAAAACCAAGGGTATGTGCCAATGGGAGAACTCCTTAAACTTAGCATTAGAAGTCAAAGACTGGGATATTTCTTTAAAATTAACAAACAGGTTTATTAAACAAACGACATGCAGAGAAACATTTTTCAAAGTGATCAATGATTGGTATTTTACACCTATTAAAATCGCACAAATTTCTCATAATCCCTCGGAAAAAATGTGCTGGAGAGATTGTGATAATACCGCTCATTTATTACATATTTTATGGGAATGTCCGAAAGTAAAGTTTTTTTGGGAATCTTGCTATAATTTTCTATCTGGTATTGTGGAAAGTCAATTTCCCTTCAGTGCAGAATGCAGTCTGCTTCACATTTTTCCAAATGTTATCAGCATGGAGGAAAAAGCTTTCGCCATTTTAGTTTTTTCAATAGCTAAAAATATAATAATCTCGAATTGGAAAGTGAAGGCTGCCCCTATCTTTGCCGATACTGTTTGGAAAATAAAACATATCCGACAATTGGAAAAAGATTTTACACAAAAAGGTTATATTAATGCTGACCCATTAAAATGGAAATTATGGGACAAAAAACAAGATTTACTTGATAATAATAATATTGCAGGTGGGATGAATGAGGTTTGAAAGTGAATGAAAGGTAATATATTTAATGTATGTTTTTTTGTATTTGTTATTGTAAAAAAAAAATTCTTACTGATGATTTTTCAACTGTTTAATTTGTTTTTTCGTATAATGGAAATAAAAGCAAAAAAAAAAAAGGAAAAAAACGATTCCAGCCTTTGATGAGGTTCTACGGAAGATTGAGTTTATTTGTTCCATGAGTGTATTATCTGCTGAGATAAATGCAAAATACAGGAAATGGGCCTCCTGCTGGGATATGTGGACCCTGAGAGTTGGCCGATGAGGTTGGTGAATATGGACCTTGAAAGAGTGTAATTTTTTTCCTTCTTTTTCTTCTTTCATTCTTCTTCTTATATATCTTATTATTTTTATTGTTAGAATACTGCTCAGTATTGCATTAGAAATACTAGGTTAAGTTAAGTGTACTTCTTTAACAAAACAAAAAAGAGTGAGAGAGTTGCAGTAAATGTGTTTATTATAAGCCGTAAAGTGTCATACTACAATGTTTTGTATTCTTTCATTATGAAGAAATGTTCAAATGCGTTGTAACCTACTTTTCTCAAAAAAAATTAGTGCTTATATTTTCAAGTGTAGATGTCATCCATAGGCATCTGTGAAACTTCTAATCCTCCCAAGTTTACTACTAACCCTTCAAAATATACCTTAATTATATACAATTTGTGAAAATATTATTCTTTTTTTTCCCCACTAAACCTATAATATCTCCTATATATATATTGTAATTTTTATATAACGTGCAAAAGGGAAGAATCTCCCCTATTGTCTAAGGGCCTCATCCAATTGCGATTTGGCCAATTGAATAGCGCTCCATATAAGCACAGAGCATATTTTTTTTACAGAAGTTTTTAGTTAGTGAACGTCTACCCAAAAGCAAAGTCTTCATTAACTAAAAACTTCTGTAAAAAAATATGCTCTGTCCTTATATAGAGCCCTATTCAATTGGCCAAATCGCAATTGAATGAGGCCCTAAGTCTCCTAAACTACCCAGGAGATTTTCATATCTATTAGTACTTGTGTTTTCAATCGTGTGTTACAGTCATATTTATCTGGGAGATTTCAAAGGCTTCCTAAAATTACTACTAATCCTTAAAATTATACCTTAACTAGCGACTTGCCCGTCAAAAAATGACGGCAATGTGATGTATATGTTTGTCAAGTTGTTTAGTTATTAATATAGATATTTGACACTTGTAAGTATTGTGATATGAACGTGTATTTTTGTAAAATGTTGAGGTAATGGTTTTTTAACATGAAATTTGTATTTGAAGAATTGTTAACTTCAATATACATTGAATCCAGAGGAAAGCAAAGAGTAAAAAGCCTTGTTGAAAAGTCCACAATTTTAACATGAACTTTAAAATATATGTAAGCAATAAACTTGAAAGTATATTTTTTTGAAACTTGAACTTTATTTTCTTTGTAACTTTGTAACTGCACAAAACATTTGTAGAATTTGGAACATTATAAACAGTAACATAGTGAATACATTTTGTAACATAATTTTGTATTAAAAGTATTAACAATTGAATGTAAAACCAGTTGCATTTTAAAGTAATCATTATAGTAAACTTCAGGTAATGGTTTTTTAACATGAAATTTCTATCTGAAGAATTGTTAAATTGAATATACATTTAATGTAGAGTAAGAGAAACATTATAAAAACCCTCCTTTAAACGTACCCAATTTTAACATGAAGTTTGTAATATGTTTAAGTCAGATACTTATTATGTGTGTAAGTAAGAAACTTTAAAAAACATTTTTACAACTTGTAACATTATAAACAGTAACATAGTGAATTAATATTTAAACATAATTTTGTATTAAATGTATTAACATTTGAATGTAAAAATAGTTGAACTTTAAATTAATCAGTATTAACATGCAATTTCTATCAGAATAATTGTTAACTTCAATATACATTGAATGGAGAGGAAGGCATACAGTAAAAACTCTCCTTAAAACGTACCCAATGAAAGTAATTCCTTCCTGACCACATGAACTGGCAATAAACATTTATCCAGGGAGTAATCTTAAGATAACAGACAATATTTACATTGTGACTTAAAAGGTGCTTGAGCTCTTAACATGAACTTTGTAATATGTTGAATGAAAGAACTTGAAAATATTGTTTTCAAACTTGTAACATTAGAAACAGTAACATAGTGACTTAACATTTTAACATAATTTGGCAGACAAAATTCAAGGCAAGTATTTTGTGAGGCGAATCATCCATAAACCGTACTTCCATTAATTATGACTGAATTAAACAACAAATTCGTATGTATTTTTGAATGCTTTTAAAAAAAAATTGCATGGCTTTAATTTGTAACCTTCAAAGTTATAGTACTTCATAGTAGACAATGTTTTTAGTAAAAATACGTCCATCTTCTAATAAATCCCCTTGACTTTCATTCTTTTCAATGTAAACTTTAATAGCCTGTGGATTTTTGCACCGTGACAACGCAACGTACAATTGTCCATGTGCAAATACTGGTTCTTCCAAGAAAATACCCACAGATTTGAAAGTTTGACCTTGTGATTTATTAATGGTCATGGCAAATGCCATAATAATGGGAAATTGTCTTCTTTGAAGTATAAAAGGGAGACTACTTTCACTTGGTGCTAAATCTATTCTTGGTATGAAAACTCGCTCTCCTTTATGGTTACCAGTTAACATTTCAGCATCTATAAAATGGTCCTTTAATTGTTGAACAATTAATCTTGTCCCATTGCATAGGCCTTTTGCGGGGTTCATATTTCGCAGTAACATGATAATTGCACCTTTCTTTAGCTGCAAAATATGTGGTGGCATTCCAGAAGGAGTTAGTGAGTTTATAAATTCAGTCGAAAAGTTAGCCTGACTTTCATTGACATCAGCAAGTACAGAATCAGCACTGTGATAATTTCTTTGTGGTGCATTAATTTTTTTAAAGATTTCATTATTGAGGATTAATGCATCATTATTTTTACACGTCAGTATGACTTGGTTGGCAAGCTCGGAATATTCTTTGTTATTTATGCTCCCTTCAAATATAGCCGATATAATATCTTGTTGACAAATCATATGAGGTGGGATCTCTACAGTGTCGTCAGCTAAATGTAGTATTTGTTCTGTTCTGCCTTCTCCAATTTTAATAAGCCAATCATTGAAATCAGTTTGGCCTTCTGATCTCATTTTTTGTTGCAGTTAAAGATGGGTAAAATGTTTCCATACTGTGCTTGACTTTATACAGGTTTCGATAATGTCAGTTTGATTTCCATGTACAACGACAGGTAATGTTTGTCTAAAATCGCCACCCAACAACATTACCTTTCCACCAAATGGAAAAATATTATCCATGACTTCAGGAAGCAAATGGTCAATACATTGGAGGGCATAGCATGACATCATTGTGGCCTCATCTATTATAATTAATTTACATTTCTTCAATTTCTTTGCTTGTAATGATGTCATGCGAATATCTGACACAGAAGTTTCTAAAATAGGCACTGGCAGTTTAAATCCACTATGAACAGTTCTTCCACCTTCTAATAAAAGTGCAGCAATTCCAGTAGTGGCAAACGCCATTGCTATTTGACCTTGTGCTCTTACTGAACTCATTAATAAATTGTACAGATAGGTTTTTCCTGATCCGCCAGGTCCATCAAGATAGAAATAACGCTCTGTCACCATGTCATCATCTATTGCATTTTTAATGGGATGAAATGCTTGCAATTGTAGTGTATTTAAAGTTGCAAGTCTTTCTTCTGTTCTTTCTGCTTGTAGTTGAATGTCATAGTCTTCAAAGTTTATGTAATCTATAAGACCTGGATCAGGCAAATTAAAACTTGCACAACTTAATCCATGAGTTAAAAATACTTCTTGGATTTCCATTAACGCTTTTAAGTGTGCAATGGGTTCATTGTATCGTCGCATAAAGTCTTCAGCCATATTACTTTTAAAAGTCTCCCACAAAGCTAATGCATTTGGAGCATTTGAGAAGATACAAATAAAAGCAAATTGTTCTCTCATCTGTCGTAGCATTTGACATTGTGCTGCTTCTTCTAAACATCTTTCCCACTCTGTATCATCAGCGAGTAAGTTTCTATGTCTTGCAGCTAAATGGAAGGATTCATATACAATGTCATTAACAGTTCTTAAGTGTTCAAACTTTGTGCTCCTGGAACATTTAAAAGTAAAATCCGTAAGCAAAAACGTTCAACATCTCTTGGACTGACTGTGTAAATTCTTGGAATTATTTTATTGCCTCTGGTTTTTCTTGGTCTCCATAATCCATTCACAAAAACATAGTGATATGGAATTTCAATATATAAGTATTGTGTTGCTTGAGCATCAGTGGAATTTAATTCAAACCATGCAGTTAGTGTAGTGTGACGATCTTCACTTTGGGCCAATGCATTCATTTAATTTCCAGCATGGAAATAGACTAAATGTCGTTGTGGCAAATGTACTGCTAATCTATATACTGCATGTGATCTATCATGCATTTCAAATTTTAAAAGCCGCCACATAGCTTCTGGCGCACTGACATAGCGATCATCTACATGAGATGCAAGTTCATCATGTAATAACTCACTACATTCAGGGTTGTCTGCACTTTTGATGACTACAGTAGCTGCATCATAGCCTTTGTAAATATATTTGTAGACATATTTAATGGATTTGATGGAAGTGCAGGCTTCTACGTTGATGTGGGCGTTGTACTTCATGAGTAAATGTGGATTGTAGGGTACTACATATCTATTGTCCACTTTTTTTCTACGAATAATGGCACTATCTCCTTCTCTTCTTTTATAAAGTGGATATCTATCACAATTTGCATATGTTTTGTCTCTATAATCTTTTGGAAAATCTTTGGAACATTTATTATTTTCCATACATGGTGATTGTGGATTAAGGTCTCCACAGGGTCCATGAATCATGCGATGAGTAACAATCTCATATAGTCTACCATATAGTTCTGGATCTGGTAGTTCAGCAACTATGACTGCATCCACTTTATCCGAAGTATCTAATTTATCTTTCTCTTGAAGTATTATGAGAAGATGTGCATGTGGAAGGCCTCTTTTTTGAAATTCAATGGTATATACATAAGCAAGACATTTGCCAAATAACTGATTTATAGTGAAGTCAGGTATTAATTCATTTGATCTTAAAAACTCTGGCTACTAAATCTGGTCGATCGGAAGCAGTTTGTCCAAGAAGTACATTTTGTGTAATTTCTGGCCATTGTGGATTACATGTAAATGTCAGAAATAAATCGGGTTTGACAAATTTGGTGACAATAGCCATAGCATCATTGTATCTTTCTCTCATATTTCGAGGAGATCCTTGAAAGGAAGATGGTAAAATGATGGCTTTGCCAGCTGTCATGTCTCTGCTTGTAGCCACGTCAGCAACATAGTCCATGAGTCCAGAATATTGTTCTACACATAGTTTATCTTGTTGATATTTTATAAAGTTTAAATTATTTGCCTCAACTTGCAAATATGAGTTGAAAATCCATTGTTGTGTATGTTTTCCACCACATAAAATTGGATTAAATCCATGTCGAATGGCAATTTGAGCTACTTTAAATTCAAGCATAGAAACATTATTTCGGATTCTGGCTTTAGCATTTGGGTAACTGGGAAGGGTTAATTTTGGTTGCCAACCTGCTTCTCCATGTGGGAAAAAGATGGGATATGTCATTGGATCTAAATTTGGACTTAAGATATTCATATTAATAAATGGTTGCTCCTCATTTCTGGGATATATTCTAATGTCTCTTTGAAATGGTGGTTCTCCTTCATGAAACACCATTGCAACCTCATTTGATGTTGGCAAGTTATAACGACGTTTATCAGTATGTCTGTCTCTTTTAAGCACCATATTAACCTTTGGCATTGGTAATTGATGTCTTTGTGCATGAAGTAGTTGTTCATTTTCTACTTCTGCCAATTTTTTGTAAGCTTTACTGTATGGATTGTTGTCCATAATGTTATTTAGCTCTATGAAAACACTGGGTAAGCATTTTTTATTTTCTTCCATCTGCATACGTTGGTCAACAGCTTCCATTGTATCTAGGACATATAGTTGAGCAAATTTTCTTTGCTCTGCTTCCTCTGGATGAAAATGGGAAGTACGATGATAAATTTGGCCTTGGACTTTAAAACAGTAAGGACCATGTCCTGGTACATTAGCAGCTAATGTTGCCCCCATAGATGCAAAGGATATGGCACTATTGTAGGATCTTATGTTTGTCTTAAAATGTTTGTAGTTTGGAAAAGTAGGTTCAGTCATAATATTTTGTAAATAGATTGGAAATTCTTTCCTTTCTGGAAGTTTGAACTTGCCTTTTTGACAGCAACTAATAAATTGGCCATCTCTGGGTCTCTCTTGTTTAAAATAATAAGCCTCAAAAAACTGACATTGAGTAGTCATATCCCCACAACTATGAACCTCTACTGCTAAAGACTTGAGTAAAGGACAATTTGCAAAGCATATAGGAGTTTGACTTGCATATTCATCAGGTGAAAAGTCATGGAATGTTTGAACAACAGGTTCTAAATGCTTAGTTTTTTTTTCGTGGCTTTTCTTGGTATATGTTGTCCTGGTTTTTGTGAAATGTCCTGTGAAATGTCATCTGATGTTTGAGGAACAGGTTGTAAAGGCTTTATTTGCTTAGTAGTTTTTTTTGCCGTATCTTTAATTTTTGCAGCTGATAGTCTTTTGCTAGCAAGACTTTTGCGTTCTTTTTCTCGTCGAATTTCTTTCTCCTCTGGTGTCTGCTGGGCGGCCCATCTCTCTTGTCTTTCTCTAGTTTGACGTCTTTTCTTCTCTTGTTTGCTCTCGTTAGTAGCCATGTTAATCTGTAAAGGCAAAAAAAGAAATGTAATTGGGTATATTTAAATTTGTAATTACTGTTAAAGATTATTGTGCATAATTGAGAAATAAAAGGTAAATCATTAATGTATCAGTTATATTTTGTTAAAAGTTATAATTCCTGGCCCCATTGAATAACAATTTGGCCAATTGAATACTGCTGTAAATAAGAAGTTAACCTCTTTTTTTGAAGTAAGTTTTTAGTTATTGAAAACCTTGTTTGTGGATAGATGTTTACCAATTAAAAACTACTTTGCAAAAAACATTGATGTGGTTATTGACACATGTATTGCATATTGCCAATTTAAATAGAATAAGGGACATAGTTCCTAATTTTTTATTTATTTTTCTGTTGACACGGATGCAGATGAAACATGTTTCTTTAGTTTTCTCCTTTTGTACTTATTATACTGTACCTTGGTTGAAGTGTGATTTCAATCCGAATGTTTGTTGGTCCTCGGTTGAAAATCTTTGTCCAATGGTCTGATCCTCTGTTGGAAGTCCTCGTCCGATGGTGTGGTCCTCTGTTTAAAATCCTGGTCCTATGGTCTGGTCCTCTGTTGAAAGTCCTGGTCCGATGGTGTGGTCCTCTGGCGATAGCCCTCGTCCGATGTTGTGGTCCTCTGGCGATAGCCCTCGTCCAATGTTGTGGTCCTCTGGCGATAGCCCTCGTCCGATGGTCTGGTCCTGTGTTGAAAGTCCTCGTCCGATTGTCTTCACGCAGTATCTGTTGTAACATAAAATTGAAAATGTTGTTTGAGTTAAATGTCTTTTAAATAAAGCAAAAATGTCTTAATTTTGGTGTATTGTATCTGTTATGGTTAATTTTTTCTATGTGTTTGTCTAACTTTATCTACAATCCTGATTTGTTTGCACCACTTTTGTTATGCTTATTTAAGCTTGTTAGTAAGGCTTGTAGGTTGTGAAACATTAAAGAAGAATATTAATTCAGTTTGCTATGTGTTTGTGTGTTTTTTCTACAATCCTGTTTTGTGCGCACCACTTGTGGTATACTTATTTAGGCTTCATTGTAATGGTTATAGGTTGTTAAACATTAAAGAAGAATCTTAATGTAGGTTCCTCTGTGTTTGTGTGAGTTTTAGTACAATCCTCTTTTGTGCGCACCACTTGTGCTATACTTATTTAGGCTTTATTGTGATGGTTATAGTTTTGTAAACATGAAATAAGAATATTAATGTAGTTTGCTATGTGTTTGTGTGACTTTGTTACAATCCTGTTTTGTGCGCACCACTTGTGGTATACTTATTTAGGCTTCTTTGTAAGGCTTATAGGTTGTTAAACATTAAAGAAGAATATAAATTTAGTTTGCTATGTGTTTGTGTTATTTTTGTACAATCCTGTTTTGTGTGTACCACTTTTGGTATAGTTATTTATGTTTTTTTGTAAGGCTTATAGGTTGTTAAACATTAAAGAAGAATATGAATTTATTTTTGTATTTGTTATTTTTTTTTGTGTCCAAGCCTATTTTGTGTGTACCATATGGTGCATAGTTGGGTCATCATTCAATTGCAATTTGCCCAATTGAATTTAACCCTAAATAAGCACATAACATATATTTTTTAAATATTTTTTTAGTTATTGAAAACCTTTCTTTTGAATAGATGCTTGCTAACAAAAAACTTCTTTAAAAATATATGTAATGTGGTTATTTAGGGCCCTATTCAATTGTTCAAATTGCAATTGAATGAGGGCCTTGATTCACTTAATGAGACCGTCATTCAATTGCGATGTTGCCAATTCAATATGGCTGTAAATAAGCACATAACATATATTTTTTAATGAAGTTTTTAGTTAGTGCAAACCTTGCTTTTAGATAGATGCTTAGAGCCTGATTCAATTCCGAGTTGCCCAATTGAATAGGGCTCTATATAAGCACATACAAAAAATGTAAACAAACTTTTTAGTTACTGAACCTCTATCCAAAACCAAGGTTTTCACTAACTAAAAATATATGTGATGTGCTTATATAGAGCCCTATTCAATTGACAAATTTCAAATTGAATGAGGACCTTTGTAAGTAAAAAGTTACTTAAAAAAAAATGTTATGTTTTTATTTAGAGCCCTATTCAATTTTGCAAAATAGCAATTAAATGAGGGCCTTTGATTGCTGCATTTGTTAAATTGTCACCATTAAACATATATAGGTCCTCATTCAATGTGAACGTTGTCAATTGAATCGGGCTCTATATAAGCACATAAGATATTTTCTTGACAGAAGTTTTTAGTTAGTGAAAACCTTTGTTTTGGATAGAGGTTCAGTAACTAAAAAGTTTGTTTAAATTTTTTTGTATGTGCTTATATAGAGCCCTATTCAATTGGTCAACTCGGAATTGAATGAGGCTCATAGTTGTTTTCTTTTTTATACTTAATACTTTACCTTGATTGAAGTGTCGAATGACAGAGGGTCCCCTCCTGCCAATCTTCATCCGCCGGTCTTCTTGTAGTGTCTGTTTTAAAAAGAAAGTGAAATGGTTAATTGTATATTTCTTCATTTTGATTTATCAAAGCATGGTCTTTTTCAGCATGTAATGTATTTTTCTATCTTACCTCTTGTTCTTTCTTGGAGTTGTTTAAAAGGGATTGTGGGTCACAATGCACGGTGCAAATCCTTGAGTGACGCTGTTGATGCTGAGTCTGTTGGAATAGTAAAAAAAGGTGAAAGATTGATGTTTAGGTTATATAGTGAATTCCAATAAATTAATGTTATGTAAAGATCTACTTCTGTAATTACTTTCAATGAACATGACTCTTTTTTGGGGGCTCCACAATAAATGTGCGTGTGACATGTGACTATACATGAGACGCATATATATGCGTGTCACATATCAGTATACCAAATTTTTTTTGTTACTGTCATTACAATATAGTTGTTTAATTATTTGTGATTAATATTAGTTATTTGCAGGGACTATACACAGAAATCTGCTTGTGACATGTCACATACATGAAGCACATTTTCAGAGTTATATGTATTTATCTTTTGTGCGTGTCCCATATCACTATACAGGAATCATATTTTAATAGTTAAATGAACATAATGTTTTTTTTTGGGACTACACACATAAATGTGTGTGTGACATGTGACTATACATGATACACATATGTGCGTGTCACATATCACTATACATAAATCCGATTTTAATATAAAAGTATTCATTTTTGGTAATGTCATTTAAAGATTAGTTTGTTGCAGGGCCTATACACATAAATGTGAGTGTCACATGTCACTATACAGAAATCACATTTTCATACTTATAATTTTTTATTTTTTTTGTCCTGTCTTGATAATAAAATGTAATATATTATAGCTTACCTCTCAGTTGTAATTTGCACAGTGTAAAGTAGTAAATTAGGAAAGAATTGTCTTCTCAAGTAAAAGCAGCAGTTACCTATTCAGTCACTCCGTTCATCACCTGAGGAGAAATGTAGTTTTTTGTGGAAAGTAGGCAGTATTTATAAACTTGTAGAAATTTCTGGAAAGTTAGACCGTTAGAACGCAATACGCATGCGCTATTTGCGTTCCAGCTTACAATTTGCGTTCCATCCGCCATTTTGTGCGTAGTAGTGGTCAAAATGGTGTTTAATATCAGTGTGATACGTTCCGCATAGTATGTATTTCATTATTGCAAGTAAGTGTAGTATAGTTACGTCTGAAGCCTCGTTTTCGTTTTGTTCGTCGGCCATTTTTTCTCTCGCTTAGCGATTTCATTAGTGTGTAAAGTGTTTTATTTTTATTTAAATGAAGGTGTAACTTGTTTTTTTGAGGTGCTGGATGGTTCCTCTTGCTGTAGGTAAGCTTTTTATGTGTGTGTTGTGTGTATTTAGTGTGTTTTAAATGTTTGTATGTTGGCGTGTTGCGTCCGATGTTTGCGAGGTCGTAATGTCTAATAACGTGTGTCGTATTGTGTTTGCGTGTGTAGCCTCGTTTTCTTCGGCGGCCATTTTTTCTGACGCTTAGCAAATTTTTTAGTGTCTAAACTCTTTTATTTTGAGTGAAATTAATGTGTAAGTTGCATTTTTGAGGTCCTGGATGCTACCTCTTGCTGTAGGTAAGCTTTTTATGTATGTGCTGTGTGTATGTATTGTGTTTTTAATTTTGTAATGTTCGCGAGTTGCGTCCGAGTGTTGCGGGCCGTAATGTGTGTTAACGTGTGTCGTATGTTGTTTGCGTTGGTCGTAAAATTTAGCGAGTGTCGTAATTTGTGTGTCGTGTAGTTTGCGTTGCGAGGTGAAGTTTGCGAGGGTCGCAGTTGCTGGCATGGAGCGCCAAAGGCGCTCCATGCCAGCAACTGCGACCCTGGCCCACTGCCCTCGCTTCGCAAGGGCCTTGGCTCGCTATGCGAGCCCGCAAGCGTTCGCAACAACTCGCATGCTCACAACTATATATGTGATTATATATCACTTGTGAAAACATTTTTCTTTTATCTCTTTAATCTTAAGGGAGTGTTTTGTTAAATAAACCAATTGCAAACCTAAAAACAAATTAATAAATAAAAATAAGGGGAGTAGGGTGGGGAAAAAAAGCCAGCAATTTCACTTCTACTAAAACTAAAACTGAACTTTAGTCCACTCTGGTTGCTAAAGCTTTAGTTGATCTGCTTGTTCTAGTAAAGTTTCAAATGGGATTTGCCATTCTTTTAAATATTTTTCTGCCTTACTTCAAGAGCAAAGAGTAATTCGCTGGTTATCTCTATTTATTAGTATTTTGGTTGGGAAATCCCATTTATATGGTATTTTCTCTGTTCTCAATGCTTTTGTTAATTCCGAAATTCTCTTCTATTATTTAAAGTATTACTTGAAAGATCTGAGAAAATAATCAGTTTCTCATATAGGGTTTGAAAGTTACCCATAGTCCTAGCTGTTTTAAGGATAGCCTCTTTATAGGAATAGTAATGTAGTCTAACTATTACATCGCTCGGGATGTCTTTTGGGAGACCTGCTGGAATCGTCAATCTATGTACCCTATCTATCCTATCATTTCACGGACTGTCTAGTTTAACTAATGTAAAGAAAAAGGATGAGATACAGTGGATATAAAAAGTCTACACACCCCTGTTAAAATGTCAGATTTCTGTGCTGTAAAAAAATGAGACAAAGATAAATCATTTCAGAACTTTTTCCACCTTTAATGTGACCTATAAAATGTACAACTCAATTAAAAAAACAAACTGAAATATTTTAGGTGGAGGGAAGAAAAATAAAAAAGAAAGATAATGTGGTTTCATAAGTCTTCACACCCTCTCATAACTGGGGATGTAGCTGTGATCAGAATTAAGCTATCACATTCCAAATCGTGTTAAATAGGAGTCAGCATACACCTGCCATCATTTAAAGTGCCTCTGATTAACCCCAAATAAAGTTCAGCTGCTCTAGTTGGTCTTTCCTGAAATTTTCTTAGTCGCATCCCACAGGAAAAACCATGGTCCACAGAGAGCTTCCAAAGCATCAGAGGGATCTCATTGTTAAAAGGTATCAGTAAGGAGAAGGGTACAAAAGAATTTCCAAGGCATTAGATATACCATGGAACACAGTGAAGACAGTCATCATCACAACAGTGATATTACCAAGAACTGGAGCTCGCTCCAAAATTGATGAAAAGAGAAGAAAACTGGTCTAGGAGGCTACCAAGAGGCCTACAGCAACATTAAAGGAGCTGCAGGAATATCTGGCAAGTACTGGCTGTATGGTACATGTGACAACAATCTCTCGTATTCTTCATATGTCTGGGCTATGGGGTAGAGTGGCAAGACGAAAGCCTTTTCTTACAAAGAAAAACATCCAAGCCAGGCTACATTTTGCAAAAACACATCTGAAGTCTCCCAAAAGCATGTGGGAAAAGGTTTTGTGATCTGATGAAACAAAGGTTGAACTTTTTGGCCATAATTCTAAAAGATATGTTTGGCGCAAAAACAACACTGCACATCACCAAAAGAACACCATACCCACAGTGAAGCATGGTGGTGGCTGTCACGACCCACTCTCTGGCTGGGGTCTGCTGATCGGATTTGGGTTACTCTGGACCGGAGCCGTTTTGATTACAGGAACATCATGTCTCAGCCCTTGGTTTAGACTGAGCAATATTGACAGTAAGTCTGACAAATCTTACTGCAAGCATATGTCCCCGGGTAAATAATACATCTACACACCACGTCTTGATGAAAATTATGAACAACGTTTTATTTTGGAACAACACATTTAAAACATTTCACACACACACAGTGGAGGGAGTGGATCAATCTTTCCCCTTTCTCTGGCCAATAGGGTAACCTCCAGAGTAACCTAATTACCTCTGTCCAATGTAACAGAGGTAGGCTATGAGAACCACCAGACCCCTCCCATGGGCCAACCCCAGGCGTGGCTATTAAGCTCATTCTAACCCAAACTCTCCCAGTGGATACTTCCTGTTTTTCCTCCTAGGCCCCCCATTGTTATCTAGGTGCCTGGCTGTCTGGCAAATCTCTTTGTTCTGCTATCTCCTTTGTTTACACTAAGGACCATATGGCCAACTCCTGACTGAGAGTTTATACAATGGGAGATGGTTAACTAAATACAATCACTCCATGATACTATATACAAGCTTATACTGTAATTAATCATTACAACCCAAACCATATTTCCCCATTCCCACATGGTATCAGGGTGGGGCATGTTTTCCACGTCAATCCATTTTATGCAGTAATGCTGACTTTATTTAATGGTGACAATGGAACCCCCTATTCATACACTTCACCAGCAGTGACTCTGTGAGCCCAAACCTTTTGTTCTTCCACATGGCAACAGCATGTGGAAGATAACCCAGCCCAAAATGGCCACTGCTGCCAGTCACAAAATGGCCCCAGCATAGTTCACACCAAATCCAATATGGCCCCTGGGTGATTCATGACAGTGGCAGCATCATGCTTTGGGCTGTTTTTCTTCAGCTGGAACTGGGGCCTTAGTTAAGATAGAGGGAATTATGAAAAGTTCCAAATGCCAGTGTAAATTGGCACAAAACCTTCAGGCTTCTGCTAGAAAACTGAACATGAAGAGGAACTTCATCTTTCAGCATGATAACGACCCAAAGCATACATCCAAATCAACAAAGGAATGGCTTCACCAGAAGAAGATTAAAGTTTTGGAATGGCCCAGCCAGAGCCCAGACCTGAATCCGATTGAAAATCTGTGGGTGATCTGAAGAGGGCTGTTCACAGGAGATGCCCTCGCAATCTGAAAGATTTGGAGTGTTTTTGCAAAGAAGAGTGGGCAAATCTTGCCAAGTCAAAATGTGCCATGCTGATAGACTCAGTTTAAGGCTGTGCATACTTATGCAACCATATTATTTTATTTTTATATTTTTTTCCTCCCTCCACCTAAAGATTTCAGTTTGTTTTTCAATTGAGTTGTAAAGTTTATAGGTCACATTAAAGGTGGAAAAAGTTCTGAAATGATTTATCTTTGTCTAATTTTTTTACAGCACAGAAACCTGACTTTATAACAGGGGTGTGTAGACTTTTCATATTCACTATATATGAAGCCAATTCCTTAGTTGGTACATTTTCTGGAACACCTCTTATACTCAAATTGTTATGCCTCGAGTAATCTTCGTATTGAGTCTGTTTGTTTAATTTTGAGAACTCTTAATTAGTTTTCCATAGCTTTCACATATGATATCATAGAGAGATGATCATTAATTAACTTCTCGTTTTTTACTACTATCTCCTCAATTCCGCTCGTAAGACTCTTTATACTACATTTAATATTTAGAATGTCTTGTGTTAATTCTGCCTTGAGAGAGATTTGGAATTCTCAAAGTAATTTTTTCATAGTTGATACAGTTAATAGTTCTTCTTCATCTAACATTAGTTTTGGATGTTCTAATGGAGTCCTCTCTTTTAAGTCTGAGCCAGAAAGAGAAGATTATATTTGTGAATGAGTATAAGATTGAGAATTTTAATATTTCTCTCTCTCTCCTTAGGAGAAAATTTTTTATTTGGTGCTCTAGAGTTAATCTTTTTATCATTTCCTTTAGTTTTTTTTTTTGTTTACTGGATTTTGGTCTTTATTCTTCATCCTTATCATTATAAACAGTTATTTCCAGTGATATTATAGTTTAAATGTCTCTCTTATTTTTTATTATTCTGTAAATAATGTGTCTGCTTTGCTTTATAGGGGATTTTTCCTGGGTTTCCTTTAGTCAATTTTATTAAATCTTGGTCAACTGTATATAGCTATTAAATCCATCTAATTGTATCCTAAAAAGATTATGTAAATATAAAGTGCTGAGTAGATGTTGATGAATTAAAGTGCTGATAGTCAATAACACAAAAAATACTAATAAAAGAGCTAATAGTCAATTAAAGTTCTAATAATCAATAACTAATAAATCAAAAAATCTAAGATCCCTGTAACAATACTAAATGTAGCAGTACTGGAGCCCGCCACTAGCTCCTGGGGAACAAACTACACTTCCATACCTATTGTGCAATGCTAACTAATTGTGGCGAATGGGGATCTGCCACTTACCCCCCTAGGTATTATAAACAGAAAAAAATGAGGACGTCAGTACACTAACCTCCTAACACAAAGTGGACAAAAAAAAGAAAAATATCCTCTACATCTATTTAAGAATATATTTAATGTGCAAATGTACTACATAAAGTTGAAAAAGTATTCTAACATAAACATATATAAATATACAAATGCTGTAGATAAGTACCAATGATAGCGATATGCATCGCTATCTATATGCCATCAACATTGGACAAGCAAAAACATATACATTGACTTTTTTTATGAAATGAGTAACTTGCCATGAGTATTGATATAAGGCTAATGGTATCTTCAGTAATATAAGCGAATATTAATAATTATCTTGTGTCAATTCGTTCTATAAGTACAAACCACTGTCCTTTCTCTGTGCTATTCACTCTGGCGTCTGACGTCATCTGAGAGCGACCGGCATGCAGTCACCTGACTTGACACGCGCGTTTCGCGTCACCACGCTTCCTCCAAAGTCAGTGTAAGGAAGTGCAGGTAAGGGCTATTTATAGTGTGAGATGTTGCATGTTCATCATTAGTATATCGCACAAATCTTAATTATTATACAAATTTAACTTAATATCTGATGACTATATTTGACAATGTCTAGCGATGACTTACCTTTAACAGAAATTAGAGTAATATTTATTGAAATGTTATTTATATCTTAGAACCTATATACAGGTCATATTAGTATGTCAATTATATTATATATCAACTAAGACAGTTATGAATAATAAAATACTTGATTAAATGATTCATTATAAAAGCTATGCTATAATAACAGTTGTCATCTAAATATTCAATAATGTTTTTAATTACCGTATGAAGTAATTGCCATATTTACTTAAGAGAATCACTAGTACTACTAAAAATTGTCCATTAATATATATTTTTTATTTTATATTATAATGTTGTTTAGGAAATAACAAAGTATTTTCCAGAGATATCTGTATCAATATTTTTTACCAATATATTACCAATATTCATATAGTGTGCACACCTTAGAGAAATAATACACCAACAAAGAGGTCTGGTATAAAGCTTTCTCTCGCTCAATTTATTACGTCAGCCGTCCTTTATATAGTTTTTAGTAATCAGATAAAAGTTACAATTAAGCAAAACATCAGGTTTATTAGGTAAATCATTGGTTCTGAGGTGTCCGCTTTTACAGAATCTCAGCAAAGCATTGGGTTAATGCATTAAGGGGTCTGTAGGTGTCATCCCACAGGGGGATGAGTCTTTCTCTCATTGGTCAGAAGTTTAGGATAAAGGGAAGATAGCGTTCTCCTCCTTGTGCTCAGGGTGTGATAAGACTCGTCATCCTTAACAGACCGGAAATAGTGCTGCCTACATCTTGTATGCAGGGAAGTGACAAATCCTCCATTTAGGAGTCTCCCAATGATTCAGCATTTATTAGTAAAACTTGGTTATACGGTAATACTGCAAAGATAAGATGTAAGTAGGTGCACGAATACAGTTATGCATTTTGTAGGGATCCCAATCCATAACAGCCCCCCCTAAAATGACATAATATATACGTCACACTTACAGTTATTAGTAAAACTTACTGATTATAAGTATAACACCCTATTCTTATAGCGGATATCTAAAACTAAATATCTTGTTATAATAGATATATGTCTCAACTATGGTCCTTCCAGAGCACTATTCTTTATGTCTTCTATTTCCTGATGTTGGAAGCATTGCATGTGTGTAAGTCATAGGTACATATCTTCGTTTGATCGGGCTTGCCATGACCTGACGTCACACCTACCCTATGACCTATGTGCCATGGGAAAACCTAACAAGCCTCTAATATCTAATAGTGTAGCTAGACTTGGATAGGGACCATAGGACTCAGATATAGTGTAGCTCAGCTCACAGAACACTCTCCTTAGAGCCAGTTACAGTCTGCATCAGAAGATGGGACATCTTACAATCATCATTCTGTCCATACAGATCTATGTCTAAAACTTGGTGGATAAAAGTAGGAGAAGCCTTGTCCACAGCTTTCTGAAGGTAGTTGCGTATACAAGGGATAATGCAACATAAGAGGAAGGCTAACAAAATTATGACAATAAAGATGGCCAACCCTATCTGCAATAACACTTTCTGCCAGCCATTCATCCAACCAAACCATGATTCCCAATAATCTATAGTGCCAGAATTTTCTTTTAATTCTTGACCAAGATTAGCCAATTTCTGGATTGCCAGTGTGATCTTACCATTTGAATCTGTATTATCGGGAATGTATGTACAACACGTACTGGTGTCAGGAAGCATTTTACAAACTCCACCCTTTTCTGCAAGGATCATGTCTAGTGCCATACGATTCTGGAAGGCCATGTGTGATGTAGCCTCTAATTGTTCTGCAATGCCTTTTAAGGCATCCTTAGTGTAATTAACAAATCATTGCTGGTTATAGTAGATATAATTAATCCAGGCAACATTCTTATTTACACCAATCATTGGTATCAGTGATTCAAATCCTGCTGCTATCTGGTTTCAGGCCTTAAATTGGTCGGGCACCCCCCTTGGGACTCCAATAGTATCAATATACACATGTGGGTCAAAACTTTCCCGAGGTTCAGATGATGAAGTTTGTCTTCTCTTCCTAGGCCTTGTTTGGGGGGCATTAGGTAGATTGTCGTCATAATAAGTTGGGACAATGTGTAATGGCATTATGGCTTTAGCCAAGGTACATTCCCCACGCCATACTCCTGACAGTCTTACCTTGAGTTTCATATCTCCACACAACCAATATATGTCCCCTAAAGATCGGATCTGATTGACTAGCAGTGTGGATGAACCATCTCTATATGTGTGACAAAATCCACTTGGGAACTTCTGCAAATTGAACCCCTGAGAAACGTTTCTCCTGTAACACGTATAATTTCCAGGGTATATAGTCATACCTCTCCCTGGATGGGGGTTATTGGTTACTACAGGGTAGGTGTTTCTCCATTGTTCACACTCATCTGTATGACTATATCCTTTGAATAGTTTCAGAAAGCATTTTTCTTCTTGCATTGGTATAGTAAGTGGAACAGTACCCAAGTGGGGTCTAGCATGGCCGCATACATAACAGTTGGTCTTCTTACTTTCTTGTACGTTGTATTTCATCCATTCTAACCATACATTAAGGTCTGAGAATCCAGTCTCAGTAGCTAATGTGTCCTCATATTATTATTATTATTATTATCTTTATTTATATCGCGCCAACATATTCCGTAGCGCTGTACAGGGGTTGAGTACATAGCAGAAAACAAATTAAACACCTTGTAAAGAATGGAGGGCCCTTTTTTTGAGCATAAAATCAAATGTACATAGAGCTTGTTTCCAAGGCACTGACACAAGATTGAAAACTCGCAAACTTACAATCTAAGGGTTTAGGTGTGATACAAGAGGGTGACAAATACAATTGAAAGCAATTCGTTCAGTAAAGTGGAGGGGTCTGTGTGTTGTACTGTAGATTGTGGGTGTGAGTGTTGTTAAGCTGTGGAATGTTCAGTTGTACATGTTAAGGCTGAAGATAAGATTTTTTAAACAGGTGTGTTTTTAATAATTTCTTAAAGGTTTTGAGGCAGGAAGATAATTTAATGGAGCGGGGCAAGGAGTTCCAAATGGATGGGGAAGCACGAGAAAAGTCTTGAAGACGGGAGTGAGAGGAGGTGAGGAGAGAGGAGGAAAGAAGAAGGTCGTTAGCAGAACGAAGGGGCCGGTTGGGAGAGTATTTTGAAACAAGAGCAGAGATATAAGGGGGTGCACTGTTGTTGAGGGCTTTATGTGTTAGGGTCATGATTTTAAATTTGATTCGGGAAGCTATGGGAAGCCAGTGGAGTGATTGACAGAGAGGGGCTGCAGACACTGATCGTTTGGTATTGAAGATGAGTCTAGCAGAGGCGTTCATTATGGATTGGAGGGGAGACAGACGAGAGATGGGGAGGCCAGCAAGGAGGGAATTGCAGTAGTCGAGTCGAGAGATGATGAGAGAGTGAATTAGAATTTTAGCTGTGTCTTCTGTAAGATAATGACGAATTTTGGAGATGTTTTTTAGGTGAAACTGACATGATTTTGTTATTGCTTGGATGTGAGGAATAAAAGAGAGGGCGGGATCCAGTAGAACCCCAAGACAACGGGCCTGGGAGGTAGGGGCGATGATGGTGTTGTCAACAGTGAGAGATATTTGAGGTGTGGAAGCTGTAGTAGACGGTGGAAAGATTAGAAGTTCAGTTTTAGACATGTTGAGTTTGAGTTGACGGGTGGACATCCAGGAGGATATGCTAGAGAGGCAGTTGGAAACTTGAGCTAAAAGAGAGGGGGATAGATCAGAGACGTAGATTTGAGTATCATCTGCATAGAGATGATACTGAAATCCAAAGGATTTTATAAGGGTGCCAAGGGAGGAGGTGTAGATGGAGAAGAGGAGGGGGCCTAGGACAGAACCTTGGGGAACGCCAACAGACAGAGGGAGAGGTGCAGAAGAGGTGCCAGAGAAGGAGACACTAAATGTACGATCTTTAAGATAGGATGTGAACCATGAAAGAGCTGTGTCCTGGATGCTAAAAGAGCGGAGAGTTTGGATTAGAAGAGGGTGGTCAACTGTATCGAAGGCAGCAGAGAGATCCAGGAGAATTAGAATAGAGTAGTGACCCTTTGATTTGGCGGTTAGCAAGTCATTAGTGACTTTTGTAAGGGCTGTTTCTGTAGAGTGTTGGGACCGGAAGCCAGATTGGAAGGGGTCAAGTAGGGAATTGGAGGAAATAAATTGAGTGAGGCGATTGTAAACAAGCCGCTCAAGGAGTTTAGACGCAAGGGGAAGTAGTGAGATAGGGCGATAGTTGGAGGCAGAAGCTGGGTCAAAAGAGGGCTTCTTGAGAATGGGTGTAACTGTGGCATGTTTTAAGGAGGATGGAAACTTGCCAGTGTTTAGGGAGAGGTTGAATAGATGTTTGAGAGCTTGGATAAGTGGGGTGGATAGGGGAGGGATTAGCTGTGATGGAATAGGATCATGAGGACATGTGGTAAGGTGAGAGGTTGATAGTAAAGTAGATACTTCATCCTCGGGTACAGGGTCAAAGGAGTCCATAGTGGAGGTGGGATTGGGGAAGGGTAAGGGCTGGGTGTTGTCGGTTTGGGGAGAGGGTGGTGGGGTAGGGCCAAGCTGGGAGGAGAGCTCATTTCGGATGGTATCGATTTTATTTTTTAAATGGCTGGCAAAGTCATTAGCAGTGAGAGAGGAAGGGGCAGGAGGTGGGGGTGGGTGGAGGAGGGTGTTTAATGTAGCAAATAAACGTTTAGGGTTGGAGGACAGGTTTGATATTAGTGATGAGAAGTAGTGTTGTTTGGCAAGATTGAGGGCAGAGAAGTAGGAGCGCAAGGTAAACTTGTAGTGGAGAAAGTCTGCTGAAGTGCGAGATTTCCTCCATAATCTTTCTGCAGTGCGTGAGCATCTCTGTAGATAGCGTGTTTGTGTGGTGTGCCATGGTTGTGGTTGAGAGCGAGGGCATTTGCTTGTGATCATGGGGGCAAGAGAGTCAAGGGTGGAGGTTAGCGTAGTGTTGTATTGTGAAGTGGCGACGTCAGGGCAGGCAAGGGTGGTGAGGGGGCTGAGAAGGGGTGTTAGTACATTTAAAAATTGTTGTGGGTTGAGTGCTTGCAGGTTTCTGCGTGTTCTGATGGCAGGATTTGAAGAAGGGTGGTGAGCAGAAGATGAGGTGAGGTTGCAAGTTAGCAGGTGGTGGTCAGATAGGGGAAGTGAGGAGATGTCAAGGTTGGAGATAGTGCAGAGATTAGTAAAAATAAGGTCAATGGAGTGTCCACCACAGTGAGTTGCTGAATCTGTCCATTGTGAGAGGCCAAGGGAAGAGGTGAGTACAAGTAATTTTGCAGTTGTTGGGGAGGTGGGTGTGTCAGTGGCTATGTTGAAATCGCCAAGAATGAGTGAAGGTATATTGGAGGAGAGAAAGTGAGGGAGCCAGGCGGCAAAGTTGTCCAGAAATTGAGAGGGTGATCCAGGCGGGCGATAGATCACAGCTACTCGCAGAGGTATAGGAGAGAAGATGCGAATAGTGTGGACTTCAAAAGATGAGAATTGGAGGGAGGGAACAGGGGGTATGCAGTGAAAAGTGCAGCGAGAGGATAGCAGTATGCCCACACCTCCACCTTGTTTGTTCCCAGGTCTAGGAGTGTGGCTGAAGTGCAGACCACCATAAGAGAGTGCAGCAGGGGAGACAGAGTCAGATGGAGTGAGCCAGGTTTCTGTGATAGCCAGTAAATTGAGGGAGTTGGAAATGAAGAGATCATGAATGAAGGTAAGTTTATTGCAAACAGACCTTGCATTCCAAAGGGCCCATGAGAAGGGCAAAGTAGATGGTTTGTGACAAGTGATGGGTATTAGATAATGGGTGTTTTGGGCATTTGCTGCCCTGGGGACTCTGCGTGGCTGACAGCAGGTGGGAATGAGTGAGGGGCCTGGGTTAGGGGATATATCTCCACAAGCCATCAGAAGAAGGAGAGAGAGTAAAAGGAGATGGGAGTAGGACTTACAGGAGCATTTCTGCTTTTCAGCTTTAGAGGAGGGATGAAATAGTGACTGGAGGAAGGAGAGGAGCTCATGGGAGCAGAGAAGAGGAGAGGAAAGCAGGGAAGGTGAGATAGTTACATTATTGGAGACATGATGTCTAGAGACTGTATAAGAGAGTCTGAGAAAGAGGCAGCAGGTTATAGTGAGGAAGATGGTGTGAGAAAACATTGTGACACTGTATTAATAAGTATTCTTAAAGGGGGGGGGGGTTAGAGGTGATAAGCAGATGTCACTGATTGAACAGGTGCAGGTAATTAGTATGCCTCAATATATTAAGTATAAAGAGGGGTGGGTGGGTGGGTAGAGGGGCAGGGAGGGAGGGGATTGCTGTGTTTCTGTGGAATATTCTGTGTAGCAGTATGTAATACAGATATCTGGGCTTGATTTAAAACTGCATCCAGCTGTGTTTCTGTGGAATATTCTGTGTAGCAGTATGTAATACAGATATCTGGGCTTGATTTAAAACTGCATTCAGCTGTGTTTCTGTGGAATATTCTGTGTAGCAGTATGTAATACAGATATCTGGGCTTGATTTAAAACTGCATCCAGCTGTGTTTCTGTGGAATATTCTGTGTAGCAGTATGTAATACAGATATCTGGGCTTGATTTAAAACTGCATCCAGCTGTGTTTCTGTGGAATATTCTGTGTAGCATATGTTGGGTCACCAGTAGCAGCCATTGTTCCAATGATCTGGGGCCCTGACTTCAATGACCGCAATACTAGATGTAAGTCTGGGTGTTTGTATAGATCTGCTATCTTAAACTTGCCCTTCAGTTCTGCACTCTGCCTTCTAGCCCAAGCCCTCAGTATATATGTATCAGCATCCATGGGACAAGGGTTTTGTATGGTCAGAGTCAGTTGCATATCAGAACCAGATACCCCACTATTCAGACATCGACCAGTCTTTATTAGAGTCATTCGGTCAAGGAGGGACCTACCCTGGTCATCTTTCTTATATGCAGCACTTTGAGGTCTATACCCCCAAAGTGTCCCAGTGCCCCATCCCGCTGCTCTCCATGTGTCACAGTGTTTTCCGACAGTTTCATCAATGACACATATATACATATCTCTCTTGTATATATCACATTGTTCGGGGATTGAAGGACAAGGAACAATGTCGCAAAAGTCAAAGGTGTATGTGGCAACATGTGTATTACATTAATTATACCAAAATGTTATACCATCTTTATCTTTTGTAATGGTTACCTGTTGAGAAATATTTGAAATTATCATGAGGGACAGGACAAACCACTGAATTATACTCATTGTGTTGGTTCCTGATCATCAGGAGGAGGAACCTTTTTGCAATGGGATGCGTGGACCCAAGTAGCTTTCCCTTCCAGCTTAACTGATGTAGCTGTGATCAGTAGGACTTGGAATGGGCCTTTGTATCTGGGTTCCAGTGGGGGTTTCCTCACAAATTTCTTAACTAGGACCCAATCTCCAGGAAGTAGTTGATGAGTACCAGTGATTATTTCCGAATCTGGAATAGAAGAGAACACTTGTGCATGGATTTTAGTCAGTGCGGTGGACAGTGCAATTACATAGTCAACAAGTACATCAGATTTAAGTTGTAATTGCTGAGGAAAGTAGCACCCTAGCCTAGGAGCAGACCCAAACAAGATTTCATTGGGGGGCCAATGCATGTTTCCCTCTAGGGGTGTACCTGACACTGAACAAGGCTATGGGGAGACTTTCAGGCCATGGCATACCAGTTTCTTGTGACATTTTTAGCATCCTAGATTTCAAGGTACCATTCATACGTTCCACCTTCCCACTACTTTGAGGATGGTAAGGCGTATGAAAGGAGAGGGTCACTCCTAGGGCTGTCCATATTTCTTTGGCCAGTACTGCTGTAAAAGCTGGTCCCTGGTCACTCTCAATCACTTCAGGGACCCCATATCTGCAGATGACCTCTGTTAATAAGCCTTTCACTGTTGTCTTTGCTGTCATGTTTACAACTGGGTAAGCTTCTGGCCATCCTGAGAACATGTCCACAATGACTAATGCATATTCATACCGACCACTCTTTGGCATCTGTATGTGATCAATTTGTATCCTCTGGAATGGATACAATGATTTTGCCAAATGTCTCTGTGGTGGTTTCTCGGTGCGTCCTACGTTACACTTGGCACAAATACTGCACGATTTACAGTAAGTGCTTGTCAGAGTAGTGATGCCTGGGGCCATGTAATACTTGTTTATTAAGTTATTCATAAGAGTCTTTGACAGGTGTGCTGGCCCATGTGCCCAATGTACTGTTGCTGAGTACAAGCTTCTTGGCAAACACAATCTCAGATTGTCAACATATAGTCCATCTTTCAAAGCTGCTCCTTTTGCCTTCCACTTGTTCACTTCTTCTGGACCTGCCGTCTTTTGCAATTCTTTGAGCAATTTTAAATCTGTTGGCAGAGTCTGCATTGTATAGATATTTATTCCTCCATCCACCTCTCTCATTTCCATTTCCTGTGTTGTCATTGCTGCTTGCTTAGCCGTCTGGTCTGCTAGATGGTTTCCTCATGCTTCGTCTGAATTTAGCTTCCCGTGTGCCTTTACCTTCAGTATGGCTACTTCCTTTGGGAGTGTTAGAGCTTCTAACAGTTCACGGATGGCTTTATCATGCTTCACTGGAGTACCTGCGGCTGTCATGAATCCTCTGGCTCTCCAGATTACTCCAAAGTCTTGAGTCACTCCCAGAGCATACCTTGAGTCTGTGTAGATATTGGCTCGGACTCCTGTCGCAATCTCACAGGCCTTAGTCAATGCAATCAACTCTGCCTCTTGTGCTGACATGGAGGGAGGTAGTGAGAAGGCTCGCATCACATCTTTTTCCGTAGTCACAGCGTATCCTGTGTGATATTTTCCATTCTCATCAGCATGCCTTGATCCATCCACATACAGAGTGATGTCTGGGTCTGTCAGGGCAAGGTCTTTTCATTTGCAAGATGTGAGGTCTCCATTTCCATTTGCTGAAGACAGTCATGGGGTGGATTTGTGAGTCCTGGGACTGCATATGGGTCTCTGGCTTGTATACTGGGAGTGCTGTTTGCTTGCCAGTGGAGAGTTTTCTTTTCCACTCCTTCCTCTTCCAACTCCTCTTCCTCTGCAGATTCCCACCATTTTAATGCAGCTCCCAATGTCTTCCATCCATCCGGGGCAAACTTGGATACTGCAACATGTGGAATTTCTGTATCCCAATGTTTGTAGAGCGATTCTGCTTCTTGCGGGAGCTCCACCTGCTGCATTGTTGTACAATGTCTTTAGTTTTAAGGGGACCTGCTTCAATTTAGTGAGTCTTGCTTCATATGGGAAATCTCGACCTGGAGTTTGTTTATTCCACAGTGTGCAATATAAAGGGTCTTGTGTCTCATCTGTGAGCGTCTGGCTGTTTCCACCACCTTCCAGTAGATGTCTTTTTACATATAGATTGGTTATTCCTGAGTTTGGGTTCAAAATCAGGCTGTACCAAAAGTATCCATCTTCCTCATCTCCCCCTCTGGAAATGGTAAGAGAGTGGCTGGATTGAGGACATAGCATCTCTGCAAAGTAACATTGTCTGGCAGAAGGAGGGAACATTGCAGACGGAGGTGTCTGGCTGTAGTCATATGCTTAGGTTGAGTCTGCTGTATGATGGCCGCAATGTCATGTGGTGCCAGAACTGTCAGAGGATAACCAAGGACTATGTAATTTGTCTTATCCAATAAGGCATGTGCTGCCAGTGCTGCTCTGAGACAAGACGGTCCTCCTCTTGCCACAGCATCCAATTGACATGAGAAATAGCCAATAGGGCAATGTCTGTTTCCATGGGACTGTGTCAAGACTCCCATTGCATGTCCTTCTCTTTCTGATACAAACAGCTTAAATGGGAGATCATAGTTTGGTAATCCTAGTGCTGGTGCTATTGAAATAGCTTTCTTAAGGGTGTAGAAATTATCCAGAGCAGTCTGTGTCATCTCATATGGCTCAGTCTTTAATACATCATACAAGGGTTGCATTAGAAGGGATGCTTCCGGGATCCATGCTCTACAGTAAGATATTAGACCTAGGAAAGAATGCAGGGGTCTTTGTCCTTCAGGGACTGACATGTCTTCTATTGCTTGCACGCGGGCACGTGTAAGATGACGCACACCTTTTGACAGGCAGTGTCCCAAAAATATGACCGTTTCTTTACACCATTGTAGCTTTTGTTTGGACACTTTACATCCTTGTTCTGCCAAGTGTCTCAGTAAGCTTTCTGAGGTCTTTGTAGCTGTGGGAAGATCTTCGGCACACAGCAAGAGGTCATCAACATACTGCAGCAATACAATGTCAGGATTCGCTTGTTGCCAGGAGTCAAGGATATGGCTCATAGCTTTGGCAAACTGGCTGGGCGAATTCTGCGCTCCTTGAGGCATTACAGTCCATTTGTATTGATTATGATCATGCGTGAAAGCAAACAAATACTGTCAAGAAGGGGCAAGGGGAATACTGAAGAAAGCATTTGCTAAATCCACTACGGTAAAGTATGCAGCTGCCGGAGGTATTCCAGAAAGGAGAGTGTTTGGATTAGGCACTATTGGAGTGTCCAGTATGGTTGCTTCATTGACTGCTCGTAAATCTTGCACCATACAATATTTTACTGGTTCTCCCTTTTTAGATTTCTTTTTTACTGGAAAGAGGGGCGTGTTACATGGGGACGTACACAGGATCAACGCCCCTTGCTGCACTAATCTCTCTATCTGCTGAGAGATCGCATCTATTTGTGCTGGCTTCAGAGGATACTGTGGCTTGCGTGGTAGCTCTGCTCCAGGTTTTAGTTTCACTATGACTGGTGGCACCTTTAGGTGTCCAATATCTTCCGGTCCTTGTGACCAGAGCGTTGCTGGAATCTTGTCCAAGATATCAGCTGGCCCTGTATTACAGATGCTATTGGCATCTATGTGCAGTAATATGGGCAGTGAGCAGAGTGCTGACGTGTCGGTGTCTTGTAGAGGTGTAGACACCTGTACAGTTCCATCTGGGGTGAATGAGATAGATGCTTGTAGTCGGGAAAGAACGTCTGCACCTAACAGATTTATAGGGCATGTGGAGGATACTACAAATCTTGCAAGTAGATCTGGAAATGGGCCTATTTGCATAGGTTGGGTTAAATGGTTGGAGATGGGAACACCATCTACTCCTACACAAGCGACATCAATGTCAGACAGGTAAGATATATTGGGCAGATCTTGTTTTCTTAAAACGCTTCTGGCTGCACCTGTGTCTATGAGAAAGGTTGTGGGAGTCCCCTCTATTGGTAGTGTCACAATAGCTTGTGGTCCTACCTCGCCATCTCCTGAAGAAACTGCCAGAATAGGGGACACTGACACAGGCTCACCCCCATCCTATGCTGTAGCTTGAAGTACAGGCACTGCATTAGTATCATCTCCCTGCTGTCTAGGTCTTGGCTTCCTGGGTGCCCTGCAATTCTTGCTAAGGTGTCCTGATTTCCCACAATTAAAACACTGTCTTGTTTCTTTACGTGGTGATTCCTCAGAGTTCACCATAAGCATAGCTGTCTTCTTAGACTCTGATGATGCAGGTTGTTTAGCCGCTGCTGTCTCCAGTCCTTTAGCAACCAGCAGTAATGTGTCTAAAGGTAACACTCTATATTCTGGCCTGGATGTCAATAGGCCCTTTTGAATTGTCTCATGTAATCCCTGCACGAAAGCTGTACTTAACATCTGCGTATGTGTTTTATTATGTGGGCTGAAACCAAGGTCTGTAAATACTTGTGTGAGTCGTGCATGAAACTTTTCTACCGACTTGTCCTTGTCCTGTTTGATATCTTGTAAATTAACTGCTTGATCTGCCAATTTATCCTTTGCCCAATATCTTAACAGATCACAGAACTGTATGCCTGATGTAAAGTCATGCTTTGAACAATTTGTACCATAAGGATCTATTGCATTCTGCATAATAGGCCAGTATGAATCTCCTGCCTTGATTTCACACAAGCTAACCAGGTCCTCCCATGCTGCCGAGTATGTTTTTTGGATTTGTACCATTTTCCTATAGAAAGGCATAGGTTGTTTTTCAGGGTCTGGCAATGTGTTTATAAGGGAGGTGGCTTGTGTCGGGGTGAATGCAACGTGACATCACGTTATGATGGGCAGTATTCGGGGGTGAGTGCAGCTCCTCCTTCGTGTGTGTGTGTGGGTGCCATCTTTTGGTTGTGGCTGGGTGGAATGTCTTTGTTCGGCAGTATATAGTGGTTGCGGTGCAAGGAGGTGACAGGGTGCTTGTAATTGTGGAGGGGACAACAGGTGAATTCGGGGGACTGACCACTTCACATGGAGCATGATACACATACATTTTTCGTCCCTTCAATTCAATCTCCTTTTCTATCCAACCCTCCTGTGCAATTGCTCTAGCCACTTTGTACCACATCTCTGCACTTGGCAACAAACCAGAATCTTGTAACTGCCCTTTGTTATCTCTCAACACTTTACGCCACTCTTCTGCTTTCAAATGCCCTCCTACGACACTGGTAATACCACACACTTTGAACATCTTCTTGCATCGACTGACGACAGCCTCACCTCCCCTTTTCTTAACTATATCCTGGGCCAACATGCCCTCACTCATTTTAACTTGATTCTGCCGCATATTTCTATTTGAAGCAAACACGTATTTAGCAGCAGGGGTTTAACGAGGTAGTAATACAGAGAGAGGGAGAGAGAGAGCTCTGAAGGAGAAGGTCTGACTTGTTCGACTGCTACAAAGGGTTAATTTGTACGTCTTCTCTAAACTCAGACCGTCGTTACCGCCCTCCTGGGACTATACCTTGCAGTCTGTAACCACTTAACTGCTGGTAAGGGATAGCAAGGAGGATAGTGGACAGAGGCATGTAAATCAACAGGACATAATCATATCACATTTCATATCATCATGCATTAATAACCAGCAGTGACATAACATGTAACATTATAATCAGCAAACCTTTTCTGCAGAAAACTTTAGATTCAAAGATATGTGATTCGGGACTTTGCACAACTAGGTGCTCACAAAACGACACCCTCAAGGCTTATTGTGCTTTACAACACTATCAATCTGCCACTGAAGTCTGTGTCCCACATACACGTTTAACCACCCGTAGTGAATGACAGATGTCTCTTGGGGTTATCAGGCTAGCAAGGCTTGAACATCATGACCCCCAAGAGATATTCATCTATCCAGCATGCATAGACCCTTCCCAGGAAAGTATGCAAAGCAATCCCAATCCCCAGGGCAAGTATATGCAAGCCTGTATGTGCAATTTCTCTGTGTTATGTGCGTCTCTGGGCACAAGTCATCCGTCTTCAGAGCCTGTCACTCATACACGTGTATGCTCCCCAAACCACAATATCTAAGAAATCACAATCACTCAATCACACTACCAACAGACACACACAGGCGACAGATATCACTATCTCTTGTACAGGATTCAAATGGACTTGAGGCAAGCTATTACCTGTACTTTGTAACCTCCCTTCACAGCGGAGCTGGACAACGGGCAGAGTCCCAGGAACAGGTCTACACGGATAAGGTACTAATCATGTCCTTACCGTGTACCGGAGGTGATCAGGCTCCGCCTTTTCCCATGAAGTCCGTCCGAATTCCTCTTGTCCGCTGCAGTTCGGTTAAACCTCAAGTCCCTGTTCGAGCGCCATCTTTGTTTAGGAAATAACAAAGTATTTTTCAGAGATATCTGTCCCTGGACAAATTACCAATATTTATATAGTGTGCACACCTTAGAGAAATAATACACCAACACAGAGTTCTGGTATAAAGCTTTCTCTCGCTCAATTTATTACGTCAGCCGTCCTTTATATAGTTTTTAGTAATCAGATAAGTTACAATTAAGCAAAACATAAGGTTTATTCGGTAATTCATTGGTTCTGAGGTGTCCGCTTTTACAGAATCTCAGCAAAGCATTGGGTTAATGAATTAAGGGGTCTGTAGGTGTCATCCCACAGGGGGATGAGTCTTTCTCTCATTGGTCAGAAGTTTAGGACAAAGGGAAGATGGCGTTCTCCTCCTTGTGCTCAGGGTGTGATAAGACTTGTCATCCTTAACAGACCGGAAATAGTGCTGCCTACTTCTTGTATGCAGGGAAGTGACAAATCCTCAATTTTAGAGTCTCCCAATGATTCAGCATTTATTAGTAAAACTTGGTTATACGATAATACTGCAAAGATAAGATATGTAAGTAGGTGCACGAATACAGTTATGCATTTTGTACGGATCCCAATCCATAACAATGTGATGATTATAAGATCTATCACCCTCATAATAATGGTAGAATTTTTTTTATTTTTTTTATTATATTACCAATTCATATATATATTTCCAATACAGAAGCCTAATTAATATCCCATGGCATTAACCCAAGTTACTAAGAATTTTTTTTTTGTATTCTATGCTAAAATCAAAAATCATGAAATAAAATTAATACCATGAACCTTAAAAGTCCTTAAATATATCTCTTCTTCTTGTTCTGTGACATTCTAATGATGTAATACTAGTGTAGAACTTCATCATTTCTTATTATTATTCAACAGAATAAGATTTTGAACAGCATGGACCTCACTTGTCTCTTTTCACAAAGATGAATAAATCTCCAAATACATATGAGGAAATAAAAAAAGTGTATATTAGTGAATCTACAATAGTAAATTTCAAATTCAAACTACTTATCTCACTGTTGTTTTTTCTACCAATTATTCAACGTTAAATCATATACATTATAAATTCAGAGTATCATACAGGACTTGTAAAAATGCACTTGTGTTACTTTACATTATCCTCATAATTAAATTCATTATAGAGTCCTCTAAAAGGAGGGGAAGAAGGAAGGGGCTACTTCATACATCACATATGTCTATAAGTAAGTAAAAAAAAAAACACTTCATATATTAACTCTATTGCTATATAATATATTTACATTGGATGTACTAAAGTGTAATCATTAATCTTATTACACTCATCGTTCAACATAATATAATCCAATATTTGACTTCTTAATATTAACTTCAATCATTAGTTATTATATAAAGGCCATGACACTGTATAATTCATTAAGGCCATGAGGGATAACTGTATTTAACGAGTTATCAATCTAGTTTCACATTTTAGTAATTCATGTTCGAGATTTCCCAGTCTGATACCTAAGGTGATTTTATTAAGAACACAACACTGAATCTGAGGTTCACATGAATGCTTACTCAAAAAGTGGCGTGCTACCAAAGTCAACGTTTTGCCTTTTTCAAAATCTATTCTACTTCTCCTAATATTAGATCAATCTTTTTCTAAAAGATCTGCTCGTCATACCTACATAGAGAAGATTACATGTACATTTTAAACAATACACGACTCCCACTGTACTGCAGTTATAAAAACCTTTGATTCTTACAGGTTCTGTTCTATCAGTCAGATTTATTATAGATTTTATATATTGACATGAACTGCAGTGACCACAGGAGAAGGTACCATCCGTAATGAACCTTTTAGTTTTTGTTTTTTTCAAATTCTTTTTTATTGACACATATGCAGTATTCATTAACACAATGTTGTTTGACTTGCAGGTCAAACACACTTTTGCATAGACAGGTTTTTAAAACAACATACTAGAAAACTTTTACAACTTTATTGTCTATAATGGTTGTCATGGCCTGTCTATTTTGAACATCTGCTTTATGTGCCCAACATAACCTTTTTCCATTTTTTCTACTTTGCAGGAAATGTCTGCTAACTACTCCTTCCCTTCGAGATTAGGCCCGTTAGGGTCTTATATGTTAGCTAACTTGTTGCCTATTGATATATAAGGGTGTTTTTTTTTGTTTTTTTTTTATATAGCTCGAGATTCACCTTATGTACAAGATATGTGGGAAGTATAACATCAAACAAACAATAAATAAAAGAACTATGAACTTGTTACCTGTATCCTTCCTGCATACTTTTCCCTCCTTTTTTCCTGTCTATCCTCCTCAGTCTACGCAGCTCACCAGCAGTTGTCAACGCCCGAGGCACCCATCCCCTTGGCGAGGAGCTCCATCCCCAACTTGGTTACGCCTTCCCTCTTATGTGTACCAATCTCTATTTCTGTTCAAGTTTTTATTAAATTGAAATAGCTTTGTCCGATTCCATCCATCTGTCACAAATTTGACTAAACGTGGAGAGGGAGTTATTGATTGAGTGCTTCATTTTTTCGTATATCATGATGTGATTTAATTTTTTTATAACCTCTTGGGAGTCTAAGTGAGGTGATTTCCAATTCTTTGCGATGTGGCTTTTAGTTGCCAGCATGGCCATTTGTATCCACTTGTTATAGTTCTTGCTAACGCTTAATACCGGCATTCCCAGTAAGCATGTCTCCCTAGAGGGGTGTATTTCCCTGTCTAATACCTCAGAGATCATTGCAGTTACCTTTCGCCACAAGGCTTGTACTCTTGGGCAGTCCCACCAGATGTGGCCAAAGGTTCCTCTATCTGAGCAGTTCCTAAAGTACTCAGGGGGGGGGAAAGCGGATTTATCTTATTTAGCCTGTCAGGAGTTATGTATACCCTGTGTAGTACCTTAGTTGCTGTCTCAAGGTAGCTAAAGAAGAGGGAACCCTTGGTTAGCTCCCTGTGTATTTTTCCCCATCTCTGCGTGTCCCAGGCTATTCCTAGTTCCTGTTCCCGTTGTAGGACGTGTTTGGGTTTTTGATCTGCAGGCGGTTTGTTATCTAGCGAATAGATAGCGCCTATTATGCCTCTAGCTAGGGGAGTCTGCACACATAACTTCGAGAACCAGGTGTCTTGCGGGGGTCCCCACTTTTTGACCAATTCTCAGACTCTGTGGCACATTTTGTTGTAATTAAATATCTCCCTGTCTTGCAAATTATGCTTAATTATGAATTGTTCAGAGGTTAGGAGATTGCCGTCATGGTACCAGGACCCCAGTAGGTCCAGTTTCCGCGAGAGCCACCATGCTTTTGAGTCTCCCCCTAGCTCCTTTGCAAACTGGGACCCTGAGAGGACGGGCGTTTGATATGAAAGGGTATGTGCCAACTGACACTTGGAGTTCTCCCCTCTCCATTCCTGCAAGGATAGCTTAATCATTGGATTATTAAAGCCTGATTTTGATAACATGGGGAGTGTCGGGGACCAAATGATATTGTCCCATTTGTAGGGGTTCATTTGGTAGTTCTCTAGAAATACCCATACTGGTTGGTGTTCCCTGGAGTGGGCTTGTGGTAGGAAAGAAAGCTGGGCTGCCCTGAAGTAGTGTATCAAATTTGGGCAAGCCAAACCCCCTGCTTCTCTATCTCTATACATTAAGAACTTGTTGATTCTCGGGCGTTTATGTTGCCAGATAAATCTGAATACCGCCTTTTGGAACCTGTCTAGATTTCCTCTATGTATCCGAATTGGGAGTGTTCTAAAGAAGTATAAGATTTTGGGTAACATGTTCATTTTAAAGGCGTTTATTCTTCCTGTCCATGACAGGTTGTATCTATTCCACCTAAGTAAATCAACTTGTAGTTTTTTATAAAGGGGGCTATAGTTTTCTTTGTATAGTGCTGCCATCTCGGGGGTGAGATTAACTCCCAGGTATTTGATGCTTCCCCTTGGCCATGAGAATGAGTATCTATCCTTTAGGGCTTGCACCTGGTCTGAGGGTACTCTTGTGCTTATTATTTCAGATTTATCTGCATTAACTTTAAGTCCTGATAAGTTCCCAAAGCGGGACATTAAATCCATTAGGGCTGCTATTGAGGTTACCGGGTTTGTAAGCGTACACAGGATGTCATCTGCAAACAGGCAGCATTTCATTTGTTGGCATCCTACTTCGATTCCCTGTATTTTAGGACATGCCCTAATGGCTTGTGCAAGAGGTTCGATGGCTAGTGCGAATAGTAATGGGGACAGGGGGCATCCCTGTTTCGTACCTCTTTGAATGTTTATGAGATCTCTGTTATCCCCTGGGAGCTTCAGGCTTGCCGATGGAGTGTTATACATTGTGTTTACTAAGTTTGTGAATTTTCCTCTGATGCCGAATTTATCTAGTACCGCATGCAGGTAGGGCCATTCAACAACATTCTAAATCTAAGGCTACCGTGCTGAGTGGTACATTCACTCTTTTGGCTATGTGGGTAACATTTAGTATGCGTCGTATGTTATCCCCGGCCTGTCTGTATGGCACAAAGCCCACTTGGTCCTTGTGTATTAGTTTGGGATGGAATTTAACTACTCTTGATGCCATTAGTTTAGCTAGGACTTTAATGTCCCCATTCAGGAGGGATATTGGCCTATAATTCCTTGGGTTTAACGCATCCCTTCCTGGTTTAGGGATAAAGATTACATCTGCCTGGTTTAGCTCGGGTGGCATTGGTTTTCCTGATAGAATCTCGTTAAATAGTTTGCTTAAATGTGGGGCCAGGAGATTTGCAAGGCTCTTATAATACAAATTCGAGTAACCGTCCGGGCCGGGGCTTTTCCTGCCTTAAGAGTTTTGATAGTGTCGATAACTTCAGACAGGGTTATCTCTGCATTTAGATAGTCTAAGTCCCCCCCCCCCCGGAGATTTTGGGTATTTCTAGGCTGTTGAGAAAGTCCTGCACTATGAAGCTACTAGTTAAGTTTTTCCGCAGGTTAAGTCTGTGTGCAAGCATAGGGGAGGGCTTATTACCTTGGGCATAGAATTTGTGCCTAGTCTTCCTAAGGGCCTGTTCTGTTTTTTCGGCTAGGACCGCATCTAGTTCTAGTCTGGTGCTGTCCAGCTGGTTTCTAGAGACCCCTGGGTCTTTGGCCTGAGTTGCCCTTTCCAAGTACTGCAATTTTTTGAATAAGGCATTTTCTTTCTGAATATATTGTTTCTTTCTGGCAGCTGCCAGTTTGATCAAGGCGCCTCTAATGTAAGCTTTGTGCGCCACCCAGACCCATCCCATATTTGCCCCAAGTTTAACGTAAAGTATTCTTGAATGTCTTGTACTATTTTTGTTAGGATTCCTGGGTTGGTTAGTAGTGCCTCATTTAAGCTCCACTTCCCGGAGCCCAAGTCCCATCTGAATTTTTATGTTCACTACCGCGTGGTCAGACCAGGGGCAGGGGTAAATCTGGGCATCTACTGTGTGGTCAAAAAGTGAGGTGTGTGTAAGGAGGACATCAATCCTGGAATAGGAATTGTGTGTTGGAGAGTAATAAGAGTATTCCCTTTCCGAGGGGTGAAGTCCCCTCCAGGCGTCAGTCAACCCTAGCTCCCTTAATTGTGTATGGATTGTTTTGAGCTGTCTCAAGTTTCGCGTGGTTTGGTTTGCTCTTGACCTGTCTACAGAAGGCTCGAGAGTGAAGTTAATATCACTTCCAAGTATGATTTTGCCCCAGTCTTTCTGCTTCAAGGTGTTCAGCAATTTAATGAACGCTCTAGTTGGCGCTGTAGTGGGGGCATAGGTATTTACCAGTGATATTCTAAGATTTAGGATGGTTCCTGTTATTATTAGATAATTGTCCTCTTTGTCTTTGGTTTGTTTTTCTACTACGAATGGGAAATCACGGTGTATTATTGCAGCTAAGCCTGCTTTTTTGCTTTTCTGGTTGCATGTGTAAAATACTGGGTATTCCTTGTGTAGTGGGTACTTTGCCTTGGGCGAAATGGGTTTCTTGCATAAATACAACTGATGGATGGAATCTTTTATAAAATAGGAAGGCTTTGCGTCTTTTAAATTGGGAGTTAAAACCCCTTACGTTATGTGTTAGAAAGTTGTGCTCTACTTTAGCCATTGGTTTTTCGTGTAGTCAGCTGTGTATGTTTTTTTGTGGGGAGTGTGTATTGGCTAAGTTACCTGATTGAAGGACACTGAAGGCCCAAGGCCTGCTCCAGGGTCCCCCCATGGGTGCCTCGGGCGCTGAGACCGCCTGTAAACCGGACAGACTAGGAAGAAATGCATAAAAGATACAGAAGCTTAGTTCCAACAATTTAATAAACTTATAAAAACATTTTCTAACAACTTTGCAGTTTCCCTGTCTCCCTAACTTTTCCCTTATTTTGAGGCCTGTTGTTGTTATACCCGAAACTGGGTTTGACCTCTTAGGGAGAGGATTCCCGCCTGGGGGTTCTACCTGGGGAGTATTTAGGGGCTCTAAGCCCTCCTTAATCTTCATCCCACAAATCATTTAAGCCACCTCAGGAGCTCTGCTACTGCTATTTCTGTAAACCTGCATATAACAGTCTAATCATCTTTATCATAACTTATGAAGTCTAACTATTTGCTGCATTCTTCCACTGCTCAACCTGCTTGAGAAGAAGAAAAGTGTTCAATACTCTTCCTTATTGGTCGGCATCTGCATCCTCGTCGTTGGCTGACAGATCGGCCTCCAGAGCTCTTCCTGTGTGCTGCCTTTTCTGCTTTCTCAAAAGGACCTCAGCTTCTTCCACTGTGTGTACTCTGTAGGTGGATCCGTCTCGCTGGAATATTAGTGAAAATGGGAAACCCCACTTGTAGAGGATTTTGTGGCTGGACAATGTTTCCAGGACGGGTTTCATCTCCTTTCTTTTTTGCAGTGTGGACGGAGCCAAGTCCATGTATATTTGTATAGATGAGTTATCCGGGCCCTTGATTTCTTTGAACTTCCTCGCTGCTGTGAGTATGAGGTCTCTAGCACTTTGGTTAGCGAATCGTATTATTATGTCCTTAGATTGGTTGTTAGCCTTTGTCGGGCCCAGGGCCCTATGCGCTCTTTCAATAACCCAGTCTGCTTCGCTGCTTGTGGGAATAATCCCAAGGATGACCGCTCTTGAATATTGCATTATGTCTGATATGCTGTTTGGGACATTTCTCAGTCTTATATTGTGTCTTCGTGAGCGGTTTTCATGGTCTTCCACCTTATCGGTCAGCTCTTTTGTCTGTAAGGAGTGTTGCGCCATCACTTCTTGGTCATGCATCTGGGCTTCTGCTATCTGTTTGCTCTTCTAGTAGCTGCGTTCTTTGTCCCAGGCTGTATAGCTCCTTTTTGAGGTCTGTGATAGCAGTCGTCATTAGTTCTTGCATCATCAGCTTTATTTTCTCCATGTATCTGTCTGTTAGTTCCACCTGAGCATGTACTACTTCAGGTTCCCCCTCTCTGACCGGCGAGCTTGGGTTATGCGAGGATGTTGGCGAATCAGTTGGTGCTTTGTAAAATTCCTGAATGTTTCTACTCGCTTGATTTTTCTTGGGTTGGTGCTGCTGCGAGCCGCCATGCTGCCGTCTTGACCTGAGGGTTTGATCTATGGAGGTTGCCGTCTGCTGACTCTGAGCTGTAGGTGAAGCAGGCTAGGTTATTTTCTGAGTTGAGCGTGAGAGTTCAAGTAGGCTATTGCTTTTCTGGTAGCAGGCTCCTGCAGGTGGCTTGCATAGTTCAATGAGTTATTGCATCATGCTTTTTGTATTGTTTGCCGAGTTGCAGACCCGGCGGATCTTTCCTTGTGTGAGCTAGCCACCTGTTCTGTAGCATGTCCTCGTGGTCTATTACCCTCTGTATAGTTAGGGTGGATGCTGGATTTATGAACTGTTTCTAGGGTGTTTTTTTTTTAGTGGTCTTATGTATAGCACAGTGTGGTTTGGGGGAACAGTCCTGGCTTGCACTGTGTTTAGGTCCTCGTGGTAGTTTGGTGAGTTAGGCTGGAGTCCCTCCTTTATAGCCTGCTCAGTCAACCACTATTGCTATGAAGGCCCTGTTCCTGTGACCGTGTATGAGGGTCTACCACCCTGTAACTCACTCCTGCCCTCTTTGGTCTTAGTTTGCCTGGTGCTGTGCTTGCTTTGGTCCTGGGGTGCTGGGTATCCCTTCTCCCAGGGGCTTATGTGTGGGGAATGAGAAGCGGTGCTTCTGTGCAGAGTGGTGCTTACCTCCAGGAGCAGCCTCTCCTTGGTGCCTAGACCCCTTGCCTCTCACCTGCTCCGGTGCGGCGGGAGGCCAGGTGGATTGGGCCTCGACCGCCTGTGCGGCTTCCGAGGTAGGTTTTAATTGTTGGGGGTTATGTGCTGGCTCTAGGGTGCTTCGGGTCGCCCTTGATAGGCTCCGTTGGGCTGCGTTGGAGTTTGTTGACGGGCTCACGGTGTGCTATTCGCCGGGGAGGCCTGATGGAGTAGGCCTCAACCACGCGGCACGTCAAATTTCACCTATCTCCCCGATTTTGATATCAAACGAATCGTCTGCACCTCCCTGTGTCTGTGGTGGGTTCTATTTTTTATTTTGCCTTGGGGTAGAGGGCAGATTGCAGTGGATTCTCTCCTTTTGGGTTGGAGCTGCGTTCATGCACGTCTTGCTGCTTCCCCCGTTAGGCCACGCCCCCCATGAACCTTTAGTTTTAACTTGATTTGAGAAGTGACTATTCACAAGCCTATCTCTTCTAGATCCCACATGTGAATTTATTGTTAAATATAGCAAAATCATTACTAAGGCCAAAACAGACGCCAGAGTGAATAGCACAGAGAAAGGACAGTGGTTAGTACTTATAGAACGAATTTACACAAGATAATTATTAACATTCGCTTATATTACTGAAGATACCATTAGCCTTATATCAATACTCATGGCAAGTTACTAATTTCATAAAAAAGTGAATGTATATGTTTTTGCTTGTTCAATGTTGATGGCATATAGATAGCGATACATATCGCTATCATTGGTACTTATCTACAGTATTTGTATATTTATATATGTTTATGTTAGAATACTTTTTCAACTTATTGCAGTATTTTTGCACATTAAATATATTCTTAAATAGATGTAGAGGATATTTTTCTTTTTTTTTCCCACTTTGTTTTAGGAGGTTAGTGTACTCATGTTGTGGTGTATCACCAAATTAATATATATAAATATTACACAAGGTTCGTCTACATTAAAAGGTATTTATTAAAAGGCAACAACACAATACTATAAATGTATCACAAACACACAGCCCAGACCCACGGAGCAACAACCCTTTTTAAATCTATCTACCTATATAGTAATCCCCTTTCCCAAACGCTTTATCTCACCCACGGTTAGACCATCGCCATCACCTCCATCACCCTCACCATCAAGGAAGAAACAGGAAGCAACAGCAGTTTCCTGCCTGGATATACCTTTAGTTGCATCACTTCCTCCAGCAATTGTGGGAGGGAAGTAAAGATTCTTGGCCCTCCTACCTAGACCTGTTTAAGGAGGTCCTGAAAGGAAGATAAATTACCATGCAAGGAAGACAAGTTACCACACATGTCCCTCATTTTTTTCTGTTTATAATCCCTAGGGGGGTAAGTGGCAGATCCCCATTCGCCACAATTAGTTAGCATTGCACCTTAGGTATGGAATTGTAGTTCGTTCCCCAGGAGCTAGTGGCGGGCTCCAGTACTGCTACATTTAGTATTGATACAGGGATCTTAGATTTTTTGGTTTATTAGTATATCTTTGAGTTATTGATTATTAGAACTTTATTTCATCAACATCTACTCAGCACTTTATATTTACATAATATTTTTTGGAGAATATTTACACATATGTTGGATAGTATTTATATTATATTATTATAAGCATGGTATGTTTATTGTTTATTTATATTACTGTATAATAAGTATCACATATATTTTAACAGTATGTATTTACATTGTGTATTGGTTAAGTTAAAACAATTTTTTTGTATCTTTTCCATTTAAGTGTGACGGCATATTTTACTTTTATGTACTTGATTTTAAATATGTTTTATTATATTTCATATTAATTAAATACAAGTTATATTTTAATTCAGTAGTCTGGCTCTAGATTAGACTTCTTTACCCTAAACAATTTTTTTAGATACAATTAGATGGCTTTAATGGGTGTTTGTTTCTGTCTCTCCCTTTAGTATAGTATAGTATTTGAGGTTGAATAAAGACTGTTAGTCCAGCAAGTTCAACCCTTTTAGTTCTCTCTTGATCTGTTTGCTATTAATTGTTAATTGATCCAGAGGAAGGCAAACAAACAAAAAAAAAAACATTGAAACTTTGCCAATTGTCTCATAAGGGGGGGAAAAAGCAAAATTCCTTCCTGACCCCAGAAACTGGAGAGCAAATTTCTCCGTGGATCAATATTCCTTCATTAGTTATCTAGGATAACCTTGAATGCCCTCTTTATTAAAAAGTATTTCTAACCCCTTTTTGAAGTTATCTATTGAATTCACTGTCACCACCTCCTTTGGTAGAGAATTCCACAGTTTAACCACCCTAACTGTGAAGAACCCTTTTCCTTCTTTAAGGTGAAATCTTTTTTCCTCTAACCTCAAGGGATGTCCTCTTGTCAGTTGAAAATCTCTTGCTATAAAAAGCTCACTTGACAAAGCCTTATATTGACCCTGGATGTATTTAAATAAGGTAATCATATCCCCTCGCAGACGCCTTTTTTCTAGCGAAAATGCGTTTAATTCGGTTAGTCTTTCTTCATAACTTAGCTCCTCCATTCCCCTTATTAGTTTTGTTGCCCTTCTCTGTACTTTTTCCAGCTCTAAAATGTCCTTTTTACGAAGTGGTTCCCAAAATTGTACTCCATATTCCAAATGAGGGCGTACTAGAGATTTGTATAGCGGCAGAATTATATCTGCTTCCCTTGCATCTATACCCTTCTTAATACATGCTAATATTTTACTTGCCTTAGCAGCTGCTGCTTGGAATTGAGCACTGCTACCTAGGTGGTTGTCCACTAGTACTCCTAAATCCATTTCAATATCAGATACCCCTAGATTTGCTCCATTAAGATTATAAATTGCATGGCTATTTTTCCTTCCCAAATGCATAACCTTACATTTATTTTATTTGCCATTAAGCCGACTATTTCTCTAATTTATGCAAATCCCTTTGTAGGGAAAGTACATCATTATCTGATTTAATTACCTTGCACAACTTAGTGTCATTAGCAAAAATGGAGACCCTACTTTCGAGTCCTACTTCTACGTCATTAATAAATATGTTAAAAAGGAGAGGACCTAATACTGAACCTTGAGGAACCCCACTTACCACATTAGTCCAATCTGAGTATGTTCCATTTAAAACGACCCTTTGCTTCCTGTCTTTCAGCCAGCTCTTGATCGATGAGCAGATATTTACTGCAATTCCCGTATCCCTTAGTTTGCTCAAAAGTCTCCCATGAGGCACTATATCAAAAGCCTTTGCAAAATCCAAAAAGACTACATCCACTGAGTTGCCCTGTTCTTCCCATTAATATATTTAAAAAATAGTTTAGGGTTAGTCTTACCTTCCTTTGCAACTGACTTCTCATTTTCTATTTTAGCCAGTCTAATAGCCCTTTTGCAAGCCTTGTTGATTTCCTTATAGTCATATAAAGCTGCCTCTGTTCCCTCCTTCTTGTATAACTTAAATGCATGTTTCTTTTTCCTTATCATGATCTTTAAGTCATTTTTAAGCAACATGGGATGTGATTTACTCCTATTCATTTTATTTCCACCTCGTACATGCCGAAGAGTATGCTTATTTAGTAAGAATTTGAATGTTGTCCATTTATTTTCAGGATTTTTTCCTGTACGTTTTTTGTCCCAGTCTATAGGTAGTATTGCTGCCCTTAGCCCATTCAATTTAGCCCTTTTAAAATTTTGAGTTTTTGTTGGTCCGTTACAGCTCTGTTTTTTGTATTCAATCTCAAATGAGACTGTGTTGTGATCACTGTTACCCAAGGGTTCCCCTATTTTAACATTTGATATTATATCAATATTACTTGTGATGACTAAATCCAAGATGGCCCCATTTCTAGTAAGCTCTTGTATAACCTGGGCCAGATAATGATCCCTGAGTGTATTCAAGAACCTACTCCCTTTAGCTGAGCTGCTGGTCTCATTTATCCAGTTTATTTCAGGGTAATTAAAATCTCCCATTATTAGAACTTGCCCATGCTTAGCTGCATTTCCAATCTGTAACAATAATTGTATTTCTTCACTTTCAACTATATTTGGGGGTTTATAGCATACTCCCACCAATATGCGTTTAGAATTAGCTCCTCCACTATTTAGCTCAACCCACAAAGATTCAATGTTGCCGCTAGTTCCAGCATAAATATCTTCTCTGAATATAGGCTTAAATTCAGGCTTAACATACAGACAGATCCCTTCTCCTCTTTTATAATTTCCCCTATCTTTCCTAAATAGGTTATAACCATCCAGATTAACAGTCCAGTCATGAGATTCAACCCACCATGTTTCAATAATGCCTATTAAGCCCTATTTTTCTTGTACTGCTAATAATTCTAGCTCGCCCTTTTTCCCAGCAAACTTCTTGTATTAGCAAGCATACACTTTATGTTGCTATGGCTCTGCCGTTGTGAAGTGCTTGCCACTGTATTTCAGAACCCTATTAATACCTCCCTACTGTCTATTGTAACCCTCCACCCTTCTCCTCCCCCATGGGTAACTAATTCATCTTTTCCCTCTCTACCCTTTTTACCCCAATACTTCTATATAGTCCCTCACCCCACCTACAAGTTTAAAAACTCCCCCAGCCATTCTACTTTCACATATTATGATTAGCCACATCCGTCATCTATTTCTTCCTCTATAGTAATATCATATTAATTTACAAAATTGTTACATATGATTAAATTATTGAAACAGCAAATTTCAATAAAATGTAATATTTCATAAACTAAGAGGAATACCTCAGTATACAGGTAGTCCTACCAAAAATCCTTTTTTTATTTTCAACTGTATATAGCTGACAAGATGTGGCCGTCTGTATCTAATCTTATATAAATTAGGCTTATTGCAGTTGTAAATAGTGATTCACATTTGCCCTCACAGCTTAAGTCTAATAACTTTTCCACAGTGCAAACCTCTTACCTACAATCAAAGCATATATTTAAATGCACAATAACAATTTCTATTATAATATTGTATAATCCATAAGATAGCTATAGTCGATATTGACCAATCAAGTGGAAAAATCAGAGAATCATATTAAGACCAATTGATCTTTATATTTATCCTAGAACTGTATTATCTCAAGAATTATTTCCCTCAAGTGGTATATAATATCTTGGTCTACGGTCACTTTATTCCTTATACACTAGGAAATGATTTTTCAATTTCCTTGAATTACACGGATATCAGTCTCACATTTTTGTAAATATTTTATTATCTCTTTCCATGGGACAACACTGAAGAAAGGACACTCTGCTACAATGTAAAGTAGTAAGTGTACAGCCTGTATAACAGTAAATTTGCTGTCCCCTCAAAATAACTCGGTACACTGCCATTAATGTCTAAACTGTTGGCAACAAAAGTGAGTACACCCCTAAGTGGAAATGTCCAAATTAAGCCCAAAGTGTCAATATTTTGTGTGGCCACCATTATTTTCCAGCGCCTCCTTAACCCTCATGGGCATGGAGTTCACCAGAGCTTCACAGGTTGCCACTGAAGTCCTCTTGAACATCATGGAGCTGGTGGATGTTAGAGACCTTGCACTCTCCCACCTTCCATTGGAGGATGCCCCACAGATGCTCAATAGGGTTTAGGTCTGGTGACATGCTTGGCCAGTCCATCATCTTTACCTTCAGCTTCTTTAGCAAGGCAGTGGCCGTTTTGGAGGTGTGTTTGGGGTCGTTATCATGTTGGAATACTGCCCTGTGGCCCAGTCCACGAAGGGAGGGGATTAATTCTTGCAGGTGGTATAGCTTCCCATTCGTCTTGGCAAAATGCCTCCAGGTCATGCAAAGTCTTTGGTCGCCTTGCATGAACCGTACATGTGAGATCTCCCCAGAGTGGCTCGATGATATTAAGGTCAGGAGACTGTAATGGCGACTCCACAACCTTCACCTTTTTCTGCTGTAACCACTTGACGGTCAAGTTGGCCTTGTGCATAGGGTCATTGTCATTCTGTAAAGTCCAAAAGCATCCCATGCGCAGCCTTCATGCAGAAGAATGCAAATTGTCTGCCAGTATTTTCTGATAACATGCTGCATTCATCTTGCCATCAATTTTCACAAGATTCCCTGTGCCTTTAGAGCTCACACATCCCCAAAACATGAGTGAGCCACCACCATGCTTCACAGTGGAGATGGTATTCTTTTCACTATAGACCTTGTTGACCCCTCTCCAAACATAGCGCTTATGGTTGCAACCATAAAGGTCTATTTTGGTCTCCTCACTCCAGTGTGCCAGAAGCTGTAAGGCGTGTCAAGGTGTTGTCTGGCTTTTTTGTGGCATTGGCACAGTAAATGCTTATTTCTGGCAACTCGACAATGCAGCTCATTTTTGTTCAAGTATTATCGTATTTTGCTCCTTGAAACAACCACACAATCTTTTTTTCAGAGCAGCCTGTATTTGTCCTGAGGTTACCTGTGGGTTTTTCTATGTATTCCAAACAATTATTCTGTCAGTGGTGGCTAAAATCTTTATTGGTCTACCTTACCTTGGCTTGGTATCAAGAGATCCACAAAGTTTCCACTTCTTAATAAGTGATTGAACAGTACTGACTGGCATCTTCAAGGCTTTGGATATCTTTTTATATCCTTTTCCATTTTTATAAAGTTCCGTTACCTTGTTTCGCAGGTCTATTTACAGTTCTTTTTTGCTCCCCGTGGCTCAGTATCTAGCCTGCACAATGCATCCATGTGAGAGCTAATAAACTCATTGACTAATTATACACAGACACTAATTGCAATTTAAAAAGCCACAGCTGTGAGAAATTAACCTTTAATTGCCATTTTAACCTGTGTGTGTCTGTAACAAGGCCAAACATTCAAGGATATGTAAACTTTTGATCAGGGCTATTTGGGTGATTTCTGTTATTATGATTTAAAAAGGAGCCAAACAACTATGTGATAATAAATTGCTTCATATGATCACTATCCTTCAATAAAAGACATTTTATTTGCATGATCAATCATATTTTCAAAATAAATATCAAAATCTAAATTTCACATTTTCTACTAGGGTATGCAAACTTTTGATCCCAACTGTATATGCTGTAGCAGTTGGATTTCCAACAACCCATTGTTTTATTTAGGTGCACCAGGGTATATTTCTTGGAAGCTGCTGTAGCAGCTCTTATTCTGAATGATTGGCCTAAATAAGAAAATGTAAGAGCTAGTCTGATGTAGTGTATACATTTGTTGGTGGGGAGTGGTTGATTTACAAGGTGGTGACTGGACACAATTGATCTTGGGTTGGGTAGTATGTGATGGAAATTGGTAAATGACTCGTTTTAATGAAATGGATATTCAGTGCGCAGTAATCCTGAGGAAATGTGATTCTGTTTCGGGGGTTTTTGATTGAGAGATAATGAACTCACTAGCCTTGAGAAATGCCATTTTATTGGTAGCCAAAACACATAAAGAAGTGTTTATCCCAAATTAATTGCCAGCGAGGAATGTAACGGTTTGAAAATCAGTGGGGAGCCTTATAGGTTTAGAAGGTAATGAATTGCAAGAAAATTAATCCGTTACGGACAGGATGGGTAAACCGAAAACTATGTAAACCAAGGTAGCATTTCCCATAGGAATTAATGTAAATTGAATAAATCCATTCCGGACCCCAGATTTTTCACGTTTTCTCACATTTTATTTTAAACAAAACCCTAAAACTAAACCAGCATTACTAAATAACATTGATTCCATCAAATAACTTAGGCCCTCATTCTATTATCGGCTGTAAATCGGCCGCAAAGCTCCGATTCCTTGCGGGGCTCCCGTTACCTTGCAATTCAAATAGACGGCGCCGCAAGGATACCCCCTTACGGCCGGCCGTATATCTTGCAGCTCTGTAAATGCTAGGGATCATAATGGGGGACATGAGGATTAATAGCAACCCCCTCTCAAGCTTGCACATCAGCCCAAATCCGAGATTTCATTAACTGTTTATTTTCTGGCCGCAGCGTGGGCGGGTCTGAGGTGCTCCAAGCCCTCTGGACTTTTTCCACAGATATTTGACATAAATTAAAATACAATTTATTTACGGATTTTAGTGTAGGGGAATGTTGTGCTATGAATGCTAACACCTACAATCACTTTATAGTCTCCTCATAGTGCAGGATGGCTTTATTATGGCTTTATTATGTGCTTAATTGTGTGCTTGCGGGACCTTTTTGCAATTGAATAGCAACCAGGATTTTCTTGCGGGCGAAACTCTTGCGGCCGTTTAAGATCAAAGGCTTTCCTCTGGCGCGTGCATCCGCAAGGGATAACAAGGCGCCTGCCGGAGTCCCCGGCCGGAAGGGAATGGAATAGGCAAATAGCTTGCGGCCGGTCCTTGCGGCCCCGCATCTCCTACGGCCGATAATAGAATGAGAGCCTTAGACTTTAACTTCACTTTAAATGTACTGAGAGGACTTGAGGGCCCATTGGGGTAATGGGGATGTGAAGGAGGAGACAGGCTATTGCTTGGAACTTTGGTTCTTATATGCACAGGCTGCACTTTGCCTCTTATAAGCACAGGCTGGGCACACTTTCTCTGACTGGGCTATCTTACTGGGCACACTGACAGACTGGGCACTCCTTGATATGCTGGGCACAGTGACTGGTCAAAGTATGTAAAGTCTCTTAGGGACATAGGGGAACATGTTGAAGTTGTGGGAAAGAGAATAGAGTGTGATATCTCTATAGGGATTGAAGATTTAAGTTGGGATATTATATCACATGAAACTTAATTAGTGGATATGAATTTGATAGCTAAATTACTCCACTTTGATCCCCAGGTCTAGCCTAAAATTAAAATACTTGTCTGGGCATACTGAATCCAAAGTGTGAAGGCCAGTTAGATTTTATCATTTTGTTTCTGTATAGCACTTTGGAATGAGAATCTGATGTGAATATCACATATATGGCGATGAAGTAGTAGGTATGGTCAGGAAGAATGACCAGCCACTCCTCCATGAATGGAGGAAAGAGGACCATAGAGTGAGATCTTTGATTACTTAAAGTGGTTATGGTCTGTTGATTGAATGATTTGGTCATATGGGCTGTGTGGTAATGGGGCTTTTGGCTACTGGTTTCTCCTTTGAGATCCATATAAATAGCAGAGATTCCAAGATTCTTTTTTTGTACTTTTTATTAAAAAGTCCAAAATACAAAAGAAATAGCTTACTCCAGCATAAAATAAAATTCTGCATAAACGTACTGGCTTAACATTAGGAACACCCTTACTAGCCCTGAAGCCGCTTCTCGGCCTTCAGGTAAAAACATACAGTCCACTCTTTAAACAGTCGTCTTTCAATTTCTCACAATAGGGTGGGGTTCTGGCCCGCCCTACTCTCCAGATACCCCAACTTCCAGGGACCCTTAATACCCTCTTTCGGTGAAGGCTAAAATCTGTTAAATTCACAGACTTCTCCCTGGGGTATATTATAACAGTCTCAATAATGGCACCTCATTCCACAGGCTTTTCACTCCAGGCTTTTCTTCCAACTCTGAGATAGCACCAATCAGTCTCCTCTGTAAATACTGCTGTGGCAAAATCCTTGCAGCAGCTCCTCTGCAAATCCCCTTTTTCCCTGCAGCAAACAGTCTCCTGGGTAAAGGCTCTTTGTGTCACAAATCCTCTTTCTCTGTAGCTCCAGCAATCCCTGTTGCAGACTTCTCAGTTTGCGCTCTGAGCTGTGCAAACTGCAGCAGTCCAAACCAAACAGCCTTTTTACTCCAGACTGTAAACTTTCAGGCTCCTCTCAGCCTGGTACAATTTCTGCTTCCAGCAGACAAAGTAAAAGATACTGCGTTCCTCTCACTGGCAGATAACTTCTTAGCTTGCTTCAGACTGAGGCCTTTACTCACACTGGCCTCACTCTGCTAGGCCAAACAGGGCCTCATTGCCGGGGACTCCACCCATCTCTCTGCTGTTGTCTTAAAGGAAATCCACAGCTGGACTTCAATTAGCCTCTGATCACTGCCTGGAGTTAACTCTTTCTTTCTTCCAAGAAATCTTCCAGCCTCTTTAATTAAACCCACCTCTAGGGGCATTCTTTGCTTCACTCTGTTACAGCTGGTAAACTACGCGTGAATGATTGACATTATGGCAATATTTTAGTGGTAAAATGAATATGCCCATCGAGAGCCTGAAGATCTTTGAGGATGCATTCCTTTTCAACGCATTTACAAGGGATTTGATGTACACTTGGAATTTGTTTTCTGAAAGACACGTCTCTATTCTGTCAGTGTCAATTACAATACCCAAAAATTATGCTAGTGAAAGCAACTTATATGTGGAATACATCATGCGTAAGGCCAGTCTGGATAAACCAAAGAAGGAATCAATATTGCTGGGATTAGTCAACAACCTCAAATATGTGGATGATGCTACTCTGATGGCTGAAAGTGAGGAGGAACTAAAGGGCCTATTGATGAGGGTAAAAAAGAATGTTTAACATTAAAAGAAGAAGATCATGACAAATAGCAGTCTCAGTTCCTGGCATATAGATGAAGAACTGGATGTAGTGGCATATTCTATTTTCCTGGGCTCCATGACCTGCAGAGTTTACTTCTGGGGAGGAAAACTATAGCAAGTCTAAACCAACTATTAAAAAGTAAATATACTACACTGTCAACAAAGGTCTGCATAGGTAAAACTATGACATTTCCAGCAGTCATGCACACATCTGAGAAGTGGACCATAATGAAGGCTGATCTCTATAGAATTGACTCCTTTGAAATCATGGTGCTAGAGAAAACCGGATAGAGTTCCTTGGACTGCAAGAAGACTCAATCAGTCAGTACTACAGGAAATCAAACTAAACTGTTCACTGGAATAATTGATCATGAACCTAAAGCTCAAATATTTTGTCCATATCATGAGAAGACGGGATTCTCTAGAGAAGATTTCGATGCTTGGAAAGGATGAAGGCACATGAAAAAGGGGCAGAGGCAGAGATGGATAAATGAGGTCATTGAAACAATGAACATGAGCTTCCATGAGTTCATAGAGGCAAGGATTGACATAGGAGTCTGGTGTGCCGTGGACTATAGGGTCAAGGAGAGTTGAAAATAACTGAATGACTAAACATTATCAGTCCTATTAGAAGTCCTGTTTCTGAAGCAGCCACTACAAAATTCAATATTGGCCTTACTGTTACATTGACCCTTTTCAGGGTCTAATCTAAATTTTTATGATACAAATACATTCCATTTGGACAACCAAAACTACCACCATCTTTACCACCACTACTAAGAGCAGGACTTCAAGTTAATCAGGCAACATAAGAGGATACATGGACACTGATAGAAGACACAAGCACATCAATACACATATGGGAGGAGGGCCCTTGTCTTAAACAAGTCTGTACAGTCTCTAGGGGGGTAATTGCAAGGATTATAAATGTGATTTTGTTTTGAGGTTTTTAAAACCTCAAACCTCTAGGCCCCTACATTTAGAGAACTAGTCTCGCCTAAGACTGAATCCTGCACTGCTACTCCATCAGGTGTAACTGATCAACAATATTTGCATGGGTGGGCATTAAAGTCATACTACCAAGATAATAATATTAAGCAATGGTTGGAATAAATGTTATGAGGTAATCTGAACTAATCCCTACTTTTCGAAACCACTTCTGATATTTAAATACACTCTGTGAATTAATTAAAATTGAATATTTAAGGGACTAGATAGAAGTAATGGGATACAAAGTGTAGAGGGTGTAAGAAACAAATTAACTAGTCAAGCGGGAGAAGATGGGGGAGGGTTAGTACAGTCAATAGGGAGGTATTGTTAGTATAGTGGCACTCACTTCAGAACTACAGACTCATAACATAAAGTGTATGTTTGCTAATGGCAGAAACTTGCCAGGAAAAAATGGGAGAGTTAGAATTATTATCAGTTAATGAGGAATGGGATTTAATAGGCATTACTGAAACGTGGTGGGATGAATCTCATGACTGGACTGTTAATCTGGATGTTATATCCTATTTATGAAAGATGGTGGAACTAGCGATAATGGTGAATGTTTGTGGGTAGAGTTAAATAGCGGAGGAGCAAATTCTAAAAGAATATTGGAAGGAGTATGCTATAAACCCCCAAATATAATTGAAAGTGAGGAACTGCAGTTATTGTTACAGATTGAAAATGCAGCTAAGCATGGTCAATTTTCAATAATAGGAGATTTTAATTACCCTGAAATAAACTGGATGAATGAGACCAGCAGTTCAACGAAGGGGAGCAGGTTCTTGAGTACACTCACGGATCATTATCTGGCCCAGGTTATACAAGAACCTACTAGAAATTAGGCTATCTTGGATGTAGTCATCACAAATAATATTGATATAGTATCAACTGTTTAAATAGGGCAACCTTTAGGAAACAGTGCTCACAACACAGTCTCATTTGAGATTGATTTAAAAAAAAAACTGTAAGGGGGCAACAAAAACTCTTAATTTTAAAAGAGCAGATTTTAATGGTCTAAGGGCAGCAATACAAAGTATAGACTGAGACAGAGAACTGACAGGTAAAAATACTGAACATAAATGGACAACATTTAAATCCATACTAAATATACATACTTATCACCATATACCATGTGGAAAAAAAAGTAGGAGGAGTAAATCACAACCTATGTGGCTTAACAATGACTTAAAGATGAAGATGAGGAGTAAAAAACAGTCATTTATTTCATACAAAAAAGAGGGGACAGAGACTGCTTTACGTGAGGAAGTCAACAAGGCTTGCAAAAGGGCTATTAGACTGGCTGAAATAGAAAATGAAAAGTTAGTTGCAAAGGAGAGTAAGACTAACCCTAACCCTCAATAAAGAGACTAGATTGGCAAACAATGCTAAAATAGATAATACAACAAGAAATAATCTTTAATAAAATTGCATTTAAAAAAATGTGAAAAACGCAGAGAACCAATCAAAGTCCCCAATAGGTGACCAACAGCATTAAAAAACAAACACATTCAGAAGGTTGAAAGATGTGGCATAAGCAAGGACCCAATATGTGGTGTGTGAATGGGGCTAGGTGTCTACAGTGTAACTGTGACAGAATACTATGAAAGCATGTAATAAATACTGGAAGTGTATAAGGTCCAAAGGATGTGAACAGTGGCTGCGTGATAAATGGAAACTAATGTGGGAAAGCAAAGTGCTTGTGAGAATGTGTACAGTGATAATGTATAATCAATGGGGTGAGAGTGTTGGAATGCTAAATATATTGACCTTTGTGGAACAAGGTCTAAGAAAGTGCATGTGTGCATAAAGTGCATGTATAGATAATAGGTGTAAAAGAGGGGGGACAATGTAAATGTAATCATAACGCTGTAATGTGAAAAGAAGTGAATACAGTAAACAAAGTGAGTATATAAGAAAACAATGGAAATGAAAGGAAAAATATGTATGTGTTGGAAAAAAGTGTATATGTGCTATATAGATATATGTCCTAAATAAATATACTGTATAGATTTACTACATAAATATATGCTATATAAATATACTATATAAATATATAAAAAGTAGTGTAAAAAATATATATATATATATAAATAGTAGTGTAAAAATGTGTACCAACTCTTCTGGAGTGAGTAGGGAATGAGTAGAGTCAATAAATACAATGTGTCTGTACAAAACTGAAAATGCCTCCTTTACAATAAACTATCAGGTGCTGTAAAACTGCTGCAGAAAACTGCAGTCTTATTCAATAAAGCTGAACCTGATGGAGGTGAGGATGCCCACATGAGTCTAAAAATAATATGGTAGTCAGAGCGTGAGGATTAATCCCAGATACTTGGGAAATACTCACAGCTCATCACTCTGGGGTAAATTTGAATCCTCACATCATCTCCTCACCAGGCCGTTTAGATATAGCCAGAAGGATCAGGAGTACAGTGGAGCAGACACAAAGAACTTGCCTGACCGGACGCCGATTTCGCGTGTGTACGCTTTCTCAAAGGCAGTGGTACAAAGGACTCAATGGTAAAATGCTGTGTTCGCGGGGTTTCTCTTAAACTAGTCAGCAAAGCATCCTGTTGGTAACGTGCGTCATGGGGGCGGTACCGAATTGACGCCCTCACGCTACGCGATGCATTATGGGAAAATTTACCTGAGCCTACGAGACTGAAAGGAAGGGAATGTACAAGAAAGACCTAACACCTAAACCAGAGGATCATGGGAGGGAAGAAGGAAATAGAAAATCTCAGGAATAAAAGTAAGTAAAAGGAAAATCTGGAAAGGAGAAAAAAGAAGGAAGGGAAGGGCAGTATAACAGAAGTATAAGAGAACGCTCCTACCAAAAAGGTGAAGAGCAAAATAATAATAGGTAAACACCAGAGAATTGATAATTAAGTATTACTTCATGCAAGTTATAAATTCAATAGAAATAGAAAACACATCTATATATATTTAATTAAATGTGGTTGGGTATAATAATAATGACAATGACCCACAATAATGTGTTGAATGAAATGCAAGATATTTTTCCTTGTATAATAAAAGGTGTATAAATACCAACAATAAAGAAGCCCACATATTGTAGATAAAGTCTGTATTTAAAATAAATAGTGTAAATTCAAAAAATTAAGAGATATATTAAAAAACTCTTTAAATGCTTATATTAGAATTCCTTGTATGCAGGAAATGATCTGCTAATGCTCCCCCCCCCCCCAAAAAAAAGAAGGGGGGGGGTGTGCTAGAAAGAAGGGGAGGAAAAGGGGAGGAAAAGGAAAGAAATAAAGGTGAAATACATAATAATAAAATTAACCCTGAGTATCTTAAATAAGATAAAATAACAGATCTTAGAGGATTTTCAGACCACCACTTGGCCATATTGAGGGGAACCATCTGTGTAGACCCCCGTAATAAAAAGGAAAAAGGAGAAAGTTAGATAAAAGGAGAAAATGAGAACCCTTCATTATGCCCCCGAGGGGACTGTGACTGCAGAAGATAAATCCACTCGCTTTCTTTCTGGAGGAGTAAAGTGTTGTAATCTAATGCCTGCCATGTTGTTGTTATGAAAGATTCGTATATGTCTGGCGACCGGGGTGTCCAATTGAATTTTTACTGAGAGTACGTGTTCAAGAATACGTCTTCTGAATTGCCTCTCCGTTTTACCCACGTATAGACGCCCACAGACGCACACCAACACATAAACTACATAAGTTGATAAGCAGTTTATGAAACTTTTAAGAGGATAAGTTTTGTTGGTCACCGGGTGCTTGAATCTCTTTTCAGGAGACACAAAAGGACAAGCTTTACATTTTAGGCATCTAAAAAGGCCCACCGGGGAGCAAAGCCATTGTTTGGTGGTACAAGATGTAGGACCTTTAGAAATGATCTGACTTGGTGGTCTACCTTTTTGATAGGTGACGCTTGCTTGAGGAGATATATGTTTCTTAAGGTCAGGGTCCTCATAAAGTAAGTACCAATAGTTGTTAGGTATCTTATAAATAGAATCGCTATTTGAATCGAATGTCATAATATATCTGGTAAGGTTGGTGTTTGTATTTCTTCAAGGTTGGTATAGAAGACCGTTGCGATCGGATCGGCAGGCTCTTTGAAATGCC
>CM050163.1:425079503-425082003 GCA_027410445.1 Discoglossus pictus | reverse complement strand
AGGAAACATAATAAAATTTTAAGAGACAAACAAGACTTTAGTTTTAAAAGAGCCTATAAAGTGGAATGCATACACAAACCACGAGAAGATCAAGATCCAAGTTCATCAGAATACTCCGAACAAGAGGAAAATGTAGCCACATATGATGAAAGAAGGCTACCATGTCATCCTAATTTTCCAATAGCAGGGATGTTTACCAGATCACTACTAGGAAACAAGCAAAATCCCAGTTTACCACCCACTGATTTTTTAGGCAGGGGGCGAGGCCGAAGACCTACAAGAGCCAAGAAAAGCAGAGGGAGAGGAAGAGCAAAGGGGAACAGAGAAGAATCAGGTCAACATCCCTACCCTCCAAAGGAATAATAATAGAATCAAATATGGATGAAAAAAGACTTACCAAAAATGAGCAATATAATGAAGAGACTGAGAATGATAATATGAGTATACAATACCAATAAACTGAAGAATATTCAAATAGCAGTATAAAACATCAAAATGTTGGTAATAAAATGACCATGGAAAAGAATTTGGAACAAATGATTACTAAAAACTATAAGAAGTGTAAAAAGGTAATCAACATAGAAGGTGAAAAAGGAAAATTACATGATGAGACCACATCAGGTGCAAAAAGAAAAAATCAAATTATAAATCTTTCCAAATTGCAACTCAATGTAGAACACATTAATCTGCTTGAAAAGGGTCTTTCATTTGTACCATCACAAAATTCAGATTTGTTCACGAACATAAAAGATCTCAACTTGTTCACCAGGAAACTTGCACTTAGAAAACACTTTATAGAAAAAAAGACAAAACAAATGGAAGCACTAGGACTCCCCTATGAAGACAATATTGTCCTCCAGAATCTTGTGGACCTATTAAAAGAAAGTGAAATGATCAACAATAAAAATCAAATAGACATGTCTAAATATGTCAGTAAAAGTAGATTCATGCCAGTGATCAAGGACAATATTGAAATATTTCTCAGATTAGTCATAGCAGACGTAGAATCACTATATGTTACAAGAAAGAAGAATTTCAATGAAATAGGAAATCTATCGAAGAAAGAATGGGATGCCTTGATGGATCTTCAAGCAAGTAACATTGAAATAAAGTCTGCAGATAAAGGGGGAAACACAGTTCTCATGGAGAAAGACAACTACCAGAGCATGTGTTTAAAAATCCTAGATGACCAAAGCACTTATGAGGTACTGTAAAGAAATCCAGTTGTAACATATTATAAAGAGCTAAAAATAATTTTGTCACAAGCTCAAGAAAAAAATCTTATTTCTGAAAAGAATCTTAAATATTTACTGCCGAATTACCCAGTAGTAGCCACATTCTATGCTTTGCCTAAAATCCACAAACAAACAGTCCCAATACCTGGAAGGCCAATTATTTCCGGTAATGGTAACCTAACGGAAAGAATAAGCCGTCTGGTGGATGATAATCTGAAGGAATTAGTTGTGACGCTACCTTCTTTTATTAAAGATACCTCAGATGTACTTAGAAGTCTAGATAACATTCACATACCATCAACTGCCTACTTAGCAAGCATAGATGTGGAGCAACTTTACAGCAGGATACCAGATCATCTGGGCATAAGTGCTGTAAAACATTTTCTAAGTGCAAAAAGAGTGGAACAAGAAGAATGGAATAACTTTCTGTTACGCCTACTCAACTTTATACTCACTAAAAATTTCTTTATGTTTGACAAAAAATGGTATAGACAAATCAGGGGCACAGCAATGGGAACATCATGTGCCCCAAACTATGCCAATTTGTTCCTAGGACATTGGGAACAAACTACAGTTTTTGCAAACAAAAATGAGAACTATACCAAGGACATATTGTTGTGGCAGAGATACATCGATGATGTTCTCATAATTTGGACTGGATCCAAAAAGAACTTCCAAAATTTTGTGAACAACCTCAACGTCAATGATATGAATTTGAAATTCACATATACAATCGATGAGCAGGCTATAGAATTTCTAGACCTTCGCATCAAAAAGGATAATCATGAAAACCTCCACACAAGAGTGTTTAGGAAAAGCACTGCAACCAATTCATTGCTTGATTGGAAGAGCGAGCACCCTTTGCCCCTGAAACGAGGAATACCAACAGGGCAATATATCCGCCTGAGGAGAAACTGTGACACAATTGAAGATTTTAAAATCCAGGCAAAAGAACTAAGGGAACGCTTTAAAAATAGGGGTTATCCAAACAGAGTGCTGAAATGTGCTTATAAGAATGCACTAGAAAAACAGAGACCACATCTTCTGTATAAGAACAAAGGAAACACGACGGAGCAAGAACAAGAGGAAGAGCAAATCAGATGTATTCTGACCTTTGGTACAAATAGTACAGCTATACATGCCATATTGGCTAAACACTGGCATCATCTTAAAGAAGATCCTACGCTGAATAAAGTTATATCTGAAAAAGCATCTGTCACATATAGACGTGGAACCAGTTTAAGAGAAAAGCTAACTCATAGCCA
>CM050163.1:425069503-425074503 GCA_027410445.1 Discoglossus pictus | reverse complement strand
GTGAAACGCTGTCTTCGCGGGGTTTCTCCTAACTATCCAGGCTGCATTCTATTGGTAGCGTGTGTCATGGGGGCGGTCCCAAATTGACGCCCTCACGCTACGTGATGCATTGTGGGAAGGATATGTGAGCCTGCTGGACTATAGGGGAAAAAAAACGTACACTGGAGACCTGGCACCTATAACAGAGAGAAGGCGGAGGCCTGTCTAGTAATGACAAAGAGGAAAGAAAGGGGAAAAAAAGGGGAAACAAATAAATGAAAACAGTTAAAACCCCGGTAATCTAGCTAAAAAGAAGAAAACAATGTGTAAGGGTGGGGAGGTGAATGAAGAGAAGCGAGAACGTGACACTGGAAAAGGAAACCGTTAATCACCTGGTAAAAAGAAAATATCTAATAATAAATGTGTGTCTAAGAATCAAAGGAGCTAGCTGGTTGAGGGATCAAATCCAGATAAACAAGTGATCCCTAATGTCTATATGATAGCTAAAGATGTATAAGGTCTGGTGAGATAATATATATAAAGATATATAAATATATAAATATGAGTGGAAATAAATAAATAGATGTACAAATGTAGTAAAATAGAATAATAAAATGTCAGCACCAAAAAAGGGGTGACCCATGTCAAATGTCAATGTAAAGTCCCTACGGGAAAAAAATATATAGAAAGTGTGTAAAAGTAGATATGAGTAGAACTTGCTATGTATAAGATCTAAAAGAGGAAAGAACAAGCCCGCTATGGGTGATATATAATTAATACCTTAACTGTATTAGATGTAGTAGGACATAATAATCTCAGTCATTAAACCCATTCTAATGCTCAATGGTAGTATATGGGCTCTTATCCTTCTATAGAAAAAAAAAAAATATATATATATACACACATAGATATATACATATATATATACCTATAGTACCCTGAAATGAGTGAAAAAAGGAATAAAAAAGGAGTTCAGTTATAGCTGATCTAGGTAATCTGTGTCGTGTGAATGTGGATGGCATAGTTATAAAATTGTCGTCAAGAACCCATTACCTAAAAGTGAAATGTATGGCCTTTGCCTCTAGAAGGGCGAAATTTGACGATTCTTAGAATCAAAAAGGAGGGGGGAATCGAGTATGGCCTACTAAATTTCTAAAATCATCTAATAAACTGAAGGTCTAAAAAATATATATATATTTTAAATGAAGGAAGAAAATGAAAATCCTTCATTAAGCCCCCGAGGCGATTGGGATTGTAAAAGATAAATCCATTTGCTCTCCTTTTGAAGCAATAGAGTTTTATAGTCACCCCCACGAATATTTGGTTTGATAATGTCAATCGCATGAAAGGAAATGCCATCCATACTATTATTATGGAAAATTCGTATGTGTCTGGCGACGGGGGTGTCCAATCGGTTCTTAACGGAGAGTACATGCTCAAGAATCCGTCTTCTGAGTTGCCTTTCCGTTTTGCCCACGTACAGGCAACCACAAATGCATACCAGCACGTAAACTACGTAAGTAGATAAGCAGTTGATGAAGGTTTTTAGAGGATAAATTTTATTGGTCGTCGGATGAATAAATCTTTTTTCAGGAGATATAAATGGACACGCTTTACATTTGAGGCATCTAAAAAGTCCCACCGGAGGACAGAGCCATTGTTTCGTGTTAGTAGATGTAGGACCTTTAGAGATAAATTGACTTAGTGATCTCCCTTTGCGATAGGTGACGCTTGCTTGAGGGGATAAATGTTCCTTCAGATCCGGGTCCTCATATAGGAGGTACCAAAAATTGTTGAGGATCTTATAAATTGAATCGCTGTTTGAGCCATATGTCATAATGCATCTGGTAAGGTCGGTGTTTGCTTTTCTTCTAGGTTGGTATAGAAGTTCGTTGCGATCGGATTGGAAAGCTCTTTGGAATGCCTTTTTGAGGACTTTATTGGGGTAGCCTCTCTCCCGAAGTTTGATGCGTAGTTTGTCTGCCTGTTCCTTGAAGTGCTGATCATTGCTACAATTCCGACGTAGGCGCAGATATTGGCCTATTGGTATGCTGCTTTTCTGTTTTGTAGGGTGCTGGCTTTGCCAGTCTAATAACATGTTTGTGGCAGTAGGTTTATGGAACACCACGGTTTCAATTGCTCCTTCATTGTTCTTCAAGATTTTAAGATCTAAAAAATCCAATTCGTGGGAGTTAATGACAGAGGTGAATTTTAAATTTAAACAGTTATTGTTTAGATGTTGAACAAAGGAATTAAACTGTTCAACTGAGCCATCCCAGATGATTAATATGTCATCTATATACCTCGACCATGACAGGATGGATTTGGTAAAACAGAGATTAGCTTCGGTGAATACCACCGTTTCTTCCCAAAAACCTAGGAAGAGGTTCGCATAACCTGGCGCACAAGCAGTGCCCATTGCGGTACCCCTAACTTGTCTATACCATTTTTCCTCAAAGAGGAAAAAGTTTTTCTCAAGGATGAATCGCATAATTGTAGTTAGAAAAACGTTCCATTGTGTTGAGTAGTTGCCTCTAGACAGGAAAAACTTGATAGCTTCTATTCCTAGGTGATGAGGAATACTACTGTATAACTGTTCAACGTCTATACTAGCGAGTAGAGATGACGTAGGTACAGTAAGATTGTCTAATTGCTTTAGCATAGCTGTTGTATCCTTAGTGTAGGAAGGGAGGCAACTTACAATTGGTTGGAGATTTCTATCTACTAATCTACTGATCCTTTCTGTCATGTTGCTCTTACCGGAAACTATCGGTCTCCCAGGAATTGGTTTGGTTTTTTTGTGAATTTTTGGAAGGCAATAAAATGTGGCAGCCACAGGTGATGGAGGCAAAAGAAAATCATAGTTCTTTTTTGAAATTAGCCCCATATCCAGAGCAGATGTTAGAATAGCATCTAGTTCAATGAGATACTCTTTTTGAGGATTTTTTGGTAAGATTTCATATGTATTGGTGTCTTGAAGAATTCGGTTACACATTTTAAGGTAGTTTTGTTTACCCATTATTACAATATTACCTCCTTTGTCGGCAGGTTTGATTATAATGTCCGTGTTTTTGGACAGTTCAGCCAAAGCTATTTGTTCTTCTTTGGAAAGATTGTTCTTCCTGAATGGGATTGATGGAGAGATTTTTTCAATCTCTTGGGTAACCAGTTTCAGAAAAATTTCCAGATTTACATAATTTTTAAAATCCGGGGTAAATTTGTTTTTGTTTTTGTAATTTTTTTTGAGTATCTCGTCAATATGATCCTGTCTTCCAGATTCATTGAGAAGTCCCATGAGACTTTGGAAAGTCTCAAAATCTTGTACAGTAAGATTTAGGTTTGACATCTGCTTTTTCTGTCTTTCAATGTGATATTTCCTTAGGGCTAATTTACGAGTAAAGAGATTTAGATCTTTAATGATTGAAAAGGTACTGGTATTGTTTGTAGGCACAAAAGTAAGACCTTTAGAAAGTACCCTGATATGGTTCTCATTTAGTATTATATCTGAAAGATTCAGTACTCTTGTTTGTGTATTATCCACTTTGGGAGTGGATTTAGGTATGGGTTGATAAATAGATTGCTGATGGGGTGACAAAATAGTTTCATGTCTTGGATGGTTAGAAGCTGCTTTGTTCATGATACCTGTGTTCATTTGAGAAGTTCCAGTGTGAATTTCTATTAGTTTCGATTTTTGGAACCTGCTGGCTGGCCTTTTCGTCTCGACACCTTGATGTTGGGTGGTTTTGGGTCGCGCCCCTTGTCTAAAAAAGACGGCATATCTTGTTGAGTATTTTTGGTACGGGGCCATCTTGCTGGCACTCTAGTATCATCGAATGTGCTTCGATCCGTCTCTTGGCTCGTTGGTTGGGAACTTTCGTTTTCAGAGACTTCAGATGAACTTACATCAGTATTTGCTGTTTCTTGTTTGTTATATTTAGACAATCTATACGCAGATTGTTGTAGAAAATCGTTTTTGTCTCTTTGGAATTTTCTGTGCTTCCGTATTGCTAGTTCGTTTTTAAATTTGTCGATCTGTTCATTGAGCTTGTTAAGCATAAGATCTTTTTCTCGGTTGTTTTCCAATTTTGTAAATTCTGTTTGTAGAAGTTTGGTTTTAGTGACAATCGGTGCTAGATTAAGTTTTTCTTGATCCAAAATTAGGGTCATAAGTTCCAATGAACATTTGTTCACAATTTCTAGCCACTTCTCAGAAAATGAACTCTGAATTAGATGTGTTGCTGGTATCAATTGGACACGTAGACCTCTTGGGATAATTTTGTGCTGAATATAATTTTCAAGGCTTGAAATTTCCCATATAGTTCTTATCTCATGTCGTAAGGATTTTAATGCTTCACGATATAAACTGTTAAGGTCATTGGTTGACTTGGCCCAATGCTCTGTATCATGTCTAAAGGTGGCCGCTGCTTCTTCCTGTAATTTACTGACATTCCACATCTCATTCTGCAAACTAGCCATAGATCTCTTGGATAAAATGATAAAGATAGAAGAAATTGAAAAAATGTTGTAAAAATTGTTGTTCGGGAACAGAATATATATATATAATCATAAATATAAATATTAGAATAAAAAGGGCACAGTTAAAAGGAATACACCTGTAAGGAGGAGACAAAACTACATCCAAGCCGTGGACTGACTCAAGTAAGATTGTTCAATTTATTTACCATTAGGCCTTGTTTTACTCTATTTCTCCTGTTACTCTTATTGCATATCTATATGTGATATTAGGATACTTTGATATTTTGTATCAACTATAAGATCCCAAAGAGAGAGTGTATATACTTTGTTACATACAACGGATATTAAGAAACAATTCTTGTACTCCATAATCGTACAGAGGAATATTACACGCAGTCCCTGACTTATTTCCATCTTGTATTTTCTGGTTAGTTTTCCTTATCATTTAGGGTATATGGAAACAAGATAGGTATGGTGGCTCTAGATGTATTTGGGTAAAATGACATTTGGCTTAGGGTGCTACTAAGGGTCAAAAATACATGTTT
>CM050163.1:425044503-425064503 GCA_027410445.1 Discoglossus pictus | reverse complement strand
TAAAAATGACTATCACCAAGAAAACTTACGGTTACTAAGCGACAAAAGCACTTACCAACGTCTGTCAAAAGACCCGACAGGAGACTATAAAAAGGAACTAGGAGCAATACTGTCAGAGGGCTTGTGGAACAACACCATCTCAAGACAGGAGTTTAACTTCCTACTGAACAAACATCCTACCATTCCAACCTTCTACTCATTGCCGAAGGTACACAAGAATATGAAAACACCTCCAGGACGCCCAATAGTCTCCGGAAAGAATAGCTTGTCAGAACATGCTAGCACATACATCGACCAGATCTTGAGACCATTTGTGGCAACACTGGCATCGTACGCACAGGATACTAAGAGCGTCTTACAAAGGCTCTACAACCTCCGATTGGATGATGAAACATTACTAGTCTGTCTCGATGTGGAAGGCCTTTACACCTCAATTCCACACGAAGTAGGTGTACAAGCGGTAAGGAAATACCTGAAAACCCGCGGCGTTCAACATCACAAACATAGTGAGTTTGTCATTAAGCTACTGGAATTTGTTCTGACTAAGAATTATTTTACATATGACAATATTTTCTACAAACAAATAAAAGGGACAGCAATGGGTACCCCATGTGCACCCTCATATGCCAACCTACATCTTGGGACATGGGAAGAAACTATTGTTTTTGGAGATGAATTGACCAACTATACTGTTCAGGTGGGCCTCTGGATCAGATATATTGATGATGTATTTCTAACTTGGAATGGAAACAAATCTAGTCTTTTGGATTTCATCACTATCCTCAATATAAACTCTATTGGTCTCAAACTGACACATACTATCAACTCGAACCAAATAGAGTTTTTGGACCTGCTTATCATCAAAACAGAGAAGAATCATATCGTAACATCAACTCATCGCAAGGATACCGCTACAAATAGTCTACTCTTGGCATCCAGCCACCACCCTAGTCACCTTATCCGTAGTATCCCATACGGCCAATATCTCCGCATACGCCGAAATTGTACCACCGAAATGGACTTTGAAAAACAAGCGAAAGACCTTTACGACCGCTTCAAATCAAGAGGTTACTCGCATAACATCTTGAAAAAGGCATATGCAAGAGCAAAAGAACGCTCACAGGCAGACCTATTGTATAATTCTACTACTTTAAAGACACCAGAATCTCAACCTATAAGAATTATAGGTACATACAATAAATTCGGAGAGAACATTCGATCAATATTACAACAACATTGGCATATATTATTGGCTGACAATGAACTTCAAACTAGACTGACGAATTCAGCCGCGATTACTTATCGTCGAGCACCTAGCTTGAAGGACAAGTTAGTGCACAGTCACTACGAAGCACAAAAGAGTACAGGGAGCGATTGGCTTATCGAACGAGCAGCTGGTTCTAAACCTTGTGGTAACTGTAAGGCCTGTCGTCACATACGCACCACGGCAGAGTTCACAAGTTCCTCTAATCAGAAGAAATTCAGAGTACGAGACTACATTAATTGCAGAACAACAGCAGTGATTTATCTCATTCACTGTAGATGCGGCCTACAGTATGTAGGAAAAACAACACGCCAACTCCGACGACGTGTGTTGGAACATGTGAACTCCATAATCAACAAAAACGATGTGGCAGTCGCAAGACACGTTAACTCTATACATGATGGAAACGTTATGTTTCTTCAGTTTATGGGTATTGAAAAGGTAAAAACAACCCCAAGGAGAGGCAATATGGAAAACAAGTTACTTCAACGAGAAGCCTGGTGGATTTTTCACCTGAAAACTGTAACTCCGCATGGCTTAAATGAGGGTTTTACCATCTCCCCATTTATTTAGTCTTCAGTCCTTTCCCTATGCCATTTATCCAACAACAACGTGGCTCTTTTTTATACTCCCCTCTAATCTAGTATGGTCCTCCTATTCAATATATCAATATTAACATTAATATTAAAATTCTACATAATAGCTCACAATTCTTTTCCCTTCATTTACCGTATAAAACAATCTTACGTTCACTCCACTATTATGATGATCACCCTAGAGTAGACGTCAAAACCCCTTTCCCTTAGGTTCCTCTCGTCTTTCCCTAGTCCACACCGTCTTCGTCTTGTTTCTTGAGACAGTAAGATACACACAGCTCTCACCATTTTAGCCACTTGGCTCTATCTTTCTTTCATGTTTCATATTTAGGTAGTCCTTCCCCTATCCTCCATTTTACACTAATTACTTTTCATTTCCCTTATATGGGCCCTCTCACAATGTTATGTAGGCTAATAAATATTTAAAACTCAAAATTTGGTAATTTCCAAGTTTAACATTAACACACACCAGTCTTATAACCTTTTGGTTGGGGCCTGTGAATATATTTTAGGTGCAAAAAAGCCCCCCTCTCTCCCCCCCCCATTGGCCTTCTCTTTTTAAGTATTTTTCAAATTAGACTGATTATTAAAACTATATTCGTATCGAAACCCACAGTACAGGATTATTTGAGACATCCAGTATTTTAATATTATTGTATAGCTATATTTCACTCATTACTAGAGAAACTTCATTACAATTTAATCTACATTCTTTGTCTTCAATAAATAGAGTAAGTGCCTTACATACAGCGAACACACAAACCACATTTACAAGTGGTACAAGCAACTTACAACTCAAATCTCACGATTAACGTGAGTTCGCGATTAGGAATACATAATCTCGCGAGAAACGTGATTACGCGGCCCGCGATTGCGTCGCGGCGCCAGCGTGGACGCGGTGACGTCATTGCGTCCCTCAAAATCGCGGCACCCTTTAAAAAGACCGCGGTTTTACACAGAATTCGTCCCCTGATGAATCCGAAAAGTAAATAGCGGGGAAACGCGCATCGGGAACAATTCAAACATACCAGGCGGCGGGGGTAAGCTTTCCCATTGTGGAGCACAATACCTACAGACTCGTCGTAGGACTATATTTTCTACACTTATAAGGTATGAGAATATCATTTACTAGAAACGTTACTCACCTTATTTAACCATGAAGGTAGTACACAATTTAGAATAATCTCTTATTGGTCTATATATTACACAATTGGATCAAGCACTTCTTGTAGATAGCAGCTTTGTGCTGTGTGTCACAATACTGAGGAGGAATTGTCTCTGCTGATTCTTCACACATTTCTAATAAGCTAGACCATAGTGTGATTAGATTAACTTCTAGGCACTTTACACAGAGAGATTTCCCCTCCTCTTCTTCCTTTTTTTGACAGCAATCACAGCAACTGTAAGCTGTCATCTGTCTTGTAAAGTAGACAGGTGGTGGATATATCTGTCACCTTATGTTACTTAGCAGAGCTCCATTGTCACTACTTAGAGCTCACCATTGCTTACCCCCCCTATAAACTAGAGCCGGCCTGCTCAAGACATACTTCCATAGTATATCTTTTTTAATTTTTAATTTTCACTATTTTTATTTTTTACTTAATAAAGATATATTTTTTGTATATAATTTTTCATTTTCAGTTGCTACACATTTATAAATTAGAGTCTTACCAGTCTCTAAGGTTGTGGTGGGGATAGACATTCCAGACCCACCGTGACTAGGGACTAGTTAAAAATATCCTTTTTACTCTATTATACTTAGAGAATAGTTTCTATTTCCTAAATAACTACATAAAGGGGTATATTAAGACCGTGCAGAGATTTAGTGGCCTCTTTTATAGAATCATATTTGGTTTTATATATACACTGACATATTTGCAACTTTAAGTCCTAATTACATTGTTTCAGTCCACAAACTGAATAGCCTTTCAGGCACTGGTTGATACTTTTTGATATAAAAGTTTTTTTTAATATAAACCCACAGTAATTAATGCAATTTATCCATTTTTTGTTTATCCAATGATTTACAAATTTTTGTTTATATGAGGATAATCCACTATTTTCTCTGGCTATACCTTATCACGAGGTTTTTTTGTCATTATTTTGGCCACTTTAAGTGCTATTTCATAGTACTCCAAAACCTCATACACCACATATAAACAATTTTATTAGCACATAGCACTTTACACGTTTTTTCCCAGCTTTCGTCATTGCCATATTCTGGCAACTAGTCACTATTATATACAACTATAGTCCCAGACAGATCTCTTCACTTAATTCTCATACACATTTTTCCCATTACCACATTCAGATTTTTACTCCCCATACCTTCCTCAAATGTATTAATCTGGCCATTGGGCCTCCACCCTCACCCCTATCCATTTATAGCATATCACATTGCTTATAGGCAGTCTAGCCAGTTGGCAACCCACCTCATATACATTTTTTACCAGTAGGGTTTATCTTTTTATCAACTTTTATTTTTAACTTATTTTTAATCACTCAAGAGCAAGCTGGGTAGGCAGCTCACATTAAAAATTACACATGAACGGTTTTTAATAATTATATTACTATACTTATCAGGTGTTAAGCACCAACTTTGAACAAATTATATGATCTATCAAATATTGGTTTAATCCAAACTCCAAATTTATTAAATCAAAGTCCACGCCACCCAAAGACGAATTAAAATGGCTACTACTAACACAAATATATGGGACCCATGCAAACTACAGCTAGAAGCTGAAAAAGCCTTTAGCTTAGAAAGCGAAATTCCTAAAAGCAAACCCAATGAAAATCTTCTAGTGGTTTATAAGACATTACAAAAAGTCTTTAGACGTCAAGTACGTACAATATGGGAGATCACAAGTCTCCAAAACTATATTAAAAACAATATTGTCCCAAGAGGCCTAAGAACACAATTGGTACCAGCGGATCATCTAATAGAACCAAAATTTATACAGGACTGGCTTGAAATTGTGAATAAAAGCTCTCAAGATCTTATGTCCCTAATCCTGGTAAAAGAAAAAACAAACCTGGAATGCCTCAACAATGAAATGGAGAAATTATTCCAGGAGTTCATGAAATTAAATGAACAACCAGAATTTGCAAAGCTTAACAAAAGACTGGAGGAAAACATAGAAAAATATAAAAAAGAACTAAGTATAAGGAAACATAATAAATTCCTTAGAGACAAACAAGACTTTAATCTCAAAAGAGCCTATAAAGTGGAATTCATACATAAACCACGAGAGGATCAAGATTCAAGTTCATCAGAATACTCAGAACAAGAGGAAAATGCAGCCATATCTGATGAAAGAAGGCTATTAAGTCATCCAAATCCTCCAATAGCAGGGATGTTTACCAGATCGCTACTAGGAAAAAAGAAAAATCCCAGTCTACCTTCCGCTGATTTTTTAGGCAGGGGGCGAGGCCGAAGACCCACAAGAGCCAAGAGAAGCAGAGGGAGAGGAAAAGCAAAGGGGAACAGAGAAGAATCAGGTCAATATCCCCTCACTCCAAAGGAATAATAATGGAATCAAACATGGATGTAATAAGACTTTCAAAAAATGAGCAATACAATGAGGAAACTGAGAATGATAAGATGAATATACTATATCAAAAAATTGAAGAATATCCAAAAAGCAGCATAAAACAAAAAATTGTTGGCAACGATATGACTATGAAAAAGAATCTGGATCAAATAATTATAAAAAACTACAAGAACTATAAAAGAGATATTAACAAAGAAAGTGATAAAGAAAAACTACATGATGAGACTATATCAAGTGCAAAAAGAAAAAATAAAATTATAAATCTTTCCAAATTGCAACTTAATGTAGACCATATCAATTTGCTTGAAAAGGGTCTTTCATTTGTACCATCACAAGATTCAGATTTGTTCACCAACATAAAAGATCTCAATTTGTTTACCAGGAAACTTGCACTCAGAAAACACTTTACAGAAAAAAAGATAAAACAAATGGAAGCACTAGGACTCCCCTATGAAGACAACATTGTCCTTCAGAATCTCGGACCTATTAAAAGAAAGTGAAATGATCAACAATAAAAATCAAGTAGACATGTCTAAATATGTCAGTAAAAGTAGATTCATGCCAGTGACCAAGGACAACATCGAGATATTTCTCAAATTAGTTATAGCAGACTTAGAATTACTATATGGTCAAAGAAAGAGAAATTTCAATGAAATAAGAAATCTATCTAAGAAAGAATGGAATGCATTAAGGAGTATCTCAGAACACATACTGCCCTCCCAGAGCTCACAATTCACAACACCTGAAGGAGTATCTCAGAACACATACTGCCCTCCCAGAGCTCACAATTCACAACACCTGAAGGAGTATCTCAGAACACATACTGCCCTCCCAGAGCTCACAATTCACAACACCTGAAGGAGTATCTCAGAACACATACTGCCCTCCCAGAGCTCACAATTCACAACACCTGAAGGAGTATCTCAGAACACATACTGCCCTCCCAGAGCTCACAATTCACAACACCTGAAGGAGTATCTCAGAACACATACTGCCCTCCCAGAGCTCACAATTCACAACACCTGAAGGAGTATCTCAGAACACATACTGCCCTCCCAGAGCTCACAATTCACAACACCTGAAGGAGTATCTCAGAACACATACTGCCCTCCCAGAGCTCACAATTCACAACACCTGAAGGAGTATCTCAGAACACATACTGCCCTCCCAGAGCTCACAATTCACAACACCTGAAGGAGTATCTCAGAACACATACTGCCCTCCCAGAGCTCACAATTCACAACACCTGAAGGTAACTTGCAGAAGAACATCATCTCATCAATGTCTTCAGCTGGACCTTTTCATATTATTAATATCTGTGTATGATAACTGCTGAGATAGTCATTTTCCTTCTCTTTTTTCTTGTTGTTATGTAATTCTACTGCTAATTGTAACTTCATTATTAATGGTTGTTATCTGTTAGTTAGAATAGGCCTGTGTGTTTGTTTTTCTCTTTTTATTACCCCTACTTCCCCCCACTAAATATCTGTCTCTACATCTGTCTGTTTTTCTAGGAGTATCTCAGAACACATACTGCCCTCCCAGAGCTCACAATTCACAACACCTGAAGGTAACTTGCAGAAGAACATCATCTCATCAATGTCTTCAGCTGGACCTTTTCATATTATTAATATCTGTGTATGATAACTGCTGAGATAGTCATTTTCCTTCTCTTTTTTCTTGTTGTTATGTAATTCTACTGCTAATTGTAACTTCATTATTAATGGTTGTTATCTGTTAGTTAGAATAGGCCTGTGTGTTTGTTTTTCTCTTTTTATTACCCCTACTTCCCCCCACTAAATATCTGTCTCTACATCTGTCTGTTTTTCTAGGAGTATCTCAGAACACATACTGCCCTCCCAGAGCTCACAATTCACAACACCTGAAGGAGTATCTCAGAACACATACTGCCCTCCCAGAGCTCACAATTCACAACACCTGAAGGAGTATCTCAGAACACATACTGCCCTCCCAGAGCTCACAATTCACAACACCTGAAGGAGTATCTCAGAACACATACTGCCCTCCCAGAGCTCACAATTCACAACACCTGAAGGAGTATCTCAGAACACATACTGCCCTCCCAGAGCTCACAATTCACAACACCTGAAGGTAACTTGCAGAAGAACATCATCTCATCAATGTCTTCAGCTGGACCTTTTCATATTATTAATATCTGTGTATGATAACTGCTGAGATAGTCATTTTCCTTCTCTTTTTTCTTGTTGTTATGTAATTCTACTGTTAATTGTAACTTCATTATTAATGGTTGTTATCTGTTAGTTAGAATAGGCCTGTGTGTTTGTTTTTCTCTTTTTATTACCCCTACTTCCCCCCACTAAATATCTGTCTCTACATCTGTCTGTTTTTCTAGGAGTATCTCAGAACACATACTGCCCTCCCAGAGCTCACAATTCACAACACCTGAAGGAGTATCTCAGAACACATACTGCCCTCCCAGAGCTCACAATTCACAACACCTGAAGGAGTATCTCAGAACACATACTGCCCTCCCAGAGCTCACAATTCACAACACCTGAAGCAATTCCCTCCCTCCCCTCTTACCACCCACCCCTGCTTACACTTAATTTATTGAGGCCTACTAAGTACCTACACCTGTCCAATCAGTGACATCTGCTAATTACCCCTAACCACTCCTTCAAGAACACACAGTGTAACAATGTTTCCTCTCACCTCCCTCTTCCTCATCATCTCCTGTCTGTTTCTCAGGCTCTCATCACTTTCTCCAATTTATGTTTCAAACTGTATCACAATCTCACCCTCCCTGCTCTCTTCCCCTCTTCTTTGCTCCCACGAGCTCCTCTCCTTCCTCCAGTCACTATCTCCTCCCTCCCTTAAGGTCAATAAGCAGAAACATTTCTGTAAGTCCTACTCTCACATCCTCTCTCTTTCATTGCTTATTTTATTGGCTGCTGGAGATATATCTCCTAACCCAGGCCCCTCATCCATTCCTACCTTCTATCAGTCACGCTCAGCCCACAGGGCAACAAACACCAGAAACCCTCATAACTTAATACCCATCATCTGTCACAAACCCTCCACTTTGCCCTTCTCATGTGCCCTCTGGAATGCTAGGTCTGTTTGCAACAAACTCACTTACATTCATGACCTATTCATCTCCAACTCACTCAACCTTTTAGCTATAACTGAAACCTGGCTCTCTCCATCTGACACTGCCTCCACTGCTGCACTATCATACGGTGGCTTACATTTCAGTCACACACCTAGACCTGGGAATAAGCAAGGTGGAGGTGTGGGCATATTACTTTCCTCTCGTTGCTCATTCAATTGCATTCCCCCAGTTCCCTCTCTCCAGTTCTCCTCCTTCGAAGTTCACACTATCCGTCTCTTTTCACCCATCTCTCTGCGAGTGGCTGTCATCTATCGCCCGCCTGGTCCAGCCTCTCAATTTCTGGATCATTTTGCCGCCTGGCTCCCTCACTTTCTCTCCTCTAACATACCCTCACTCATTCTTGGTGATTTCAACATTGCCACTGACACTACCACTTCTCCCACAGCCACAAAACTACTTGCACTTACCTCTTCCCTTGGCCTCTCACAGTGGATAGAATCCCCTACCCACCAGGATGGGCACTCCCTGGACCTAATTTTCTCTAATCACTGCTCTATCTACAATCTTACAATCTCCCCACTCCCTCTTTCTGACCACCATCTCCTAACCTACAGCCTCATTACCCCTTCCAATCTCTACCCTTTATCACGCCCAACTACCAGAACCCACAGAAACCCGCAGACACTTAACTCCCAACACCTTTCCGATTTACTGCAACCCCTTCTCAGTCCACTCACTACCCTCACTTGCCCTGATATTGCTACCACACAATACAATTTGACTCTAAATTCCACCCTGGACTCTCTAGCCCCCAAAACCACAGGTAGACGCCCCCGTTCTCATCTACAACCATGGCACACTACACAAACACGCTACATCCAGAAGTGCTCCCGTAGCGCTGAACGACTATGGAGGAAATCTCGCTCCTCATCAGACTTCCTTCATTACAAGTTTATCCTACGCTCCTATCACTGTGCCCTCAATCTTGCCAAACAGAGCTACTTCTCATCATTAATATCAAATTTGGCCTCCAAACCCAAACATTTGTTCTCCACTCTTAACACTCTCCTCTGCCCTCCCCCACCTCCCGCCCCTTCCTCTCTTACAGCTGAAGATTTTGCAAAATACTTTAATAGTAAAATTGAAAATATTCATAATGAACTCTCCTCTCAACGCGGCCATATCACACCTTCTCCTCAAAAAACAAACAGCAGTCTGCCTTCACCCTTTCCCAAACCTATTGCCACTATAAACTCCTTTAACCCTGTATCTGAGGATGAAGTTGCTAACCTTCTATCAACCTCTCGTCTCACAACTTGTCCACATGATCCTATTCCATCACAGCTGATCCCCCCCCCTCTCTACCACACTTATCCCAGCTCTCACACATCTATTCAACCTTTCCTTAGACACTGGCAAGTTTCCATCACCTTTGAAACAAGCCACAATTACACCCATTCTTAAGAAACCCACATCTGATCCAGCTTCTCCATCTAATTACCGCCCTATCTCTCTACTTCCCTTGGCTTCTAAACTACTTGAGCGTGTCGTCTACACTCGCCTTACACAATTCATTTCCTCCAACTCCCTCCTTGATCCCTTCCAGTCTGGCTTCCGACCCCAACACTCTACAGAGACAGCTCTCACAAAAGTTACTAATGACTTGCTCAACGCCAAATCAAAGGGTCATTTCTCTATCCTAATTCTCCTGGATCTCTCTGCTGCTTTTGACACAGTTGATCATGCTCTTCTTGTCCAAATTCTCCACTCACTTGGCATCCGTGACACTGCTCTCTCTTGGTTCACATCTTATCTAGAAAATCGAACATTTAGTGTCTCCTTCTCTGGCACCTCTTCATCTCCTCGCCCTCTAACTGTCGGTGTACCCCAAGGCTCAGTCCTAGGCCCCCTCCTTTTCTCCATCTACACATCCTCCCTTGGTGCCCTTATACAATCTTTTGGATTTCAGTATCATCTATATGCTGATGACACCCAAATCTACATCTCTGCACCTGAACTATCCCCCTCTCTGCTAGCTCATGTTGCCAATTGCCTCTCGAGCATATCCTCCTGGATGTCTGCCCGTCAACTCAAACTCAACATGTCTAAGACAGAGCTCCTTATCTTTCCACCCTCTACTACAGCTTTCACTCCACAAATATCTCTCACTGTTGACAATGCCATCATCACTCCCACCTCTCAGGCCCGCTGTCTTGGGGTCCTACTAGACCCTTCCCTCTCTTTCATTCCCCACATCCAATCACTCACAAAATCTTGCCACTTTCACCTAAAAAACATATCCAAAATACGCCACTACCTCACACAAGACACAACTAAAATTCTTATTCACGCTCTCATCATATCTCGCCTCGATTATTGCAACTCTCTCCTTGCTGGCCTTCCTATCACCCGTCTGTCTCCACTCCAATCCATTTTGAATGCATCCGCCAGACTCATCTACCATACTAAACGATCAGTGTCTGCAGCACCTCTCTGTCAGGCACTCCACTGGCTTCCCATAGCGTCTAGAATACAATTCAAAATCATGACCCTAACATATAAAGCCCTCCACAATAGTGCCCCCTCCTACATCTCTGCTCTCATCCCAAAATACACTCCCACCCGCCCTCTTCGCTCTGCTAATGACCTTCTTCTCTTCTCCTCTCTCATCACCTCCTCTCACTCCCGTCTTCAAGACTTTTCACGTGCTGCCCCTATTCTTTGGAACTCTTTACCTCGCACCACCAGACTATCTGCCTGCCTCAGATCCTTCAAAATCTCTTTAAAAACACATCTATTCAAAAAAGCATATCATCTTTAGCCTCTTCATTCACTATGCATCTCTCACTCTCCTGTACCTCACCCATACCCTTTAGAATGTAAGTTTGCGAGTTTTAATCTTGTGAGGTGCTTTAGGGAAAGCACAGTGTATATCAGATTGAAAGCTCAATAACAGAGTCTTCCATTATTTTCATTGTGGGGTATCGTTTATACTTGTACCTAACCCCTGTATTGCGCTACGGAATATGTTGGCGCGTTATAAATAAAGGATAATAATAATAATAATAATAATTGATGGACCTTCAAGCAAGCAACATTGAAATAAAGTCTGCAGACAAAGGGGGTAACACAGTTCTCATGGAGAAAGACAACTACCAGAGCATGTGTTTAAAAATCCTAGATGACCGCAGCACTTATGAAGTACTGCAAAAAAATCCAGCCGTAACATATTATAAAGAGCTAAAAATAATTCTGTCACAAGCTCAAGAGAAAAATCTTATTTCTGAAAAGAATCTTAAATATTTACTGCCAAATTGCCCAGTAGTAGCCACATTCTATGCTTTGCCTAAAATCCACAAACAAACAGTTCCAATACCTGGAAGGCCAATTATATCCGGCAATGGTAATCTAACAGAAAGAATAAGCCGTCTGGTGGATGATAACCTAAAGGAATTAGTTGTGACACTACCCTCCTTCATCAAAGATACTTCAGATGTACTTAGAAGTCTAGACAACATCCACATACCATCAACTGCTTACTTAGCAAGCATAGATGTCGAGCAACTTTATAGTAGGATACCACACCATCTGGGCATAAGTGCAGTTAAACACTTTCTGAGTGCAACAAGAGTTGAAAAGAAGAATAGAATAACTTTCTGTTATGCCTACTCAACTTTATACTCACTAAAAATTTCTTTATATTTGATAAAAAATGGTATAGACAAATCAGGGGCACAGCAATGGGAACATCATGTGCCCCAAACTATGCCAATTTGTTCCTAGGATATTGGGAACAAACTATAGTCTTCGCAAATAAAAATGAGAACTATACCAAGGATATATTGCTGTGGCAGAGATACATCGATGATGTCCTCATAATTTGGACTGGATCCAAAAAGAACTTCCAAAATTTTGTGAACAACCTTAATGAGAATGATATGAATTTGAAATTCACATATACGATTGATGAGCAAGTTCTAGAATTTCTAGACCTTCACATCAAAAAGGATACTTATGGAATCCTCCACACAACAGTGTTTAGGAAAAGCACTGCAACCAATTCGTTGCTTGATTGGAAGAGTGAGCACCCTTTGCCCCTCAAACGAGGAATACCAACAGGGCAATATATCCGCCTGAGGAGAAATTGTGATACAATTGAAGATTTTAAAATTCAGGCAAAAGAACTAAAGGAACGCTTTAAAAATAGGGGTTATCCAAATAGAGTGCTAACATGTGCTTATAAGAATGCACTAGAAAAACAGAGACCACAACTCCTATAAGAACAAAGGAAATACGACGGAACAAGAACAAGAGGAAGAGCAAATCAGCTGCATTCTCACTTTCGGTACAAACAGTACAGCCATTCATGACATACTGGCTAAACATTGGCATCACCTTAAAGAAGAAACTATGCTGAATAATGTTATACCTGAAAGAGCATCTGTCACATATTGTGAGGAATTGACTCTGCTGGGTTTTGAACCCTGGTCCCCAGGCTGCTATACCTCTTCCCTACCACTGCGCCAGCTTACCTTTGTGAATTCCATTGAGACCTTATAAGCTTGACTCTGCTAGTAATAGTATCAGTACCTAAGTCTCTTCAGCTGTGTCTGGTCAGGTGTCTGGTCCTTGGCCTATATAAGGCACTTCCTGTCTATTGATCCTTGCCAGATTATTGTGTGGTTCCTGATCACTTCAATAAACCTTGTTCCTGTTTTCACCTACAAGTTTGCGGAATTGGATTATTGCTGACCTTGGCGACTGGTCTCCACAACTTTGTGATTTCTATATCATTACAGAATAATCTGGCCCTTTCATGGAGACCGCCGGGACAGATTCTGCATTGGCCCAGCAGGTTGCTTTATTTGCAAGAACTGTGCAGACCCAGGCACAGACCATCCAAGTGCTGCAGGACCAGGTAGCTGAACTGCAAAATAAATTTCAGTCAATGCACAGTGAGTATACCAGCTACAGGGCACGTGATGCTGCAGCTGCTACTGTTACACCTGCACAAGAGGCCCGCTTGCCCCTGCCAGAAAAGTTTGGAGGAGATTGCAAAAAATTTAGGGGTTTGCTAAATCAATGTCGTTTGCACTTCATGATGTTACCTCACCAATTTCCATCTGAAAGAGAGAAGGTGGGATTTATTTTTTCCTTATTCAAAGATGAAGCCCTGGCTTGGGGCTCCCCTCTTCTGGAACAAGACAGTCCAGTCTTGGGTAATCTAAATTACTTTCTTGAGGCCATGTGCCTGGTTTTTGATGACCCCAATCGATGTGCTACAGCAGAAGCCACTCTACTTCATTTGCATCAAGGGAGGCGCTCGGTGGCTGAATATGCTGCTGAATTCAGACAGTGGGTTGCTGATACTACCTGGAACCAATCAGCCCAGAGGTTCCACTTCAGAAAAGGTCTCTCAGAAGCTATAAAAGATGAGCTAGCTCGTGTTGATCTTCCTGCTGACTTTGATGCATTTGTGCTTTTGGCTATCCGTATTGATCGGAGACTTTCTGAAAGAGGATTGGAAAGACAGGGCTCTTTTAGACCAAGTACTACTCCAATTTCCTATTCAAGAACTTCTACTCCGATCCCACAAACATCTACAGACTCTGAGCCAGAGGCTATGCAGGTAAATCTAATAAGAGGGCCATTATCCAACGAAGAAAAACAGTGGCGACGCACTCACAATTTATGCCTGTATTGTGGTAGTGCAGGGCACTATGCCATCAATTGCCCTAGCAAATCCAAAAGAACAATAGCTATGGCGGCTGAGGGTGCACAGATTCGACACCAATCCCAGATTTCGGATCAACTGGATTCTGTCACACAACCCTTGTTTTCTCTGGCTCATGGTGAAGAGGGTATGTTGACTCAACATCCTCATTTTGTGGTGCCTATCACGTTGCAATGTGGTGATCGTAAAATTTCAACTACCGCTATGATAGATTCTGGAGCAGGCGGAAACTTTATGGACAATAAATTTGCAGTAGGAAATAGAATTCAGTCTATCCCTAATTCTTCACCTGTGTTAATGGAGACAGTTGATGGTTCTCCACTTACGTCAGGACCGGTTACACATGAGACTGTGCCCTTAAAGTTGACTGTGGAAGTGAATCACCATGAGGCTATCTCTTTCCACCTAACTTCCTCAACACAGTTTCCAGTGATTTTGGGGGTACCTTGGCTTGCTCTGCATAACCCACAGATTGATTGGAAGATCAGAACTTTGTTCTTTCCTTCAGAACACTGCTTAATGAATTGTCAACCCTCTAAGGTAACACCTGTTGCCACAACAATTAATGAAATGGTTGCTACAAACTTGACTAAGCTTCCTCTACAATATCTGGATTTTGCAGATGTCTGTGATAAGAAGAATGCTGATCAGCTTCCACCACACAGGCCTTATGATTGCCCAATAGAGCTGTTGCCTGGGGCTGCTATTCCATTTGGCCGTATATATTCCCTTTCTGAGCCTGAATTGAAAGCTATTCGTGAATACCTACAAGAAAATCTTGCCAAAGGCTTTATTCGACCATCTACTTCTCCAGCAGGAGCTCCTATTTTCTTCGTAGAAAAGAAAGATGGCAGCCTACGGCCATGCGTTGATTACAGGGACATTAATAACATCACTGTTAAGAACCGCTACCCCTTGCCTCTGATTCCTGAACTTTTGGAGAGACTTCGCTCAGCTAAAATATTTACGAAGCTTGATCTTCGGGGGGCATATAATCTGGTTCGCATAAGACCCAATGATGAATGGAAAACCGCTTTCAGAACCAGGTACGGGCATTACGAATATCTAGTAATGCCTTTTGGGCTGTGTAATGCCCCTGCAACTTTCCAGCATCTTATCAATGATGTACTACGAGATCTCCTGGATCAGTTTGTTGTGGCATATTTGGATGATATCCTAATATTCTCTGATAATCTTGAAAACCACAGAAAACAGGTCCGTATAGTTCTAGAGCGCCTTCGTACCCACCGCCTATACATTAAACTAGAAAAATGTGAGTTTGAACAAACAGACATTCAATTCCTGGGGTATGTAAAAACTCCCAAAGGTTTAAGTATGGACGCAAGTAAAATTAAAGCTGTGCTGGACTGGCCCATCCCCAAGAATGAAAAAGATGTTCAGAGATTTGTGGGGTTTGCCAATTTTTACAGGCGTTTCATTAAGAATTTCTCTGCCGTTATTACACCGATCACTGAACTCACACGTAAGGGGACTCCTTTTCAGTGGTCCGATAAGGCAGATACCGCATTTTCCCGATTGAAGACTCTGCCCCTGTCCTGGTACATCCTCAGCCAGAATTACCATTTATTGTGGAAGTTGATGCTTCTGATTCAGCTGTTGGTGCTATACTGTATCAAAGGACTGGACCTAAGATGCTGTTACATCCGTGTGCCTTCTATTCCCGCCAGATGGTGCCAGCAGAAAGAAACTATGACATAGGGAATAAAGTCTTATTGGCTATAAAAGCTGCCTTCACCGAATGGAGACATCTCTTGGAGGGAGCTACCCATCCAATTACTGTCCTCACAGATCACAAAAATCTGGAATGTATTCGATCAGCTAAGAGACTGTCAGCCAGACAAGCACGCTGGTCCCTATTCTTCTCAAGGTTTAATTTTTTGGTTACATACCGTCCTGGCTCCAAGAATGGTAAGGCGGATGCCTTGTCTAGAATAGCTGACCCCCTCCATGCTACCATAACAAAGACCACCATCTTGCCGGAGGATATATTTATAGGAGTTGCTTTTCCTTCTGATCTGATGTCCCCCATTAAAAAGGGCTACGCTGAAGACCCAGTTCTTCATGATCCTCCTCGTGATCTCCATATGTCGATGCTTAATGGGTTTTGGATTTTTCAACGACGTCTGTTTGCTCCGGAGTCAGTGCGACTGGACCTTTTACGTCTCTACCATGACTCAAAACCAGCAGGTCATCCAGGAATCCGAAAAACGCAAGACCTACTTGCCCGATCCTTTTGGTGGCCGAAGTATCATGAGGATGTTAAGAAGTATGTGTCCTCTTGTGATGTGTGTGCCAGACATAAGACTCCTCGCTAGTCCACTGTTGGCTTGCTTCAGCCTCTTCCGATTCCTCATCGTCCCTGGGGATCTATATCCATGGACTTTATTGTGGAACTACCTCCCTCTAAGGAACACACTACCATTCTTGTTGTTGTGGACAGGTTAACTAAGATGGGTCATTTCATACCAGCTCGTGGTCTTCCTTCAGCTAAACAGACGGCTGACCTGGTTATTCGGGAAATACTTCGCTTGCATGGAGTGCCTGATGAAGTAGTTTCTGACAGGGGAGTGCAGTTTACGTCTCGTTTTTGGAAACATTTTTGTTCTAATCTAGGTATTAATGTAAATCTGTCGTCAGCTTTTCATCCGCAAAGTAATGGACAGACTGAGCGAACCAACCAGACTTTGGAGCAATATTTGCGGTGCTATATTAGTTACCTGCAGGATGACTGGCTGGATTTTCTACCCACGGCGGAGTTTGCCTATAACAATGCCCAACACTGCTCCACTTCTTTGAGCCCATTTTTTGCCAACTATGGCTACCATCCGACCTTTCTAGTCAGTCTCCCAATTACTACTTCCATTCCTGCTGTCACTGACCGGCTAACGGCCTTACGTGATTCCCAAGCACTGTTGAAAGAGACTCTTTTGGAGGCTCAGGAATGTTACAAAAGAGCTGCTGATAGGCATAGAAAGGAGGCCCCAGTCTATCACGTTGGTGACAAGGTGTGGCTGTCAACAAGGAATCTCAAGCTTCGGATTCCTTCTCATAAATTGGGTCAAAGGTTCATTGGACCTTTTGAGATCATTGCTCAGATCAATGCTGTCACTTTCCGTTTACAACTCCCGAATTCCATGAAAATACATCCAGTGTTTCACGTTGCACTGCTTAAACCTTTTCATGAAAACACTTTCCCTGGCCGAGCCCTGCCTGCCCCACCTCCAGTCCTCGTGGATGGTGAGGATGAGTACGAAGTGGACAAAATTCTTGACTCCCGGATCTTCCGTAACAAGCTTCAGTATCTGGTTCGCTGGAAAGGCTATGGTGAGGAGGAGAGTTCGTGGGAACCAGTGGACAATATTCACGCTCCTGATCTCCTTCGGTCTTTTCATGTGCAGTACCCTGCTAAACCAGGTAATAGGGCATCCAGAGGCTGAACCTATAGAGGCGGGGGTAATGTGAGGAATTGACTCTGCTGGGTTTTGAACCCTGGTCCCCAGGCTGCTATACCTCTTCCCTACCACTGCGCCAGCTTACCTTTGTGAATTCCATTGAGACCTTATAAGCTTGACTCTGCTAGCAATAGTATCAGTACCTAAGTCTCTTCAGCTGTGTCTGGTCAGGTGTCTGGTCCTTGGCCTATATAAGGCACTTCCTGTCTATTGATCCTTGCCAGATTATTGTGTGGTTCCTGATCACTTCAATAAACCTTGTTCCTGTTTTCACCTACAAGTTTGCGGAACTGGATTGTTGCTGACCTTGGCTACTGGTCTCCACAACTTTGTGATTTCTATATCATTACACATATAGACGTGGAACCAGTCTAAGAGAAAAGCTAACTCATAGCCATTTTTCAAAAGATAAAGAACAAAACTGGCTAAAAGCTACAAATGGGCTATTCCAATGTGGACACTGTAAGGCATGCAAATTTATTGCAGTAGAGAAATATTTTGAACATCCACAAACTAAGACTAAATACCCCATAAGGAGGTTTTATAACTGTATATCCACATCATTGATATATGTGGCAGTTTGTAAATGTGAAAAAATCTATGTGGGAAAGACAGACAGACAACTGAGGCGAAGAATACTCGAACATATAGGATCAATCAGAAATGAACTTGATACACCAGTTTCAAAACACATGCGACTGTACCATCCCCATGATCCAAATTGCTTAAAGTTTCATGTAATTGATGGTATCCGCTTAGGACCTAGAGGAGGAGATAGTGGCAAAAGGCTACTACAGTTGGAATGCAGATGGATCTATGCTTTGAGAGCACTCAGTCCAAATGGTCTTAATGAAGATTCCTCATTTTCAGCCTTTCTATAACAATTTTTTCAGTATATATATATATTTCAGCATATATATATTTTTTTCATCCCAATTCTCTTTGCCCAAATTCGTATGACTCCGATATAATTACAATAACTTTGTTATTCATCATAACCAACAACTTTCCAATTCCACTATATAGACTTAAAGTCCCCATTTACAGTCTTTACATATATATATCTTTCTACTTCTTTTTCATTCATAGACACACACGATAGAAAGTTAAAAGTAGCACTTTAATATTTCTCTCATAGTTGTACCAACATCTAAAATACCCATTGGTACAATATCATTTAAAGACACAAGTCATCCTAATCTATACACGAACACCAATAAGTTTTAACAGTTATGATATAAGATAGGTATACTAGTCTCCATAAAGATTTTGAGTAATAAAGTTATAGATGCAATAATCTATCTTTAAGATTACCTTAAGGAAGCTTACACGTTTATTTACATATTATTTCTATTAACTCACATATTTGAAGTTATCATCACCTTATGTTATTACTATATATATGCACCATGGATGAAGTCATAAGTCGTGGAAAATTATACTGTTTTATTTCTTCTCTAACACTTAATAATGGTACAGTATAATCATAAATGGTAATTTACTTACAAATATTAGGATACAGTGTTAGAGTAGGTATAGTTGAGAGATTCGGGTAGCAAAGGGTTTTACCGGAGTCTATACTGGTGTACTTAATGGTTTGGCTTGAACAGTTGGGCTGTCCCCCAGAGGGGTCACGCGATGTAGGACGGCCGAATAACGGCTGGTGCTCTGCTGTACAGGGGCGTCCGGTGGTGCGCTCTCAGGCTTTGAACTATGCATGGGCTAATTGAGAAGAACGCAGACCTGCGTCTGCCCAGTTACTAAGTAACATGCGTCATGACGTCATATGACGCGACGCTCGCAGCGGCCGCATCCAATGGTATTCTTTGGGGGGCGTGGCCTCCGTTCAATAAAAAGCCCGCGAAGGGCGAATGAAAGAAGTAACAGCCTTTGAGAAAGTTACCATATTGGTAACGAAACCGGTCAGGCAACAGCCATATCATGTTTGTGGTCAACCAGACATCCGTTTGTGGACCTAGAGGCGTTTTGCAAATTGAGACACAGTAAGTAAGAGCCTTTATGGCTTTCTTCCTTTTATATATCCAATTGTTTTTTTGGGAGATACATGACTATTCTCCTTAGTTTAGACCCATATCTCTTGGTCACCTTATTAAGGTAATACCCCCATGACCAACTTTGATTGCACAAATTTTGAGTGTAAATAAAGGGGTATATTAAGGCCGTGCAGAGATTTAGTGGCCTCTTTTATAGAATCATATTTGGTTCTATATATACACTGACATATTTGCAACTTTAAGTCCTCATTACATTGTTTCAGTCCACAA